>JAJGRW010000168.1:0-40112 GCA_025461045.1 Carex parvula
CGTTTTTCAAGGTGGTTTTTTTTTTCTCCGTTCAATCTAACCAATTTTTGGGACGATCTCTGAGAAATTTGCAAATCGAAAACCACGAACGTGTTCTACACAATTTTCTCTTCAAATGAGATCCATGATGCATACTTTTACACGTTTTCAGGTATCAAATATTCAAATATGGAAAGTATTCATACAAAATGGAAAGTATTCATACCTAAGATATCAAATATTTATATATAATTCATCAAGTATTCATACTTATGATATCAATTATTTAAAGAAAAAAACTGGACTCATCTTTTACACGTTTTTCAAGGTGGTTTAATAATTGACAAAGTTAGTTAGAATTGGGAGGGACGTTTAGGGGACTGAAGTGGGGGGGACAACATCTTTACTCAAAAAACAATTACAGCTTATGATATCTCGCTTGGGGTGCTAACGGATCGGGTATTATCTATCCAAAAATCTGTGCTGATGCAAATATAGATATGATTTTAAATTTTAATTATTTGTATTTAAATAGTATATGTATACCCTATAATTTAACATATATTATGAAAAAAGATTATATTATTACTAATATCTTAATTTTGGATGAGTTGGTACTGTAAAGTAGCGCTCCGTCTTTTGGTCGTCGGATGGACCAATCCAACGCTTAGCTTTTCGCTCAACAAAGACCCAGCCCCCACTTGTCCTCCGATGGAAAATCAACGCTTAGCGTTTGCTGAACGCAGAACCTAGCCCCTGCCTCTCCAATTACTTCTAGAAATGAAAAATGTTGTCATCCCTCACTCTGCCACCTGTCCAGATTCCCTCATCGCCCTCTTCGCCGTCTAAAATTTCACCTCCCAAACACGGGAAACCCACCTACTCAGTTCCCTCCGTTGGAAAAATCTCCCGTTTCTTCCCCCCGCCATCTCCTCTCATTCCCTTCCTTCTCTTCCTCCTGTCTCCGTCAATTTCTCCACAAGCCTCCCTCCAACTGTCCGCAGCTTCACTTCGTCTTCTGCTCGTACCTTCCGAGTAAGACCACCCTCCAGCTAAAGTGACGACAGAGCTCCTTCTCAAAATACCACAGGTTAGGTGAAACTATCTTCAATCTTCTCAACTCATCTGCTCTCCATCAATTACGGCACTCCCAATTACAAAATCTCAAAGGGCCTCAATTTGTACTTCCTGGATTTCTTACATAGTCAGAAATGCTAAAATCAGTGGTGCACACTAATGCCTATTATATGTCACCAATTTCAACTTGAATTCATTACTTTAAAGCTGAAATTTACAGTCTCAATATAGAATTTTGCGCATTCAGGATGCTCCTCTCCCCCTGTCGCAGGAAGACATGCTCCAGTTGAAATCGCCTCTTCTCTTCTCTTCTCTTTCTCTACTCTACTTTCTCTTCTGATGAGTTTGAAGTAAGTTGTGAGTGGGAGGAGAGATGAACTTTGTTTTTCATTTGATTACAACAATAAATGAAGTAACAAGCTTCCTGTAGAGAACAATAATTATACTTTGTAATTAAATGATATATTCGAAGCACAACAGTGATAAACACAGAGATGAAAAGCACAAAAACAATAATCTGTTCTATTACATCCTTTGTAGCATACATCACAAAGAGTACAACATCCTGTATGTCACACATATTCAAGCACAAAAATAAACTAAAACAACAACGGCAGGAGCATTGCCTCCGGCAAAAGGAAGTATAACATATTGTGTACAAATATTCAAAGTCATCGCATTTGTATACACTATACATTTCAAAAATCAATTAAACTATGCAATACACTATAATTTGCAAAAATGACCCTAGAACTGCATATACATGTCAATCTCTGCCGCCGATACCAACTAGCACATAGATTAGTGTAGCAACTTGTTTTCAAGCCTCAAAATACTCCTACATTAATCGAAGGATAACAGAAATTTATATCACAATCGCCATAAAATTAAGACTCAAAACTTATTGTGATGTATGCTTTTCATGTATTATAATGGCATGTGCCTATAACCGTTCCGGCATAGTTTTGAGCATGAACACTATGTCTGATGATTTTAAAATTTGAAAACTAGAGAGAAGGCACAACTGAGAGAGATTGTAGAGGAGAGCGGGCAGGGAGGAGGGGTACTGCGACGGAGAGGAGGCGGGAAAAAACTCTAGCAAGAGTTGGAGAAATGGCTTTTGTCGAATGGGAGGAGTTTGGGCACGATTGAAGACATAAGAGAGAGAGAGAGCGCTTTTTGAAAATGTTCCATCTCCATTAGCTTAAAATTACGCTTTATCTTTGCACGAAAATTAAAGCAAATCAGACGTTCGAAATACCGTAGCACATATATATATATTATATATAGAGAGAGAGGAGATCGGCTAGTCTACTTACACAAGCATATGCATATGAGGAGGATATGCTTATAAGTTATTTTTGTATTTTTCCAACTCCAAATAGTTGATCTGAAGCGCTTAACACGTTTTCCATATTATAATGTGCTTGGAAACCAATTTTTATATTTTTTTTGAAAAAAAATTTACTATTTTTTTTAATTTTTCAAAACAATGACAAAAATCTAAGAAAAAAAAAACTGAAAAACACTGTTTTGAAAAATTCTCTCTATATATATATATATTAAACCTCAATGTTAATCAAGATAATTCCAAATATATTAAAAGATAAAATAAAATTACAAGAATTAGCAAAAACTAGGATGAAGGTATAGTTCAATTGTCAAAAGATTCTACCTACAACAAGAAAAATATACATATATGCAGGATGAAGGGATAATCAAATTAAACAGAAGACCTTAGCGCTTTGGCTCGACATACTGCTTCCCCTCGAAGAGTTCTCCCAGAAGACGATCAAGCTCTTCAGGGGAGTATTTGATGTACTTCTGGGGGTTCTTTCCATTCTCAACTAGTGGCCTGTATAATACAAAAAAAAAATCCAATTCAACTATGTTTATAGTACTTGTTTTGCATTTTCTGATCTAGCCCAGAAGAGGAGATATTTACTGATAGCCACCATCCTAGTGTTGTTTGTAGTCGTGAAAATGACCATCCTAGTGCTGTTTGTATTCTTGGAAAATGTTACCCACGCCGATTCAAACCCAGTTTAAACTGTCTTATTGAGTAAGCATGCAGAAATCCACTACTCGTGTATTACATTTGCTAATGTGAGATGTTGTTCTGTTGCTGAACCTAACCTGACCTTAACACAATGCAGTTCAGACCCTTCTTTTGCTGGACACAAAAACGCAAACCCAGCTTTCTCTGTTCCCCCCCTACCAAGGTTAATCAATAATTTTGTATCCAATCGATTGCCCCATAAAAAATTGTTAGTCAACTCTTTTGGTACAAAGATGCTACCATTATCATTCTCAGCGACATCACCCCTCCTGGTAAACATATTAGTGAAAGGAAAAGAGTGGTATCCTACTTGGTTACTTACCCAAAGCGTTTGGCAAAAGACCTGTAAGCAGGCAACAAAACTTCAGCAACAGCAAGTCTAAGAGACTCCCGCAACTCAGGATCTGGCACTGTCCACTGAGATTGCTTTATGTGCAACTCTTCAAATTGCATATTAAATGACTTGAACCTGAACAATGACATGACCAATCAATCAAGCCATTAATTATATGTTACACAAGAACAACATAGGACATTAATCATCACCCACCTCAGTCACTGACCCCAGTAACAAGTCACACTCCCAAAATTTATTTCACTGAGCTTATGCTTGTAGTCCAGGAACCTTCATGCTTGAAACATGATTAACAAAGTTGACTTCCGGTTCAACAGGTAACTAGCAGCACTTTTGTAATTTTCATTTCTTACAATTTTCATTGACTTGTCAGAAAGTAAATAGTTTTGGGGACCAATCCTAGCAAAAGAAAGCTGGAAAAGCCACCATCATTTTTAGAATATTCTCAATCTTTCAACTTCTAATTTTTTCTCTAATTTATAAGGCACTAGTACATAGAAATAACAACAATTCGGAGTTGAGGTACAGAAAACTATGCTGTCACGTTCTTCACCAGAGTGACAGTGTCATACTGGCTTCAAATTCCTTTTCATTTTTTATGGCTTTTCTTAGATTCTATTCAGTTTTGTCCAGTTGTGATGTAAGGATCAGGTCCTAGCAGCAGCTCAAGCCTCAAGATATAGAATATAGGATGAAAGAAAACAGCTTTCTATGTGAATAATGAGCTAACTTTATGGGTGCAGGTTTGGGTAAGAATTCTTAGTCAAAACATGATTACCTTTCTTTGATCATAGCTCTAGAAACCCCGCTGCTGTCATTCCCCAGAGATGAACCACTGCTCATACCTTGCACTGAAAGTGTTTGCAATATCTGCACAACAAAAGTTTCAGAAAGAAAGATCCATTTAGTTTCAAATTACACAAATGTAAATATACACCAGACTTGGCACTGCCCAAAAGTGAAGTACCAGAATTACTAGATAAAGCAGAACTTTTTCAATTTTTAATTAAATCTATAATAGCTATTAAAACAAGTAACAGATCTTCAAAATCTTGAAAAGCACAATTTCCATGTTGAGAGTTACAGATGAACCAGCTTTTTTTTTAGTTTTGGTAGTTGCATTCTTACCAGCAAAATCTTATTCAAGAATCTTCAATTTGCCTCAGTACTGCATTTGGACAGCAGATGGAAAATTGAATATTCTAAATAAGATCATTAGTAGAACTTATAGGCTGCAGTTTTAACTGACAATGTGAAGTTTGCTTGGTCTAAAATTAGAGCAGCATCAAGTATCCAACCAATTAAATATGAACAACCTATAAGCAAGCCAACCCATTCCGACCACAGCAGAAGAATTCTTGCAAATTGAATTATAAATCAGATGCATCTTCTTTATAGATGATAGATGCATACTTAATTACCATCAACTAACCAATAGAAACCTTCTCTACAAAGTAAATAAAAAAGAGAGGTAACAAAACCTTAGCCCAAGCAACTCTCTTGTATTGGTTCGCATTTTGTTGGACAATCCTTCTATGTCTTTGAATCCAGTCATCACCAAGAATATCCTTTGCTTCTGACCTAAAAATTCCAAAAAGTACATTCAAGTTTAGTGTCCACTTTACATCTTTTAAGTTGCAGAGAATTTGACAGAAATTCATATATGGGCGGCAATTTTTTTTTTTTAGATTTTTAAATATCCATTTGAAGATTGTACCCACAAACTTGAAGGATGGGAGGAGCTTAATTTGAAAAGTAAGGTAAATTCATAGTAATTTGGATTTTGAAGCTAACAGTGTCAGAAACTATACAAGGTCTTACAAAATAAGGACTAATTTATGTTTAACTTGATATTTAATGTGGAATGGAACTAGTCTTTAGTGAGGCCCAAGTTGGCTTAAAATGCGGAACGAGTACAAAAAGGTATGGACATTGTGTAAGTGAGGTTTCAGTACCTGCGCACAGATCTAACCATGTAATGTATGTTATTCATGAGAAACAGGTATGTCAAGGCTGAGTCTTTGTATTGCTTGGATTTTCCATCTAAATTACTTTGTAGAGCTTGCATAATGCGATTTGTCACTATAGCTAGCTGAGATTCATTTTCAACTCCTGTCTCAAATTCCTGGAATAATTGCTTCAAGGTGGACTGGTAACTACAATTTTTTGAAATTTAAAAAAAAAAGAAAAAGATGTAAGATAGAATTGTTAGATTATGCTCTGTAAAGAGTGATAGTGTAATATGACAGTACAGAGACCTGATAAATGGCCCAATAACATAGGAATGTTGTAGAACCATCTTTTTTATAGTGTGATGTTGTAAAACCATAACACAATTAATTGGATTAAAAAATAATAATTTGAAATATAAGTGATTAGCTGTAAACAAAAATTATCTAATATGAGCAAAACAGTATACTAGATATAAATTCCATGTGCAAAATACATCATCAGTTACTGTAGCCTTTTTTTTTTTTTTTAATTATTTAGTCTTGTTTGGGACTAAAGGCTTTGTTGTTGTTGTATTTAGTTATTTGGTCTTGCTTATGGTATGGCAGGAATTGGCAGTTGAATTTAACTAGTATGAGATGGACCACACTTTCTGGTATGAGATGAACCAAGGACAAAAACAGTGTGCGGTATAGTACAAGCAATGCCGGTTCTAGTTAATATCACCTATGTACATGTGTATTTGAGAGAGAGAGAGAGAAAGAGGTACTCGAAGAGGAACTTGACGTAGTTGATGACATAGCTAGTGAGAGGATGGACAGTGCCATCAAGTACAGTGGTCTTTGATGGGTCCTTCTCAACCAGCTCCTCAAAATCACCGAAAGTCTCTTGCGCTGTTTGTGCCAGCCGCTTCGTCAGATTCAGTGCACAGTCCCTCATCTCTGCACATGCTTTCCCTTCAAATATTGTCTCGAACTGAACAAACAAATAACATAATTTTGTTCTTAGGTATATCATATGTGTCTGTGTGTGTGTCTGTGTGTGTGAGAGAGAGCTTTTGTTTTCTACCTCGGGGTGAAGCTCGCGCATGATCTCATACATGTCAAGCAACACGAACAACTTTTCAGGTGACCTCTTGCTTCTGGCAACTGTGTCACCAAAACTCAGAAGTGTAGCTACACTGTTAGTTGTAACATCAGCAAAGCACTGATCCTTAGGAAAGCTTATGCCATCCAACATCTGATCACATATCTTTTTCTCGCCAGCAAATAATAGTTTTACCTGTTTTAAGGCTGAATTTTAATTAATTTGGAACATTAAGTCATGGTTCAGTTGTACAATAGAACATGAGAAATTTTGGATCCAATTTCACAACAGGTTCACAGAAATTATAATCACAAAGAACTATTAGAAATATGGCCTGGATCTTGTTGGAACTTAGATATGCTCAAGCAAGGATAGCAATTTCAACCAGTAAGCCAATATTTAGCTGTACTTGGCTGCAGGGTTTTATGAAATGATGCCAGGATGTAACAAATTGGCTTCATTACATCAATCGTGCAATCAAGACAAATCCAATTTCATGTCAATTAACCCTACTTGATGTTAACCAAGGTTCAATTTTCCTTTCACCAATTTAGCCTCAAACCCAGTCCTTATGTACTTACAAAGGCAAATGGCATAGCATCTCAAGTAGCTAACTCCTCAAATGACTCTCCAAGTATTAGCATATCGTATGGAGGCAGGAGTGGTGGGTATTCACAAGTAATGAAGAGGAGGACAAAAGAATTGTGTACATACGGAAACTCCAAAAGAAACTTTAAGAAAACAAAATAGTGGCCAAATTGGTACTGCAATCATTGGCTACTAATATGCTTTGGCTAAATTTCTTGAAACTATGCTGCTTTTCATGAATTGGTTACTCAACCTTGCTTTTTTGTCCTTTGGAAGAAAGCACTCAACTTTGCTTCATCCCATAGAAACCACTAAAATTATTTTTACTTGATAATATTACTCTGTTTTTCCTCCCCAGTAAAAAAAAAAATTGGGGATCATCCCTCTCCATTTGAGGTGTGGTAGGAGAGTAGAGAGAGAGAGAGAGAGAGAGAGATAGACAGACAGACAGACGGACAGACAGAAAAGGTTTCATTTTGTTGGCATTTTGATTGGTTGATAATTGATAATTGAGCAATCAATTCATGACATATATATTGTACTTTAGAGTTTATAAAATTGGAATGAGCCCATTTTTTTCTGAATCAACACACCTTCGACAAGTGACCCATATAATAATAGTAAATTGAGATGGGGAACTATTACTATACAAGCACTTTTGCATCCTAAATGCTAATTATGCTTCTCTAATTTGGAGTCTACACAGAAATAATCAAAATACTGCTCGCAAAAGAGCTAGAGAAAAATTTGTACAGCAATGCGCATGAAGTGGATCCAATTGGCAATCTTGGCCTCGAGTGTTTCCCATTGCATCTTTTGTACATCTTCTTTACTAAGCTTTTCCACTCCAAGTTTCCGTAAGCTTGACTCTAGTGCAGAGCTACGGCATTCTCTGAATCAAAAACAAAGACAGCAACAAATTCAGAGAGTACTAAGGCATATTTTGTCACATAATTTGGGGGGTTCTGCAGGTTAGTCCTCGTAATTTCATAGGTTTCAAGATTGTACTTCATAATTCATATCACCATCCGAGCAAATAATAATTGTCGGCAAACAATAGAATAATTTGAACATAACCTAAAACAATATTTTACCAATTCTAATACCATTAATATTCTAATGTAATTTTAGTCAAAAGGACCGTGAACCTTTCAGTCCTACTATAAGGTTTTCTAAAGGAACTTTCCATATCTGTTTAGTTGCAGGTTTGATTCTGATTTCTAAACCCTCATGTATCGCACATCAGCAAATTTTGAAACCAAAATCCAGTTCAGAATTTGCCAAATGAAAGTGGGGTAAGTCAGGTCAGAGGTGTCTGATCATGTTTTGCTTGCTCCAACCTGTAAATTTTGAAGCATTGTTGCTGGTGTCCAGCTTGCACAAGCTGTTGTGCCAGGTCATGTAGTAACGGCAAAACCCTTGGTGGGATTAATGCGGGTGGTTTGTAAACAGCAGCCTCTAGACTTTTTGCCTGGTTTTCGTGCTTTGAGTTGTTTATGTTCTCTTCGCCGCCACTAGATGGCCTGAGTGATTTTGGAAGGCAGTCAAAGAGCCTATCAGGCTCTATTGGTTTGCTGCAAAATAATAAAATGAGAAAAGATAAATCATAAATCAGTAAAGTTGAAACAAGGAATTGAATAAAGCAATCTTTCCAAGCGCTTCACTTGTGAAGTGACCTCACACCAGATTTTAGTATGCATTTGCTTTTCTTTTTATCTTTTTGACATATCTTTGTGTTTAAGCAACAATTGAACTCTTGTGATAGTCCCTATTATTAAGTTACAAAGAGCAACAAGGGAGGGGAAAACAAAATAAAAGAAAAATCAAGTTGCAATTGATTCTTACAGAAACCAATAATTACAGAAATCCTTCACATTTAGTGAACTAAACTATTTTCCGATTAAAGTAAATATATTCCACATTTGCAATTCATGCAAGTCACTTCGATTCTGAAATATAACTGCACTAGGTGGTCATATGTAAAATAATTCACCACCTTCTGTGGTCAATTTTAAGATAATTGATATCATTTAGCATTTAAGTAACAATTAACTACATTGTTTCTATGTAGAAACTCATTTACTATATATCAAATTCATGTATCAAACCTCAGTCACCTGTAAGTGGTCATGAGTTGCCGGAATTCCTCCTCTAACTTGGAGACAGATTTAGCCAGTAGATTATGTACATTGGTTAGAACCGCATCACTGCTCTTAAAATTTTTTTTCGAAGTGAAAAATTTAACAATGCCTTTCAGCAAATCCACTGCCTCTAAGTAGCTCTCCAAATCCTCATGGGGTCCCCTCAATATTGTAGCCTCAGCCTAAATAAAACAGATTAGTCAGTTCTTAAGTAAAGTAAAAAGATGAGACAAAATAGATGCATTGGCATAAAAGATTGGAATGTTTCATAAAATTTTGATGGTCAACTACATAAATATAACTATAAAACTATCAGTTTGTTAAGACTTATTAGTTTGCCATCACAACATTTTTTTTTTTAAATGAAAAGTCGATGTAAACATTAAAAAAAAAAAACCATGGTTGTTATCAACATAAGAAAACAATGTAACCAGAACTAGGAATTCCAAAAGTCAATTCGACTCTCAAAGCGTAGGTGAAATGACAACAATTAATTCTCCAATTACGATATCACATTTTTCTGTACTAAAACAGTACAACCCCACAACATTTTATATAACAAAAACGGATAAACATAAGAAAATATATATATCAATGAACATTGAACAGCGAACCTGGCGAGCAATATCAAATTGCAACAGGATGACATCAGAAGCCTTGAGCGTCCGATCAATATTCTCGTGCGCCATTCTGATCGCATGCGTTCTCAACTACAAGTAAATTTCAAAAATTCAAATAAAAAAAATCTAAGCCAGTTCGACCGTCATATCGGATAAAAGGGAGAGAGAGAGAGGCACACCTGGGTGGGGCGCATTGCGGCCTCCAGAGCCGAAAGGCGGTGGTCAAAGGAGCCGAGGATGTCGACCATGCTCTCTGTGTTGACTTTACTTTTCAGTAGAGAATCTCGCAAGAGGCTCGCTCTCGCCGTGAGATTCTCAATTGTTCGAGGCACCTCCATTTTCGAAAATTGAGATCAGGCCGAGATCTCTAAAGATAGAGACGACAGGGAATGGGTGCGGTGGTGGTGTAGGTTGGAGACTTTGGAGGCGTTTGCTCGGTAAGGAAATAAGGAATCGAAAGAGAGATCTCACGTTTGGATTTTCTGTGACATGTTTGGCAGTTTGGGCCAGAAAAGCGGAGTTCGAAACTTCGAATCACCTCAAATCAAAAGATTCCCCAACAGATATGGGATCCGTATCCTCCCAGGTACCTGACTCAAGACAATTGAAATGGACGGCCCATACGCAGGGGCCAGTATTAATTGTACTTTGAGATTCGTGTCAAGTTAAAATAACAATCCTAGACCATCAATTGTACTGACTCAGGTAACCTGAGGTGATGTGAATTCCAGATTATGTGGGACCAAATGAAAATTGGGAGAGCTAAGTATACGTGGCACGGCCTACGTACCTCAGACCAGCTTAGGGCTAAGCAGATGTCACGGTTTCTATTTCAATTCTATGAAATACGAGATTCTTACTTAGAAACTATATATTAAATTATTTTATTTAAAAAGTATTTATTAACTCCACACTAACAAAATTATTGGCTGAAGTAGGAATTAAAAAACTTCAGTCAATGATTTCAAATCTTTAAAGGAGAAATTGCTACTGTTTATGTAAGAAAGTTTTTTTAATGGTTGACGTGGCCTTAATAAACACTTTAATTTCAATTTCAGAAATGTGGAGGTTTATAAATTAAGAAAGACATAATTTCTATTTAGTTATTAAGAATTATTTTGAAGTCAATTAGAGTTGCTGGAATGAAGATACTCTTAGAATGTTACACACGTGACATGCTTTAATTTGGTTCTAGAATTGACAACATATATTTTTCTTCTTTTTGTATTTTGTATCTATATCATAAAAAAAAAAAAATTAAACATATATCATAATTTTTCAAAAATCTCGAATTATAATATAGACGTAGCAAAACTAGAATGTTTCAAGTTAGAATGCTTTCATGCATCCGTCGTATTTTCTACAGAGATATGGGATGTCATTTTTCATCTAAAAGATAATCAGTGCGAATGTTCTTCTTACACAAGTTCGATTATTGTTCTCAAGTGTCGATTGATTAAGATTAACAAAAGAAGCATAACTGCATTCCAATAATAATGGACAGATGCAAAGCAGATGACTAGAAATAACAACTAATTTTCTAGTCGTCTGCTTTGCATCTGTCCATTATTATTGGATGCAGTTGTGCATATGTTATTTGAATATGTAATGCAAAAAGGAGAAAGAATTGCAAGTACTTGATGTATTTCTGTCCATTATTATTAGAATGCAGTTATGCTTTTTTTGTTAATTACCGTTTATTATTGGAATGCAGTTATGCATTTGTCCATTATTATTGGAATGCAGTTATTTCTCCTCGCGACATAAACAGGGGCGGACCCAGTGTAGTCTAGGGGGGCAGCTGCCCCCCCTGGATTTTGAGTTTTAGTGAAAATTTATCGGTTCCGACCGACTTTGCCTCCTCTAGATTTTTTTTTGCCTCCCTCTGGACGTTTAATTTGTAATTCGAGTTAAATTTAGGGTTAAAATTGAAATAAATCTATTGAATTTTGATTGGTAATTAGAATTATAAGTCAGAGCATCAGAAATTACAAGTCAAAGCATTGGAAAGTACAAGTTAAAGCATTGTTTTTTATCGAGTATCTAATTGGTTAATGGATTTAAACCCGATTAGATATTTAAACCCGATTCGATATTTTTTTGCCCCTCCTTGAAGAAAATCTTGAATCCGCCCCTGGACATAAATACATGAAGTACTTGCAATTCTTTTCTCCTTTTTTGCATTACATATTCAAATAACAACTAATTAACCCCAACATTCTTATTATTCACTTTGCCCCTTTTAAATTTCCTTTTGGGTAATTCACAAGTAACGATTGTGCCCACCTTTAGCCATTTAGAAATGAGTGAGGCTATGGTGCTATGCATAGCACGGATGGCTAGTGTACTACGGCTAAATATGGTACTTTTTAAAATCCTAACGGTCGATCCGAACCGTTCAATGTGATAACCATATGAATATGTACTTGCAAACTAAATTTTATATTTTTTCAAATTTTTTTACTATTTTTTTAGATAGGTAGAATTTTGATGGTCTAGAATTTTCAGAAAACACTGATTTTTCTACCTATCTAAAAAAATAGTAAAAAATTCAAAAAAATATAAAATTTAGTTTGCAAGTACATATTTATATGGATATCACATTGAACGGTTCGGATAGACCGTTAGAATTTTAAAAAATACCATATTGAGCCGTAGTACACTAGCCATTGGTGCTATGCATAGCACCATAGCCTCACTCTTTAGAAATTGTCTAAATTACAAAAACTTTTCTGCACATCTTTATTATTGGTCAGACAAAGTTCATTTATTTCGCCTTTATGGTAGGAATTGCGTACTGCATTCATTGTATATAAAATAAAATGGAGGTGAACCTAATGTCTCAATTTATGAACCAACCATCCGTGTCTCATTGGATTGCCATTAAACGGATACTTCGTTACTTACATGACACTCTACATCATGGATTATTTCTTTCCTCCGCTTCTTCTCTTTCTCTTCACACTTATAGAGATGCCGATTGAGCTGGATCCTTGGATGATAGACGTTCCACCTCGGGATTTTGCATCTTCCTTGATCATAACCTTATTTCTTGGAGTGCAAGAAAACAAGCTATGGTTTCCCGTTCCAGCACCGAAGCTGAATACTGTAGTCTTGTGCCGAGCTTTTATGGTTAGGCTATTTACTTCATGAGATCAAGGTTCCCACGGTTCCTCCTTCTACCTTATGGTGAGATAACATTGGCGCGATCTTCCTCGCATCCAACCCTATGTTTCATGCTCGAACGAAACATGTCGAGATTGATTACCACTTCGTCCGTGAGCACATCGCATCTAAAGAGCTTGTTGTTCGGTTCATGTGTTCTAATGATCAGTTGGTCGATGCCATGACTAAGCCCCTTCCTATTTCCCGTTTCCTGCTCTTCGACACAAGCTCACAGTGCATCCACTTCCGCTTGAGGGGGAATATTAGAGGATAAGAAAGCATAGGGTACTATTGTAACTGAACTAGTTGGCAAGATAGTTTGTTAGGCTGGTAATATTGTAATTAGTGATGTGATTAGCTGTCAGTTAGAGACTAAGCAACAATTATATTAGCAATTGACACATCAGATTAGCAATTTAAAAACAATTACCATTGTAGATGCTCTAAGCCGTGGGCTATAAATAGAGGAGATTACACCTTTGTACAATTACAAAAATACAAATGAAATAAAGATTCATACAATCATTTCTTTCTTCTTCTCATAACCTCACTAAATTAGGAACATCCACTATAATAATAGAACAATATTCGCGAAGGTAAAAAGTGACTATCCGCGAAGGTATACTGACAGAAATGTATTTTTCTATTAGTGACAGGAGTATCCGTGAAGGTATACCGACGAAAAAGTGTTTTTCTATTAGCGACGGGAGTATCCATGAAGGTATACCGACAATATCCCTCGCGGATATTGTTCCATTATTGTAGTAATCTAATGTAACAAGCAACAGTCCATTGTTGCTATCATGGTTTGAAAAAAAAAAAAAAAAAAAGAATATTTGCAAAAAATTATTGACAGTTTGACTTCTCATTACTTTTTATTTGTAAAAAGTTGTAGAAAAAAATTGAAGTACCTCTTTGTCAACTAAAATAAAATCGTGTGAATATTTTGTTCTATCTGTTGGATCATAGATTAATTGTCCATAACTTAACAATTCTTTCTCATAATTATTGATCGGTACATCTCGGCATTGAGTCTTGCCGGTTGCAAATATTGAAATTTGGAATTTTATGGAAATGCGATAGGTAAACAAATATTGAAACTTGAGTGAGTCTATGGTACTATGCATAGCACGGATTGGTCCGTACTACGGATCAATATTTTCGTTTTTAAAATCCTAACGGTCGATCCGAACCGTTCAATATGATTTCCATATGAGAATATACTTGTGGGCTAAATTTTCTATTTTTAGAATTTTTTTACTATTTTTTTAGATAGGTAGAAAATCACAATTTTTTGATGGTTTAGAATTTTCAGATCAAGTGATTTTCTACCTATCTTAAAATATAGTAAAACAATTCGAAAAAAATATAAAATTTAGTCTGTAAGTACATATTCATGTGGGGATCACGTTGAACGGTTCGGATCGACCATTAGAATTTTCAAAATGAAAATATAGCTCCGTAGTACGGACTAATCCGTGCTATGCATAGTACTATAGACTCACTCTTGAAACTTTGCATAACTACTCAAATTTTTTGTGTTAATGAAAAAAAGAACTATTTGATATTATTATGATAATTGTTTGTGTTTGCATGAATGGAATAATGGTGTAAATGCAATTTTAGCTATATATGTTGATTGTTTGAGGTACATAATATACATGTTTTAAAGAAATTTTTAGCAGGTTAGGTTTTAAAAAACACATAATATACCTTGTCAGTCACTCAATTGCATCATATAATAGTGGTTGTCGAAGGAGGATGCGACTTCATCGTGCCGAAATTTTTATTTTACCATCTTAGAAAAAACTAAATAACCAATTTTTGTTCGTCTGAAAATTCGATTTTTAACATGTTTGTAGTTTTAAATTGCGGATCAAATTTGAGTGTTCTCAATTTGAAATAGCGTACCACATGTTGACAGGATTTTCAGGACCATGATAGACCAAACTGCAGATAGAATAAAAATCAAATTTTCACAAGAAAAAAAACTGGTTATTTAGTTTATTTTTTAAAGATGGTAAAAATAAATATATTGGTCAATCGTGCACCTGGCGAGGGATTTGGTCAAGAAAGAGACTTAGAAAAGATGGTAAAAGCTGTTGTCTTTTTCTTTTAACAAGCAGGCTGCAGGCTCAAGCAAATGACATAACAAGCAGCGTCGGTCAAAAGCTATTACAGCTCGTGCCTCGTGGCTCGCACTAAATCAAAGCTGTTAGAAAAACTACTTCAATTTTCCCAAAAAAAAAAAAAAAAAAAAAATCTACTTACGATGTTTCTATTTTTTATCGAGATTTTAAATAGCGATTATTGCGTTATTATTTTAAGATTCGACAAATCATAGCTTCGCTAATTATTTAAAACTCTGATAAAAAAAAAGTGGCTAATAACATTATAACTTTTAAAGTCCGAAAAAACTTATAACTTTTAAAGTCCGAAAAAACTATAACGCAGTTATAGCTAACTATTTAGAACTCTAATTTTTATAAATCTATCTATGTGGTGTTAATTCAATGATAAACGAAAATATTTTTCTAATAAAAAATGATTTATTTAATACCAGTTACACGAAACAACTGTTAACAATATTTCTGTTTTTATGAATTTATAGATTCTAAGATGGAATCATTGTTTTATTATTGGAAAAATATTATTACTGTATATACAATATATTTGTGTTTCTTGTAATAATAATTATTATTGACATAAAATACTGACATAGACACAACATACATCCTTAATTTTGTAAAGTATTATAAAATCGATCAACAAATAGTGCCAATCCGATGTCGTTGATATTAATTGTCTTTGAATATTGAGGGTTCAAATATCTTCATTTTTTGTCTCCAGTATACCTTCACTTTTAAATTTTAAAACTCATATGTCAAAAAAGCTATAAAATATGATCTTTATCGTTATCTCCACACCCACATAAAAAAAATTATTTTATTTTTATATGAATCAATAAGCTAGAAATTTAATATTCAGAAATCATCCACATCGATTTCTATATCAGTGTATCTCTACAAATTCTTAATAACAATGAAAACAAATAAAATTGCCATAATATTTTATAAGTGTATAAAAGTTATATAAATTAAATATAACGGTGTTTTATTTTGATATTTTAAATTATTAAAAAATAAATAGATGAAAAAAAATAGAAGCATTTCACCATTCTTTGAAAATTAGACCCAATTCTAAAAAAGAAGACACAAGTATGTTACAGTATGTTTTAGTAAAATATATATTTTAGTAATGAGTAGTAAAAGTTTTTGAATTAGAGGAGCTGGGCCGCTGGGGGCTGGGGCGAACGAGAACGGAGTAGGTCCGATGCCCATCGGACCTACTTTTAGGTTCAACGAGCATGATGACTGTCCGATTTAATTTAAGATTTGTGCGCACGAAAATTGAAACATCCATGCACGAAGTTTAAAAGTGTTCTGACGGTGAATAAACCCATCGAACCAGAGTAGGTCCGATGACCCATCGCACCTACTCTCAAGTGGGGGCGAACATGCGACTCATGAAAGAGAAAAATATCTCCAGCATAGCCGAATGAGAAATGACCCTGTTTCCATTTTCAAAAAAAGAGAAATGACCCTGTTTCAGTGGAAGGAGTGCGTATCCTCAGTTAAAGGCAGGAGGACCACTCCTACCATACATACCATTCGTGTTGCGAGTCGCAACAGACTGAATCCGCATTATTTATGTAACAGATTACATGTCAGTGTCCTGACACATGGTAAGATACTAAGATATACAAGAATCTACCACAGAACTTCGTTATCCTCCTCAGTCCTCACCGAAATTTTTATTGTTACCATCAGAAAAAATCGGAATTAAATTGTTACCACCCCGCTGATCCTTTATTCAATACTACCACCCCCGCTAACTCAGTTCGCGCACCAAATTGGCTGGTGCGCGGACTGGGTTCGCGGGCCTGTGGGCTGAATGGATTTTTGGGGTTTAGGGTTAAGGTTAAGGTTTAGGTTTAGGGTTTAGGGCTGACTGGATTTTGGTGTTTATTTTTATTTTTGCAACGGGTGTCTGAAAATCCTGTTTTATTTTTAACGATGTTCATCAGACGCAAGGCAGCAGGCAGGTAAATAACGTAAAAACTAATATGTTAAATTGATTGCGGAAGAACTAAACAATAGAAAAACAAAACAACATAAGAACTAATATCAAAATAATATCGAGATAACATCCAAATAACAAGAACTAATACCGAAATAATATCCAAAAATATAAACTACAACAAGTAACTCTATCATATCTGCTCGAGGGTGTCCACGGCTTATTCTCTCTCCTAATTCTCTTACCCCGCCCCTCCTCCTGACGCTCCCTCTCCTCCAGCGATGTGTACTGTCTGTTAGTGTAATAATCTAGAAGTCAATAATATGATAATTTAATTATATAAAGCTTTGTTCATGAATTGAATGATTAATAAAATGTCATTTTATTTCCTTGAGTATTATTAAATTTATGAATCATTTCGAGTTAATGACTGGAATTGTGAAACTTCATAATATAGATGATAATACTCTAAAAGGTCACTGACCGAGGTAATTAGCAGGAACACTAATTACCGCTACAAGGTTAGTATGTGGATTAAAAGATGGTCAAGTTTTACAGACCATAGACACAGAGTTGTCATTTTAATCACATAGATACATGTTCTAGGAACATGGTATTTGACAGACCCCGAATGAAACATTATACGAAATTGTGTTCGTGTCATTAATGCTTTCATTCAGTGTTAAGTTCTACAGTATGAGGTATTCATCTTTCCTAACTAAGAGATGTGTATGTGTGATTGTTACCTAACGCTATCTGTAAAAAGTAGCTATAACGGTAGCTCTTCGGTATACATAACTTAGCTGAGGTAGTGATGGTCTACCAAAAGTACTATTGTCCCTCGTATTTATTATACGAGTTATAGTGTCACTGGGCCCCTTGATAGAATAAGATTATCTGCATGTGGTATGATTAACAAGAGTTAATCATATTTGATAATCTGTTCAAGATCAAGAAAAGATTAATTTTCAAGGATGACACAAACCTACCTTGAAATTAATCTGACAGCTATGAGACGAAAGAATTAAACACAAGTAAAATAGTTTACTAGATCGTGATATTGTACAGTACAGTATCATCTGTGTAATTGGATGGTCATGATGCGTTTTGCCAGATGCCTCTCATGATTATAGAAGTTAAAACGGTTTTAATTCTATTTACCAACATAACACAGATCCTATCGGGTCACACCAATAGGAAAGTAATCAGAGAATTAATTTATTTGATTAATTATAAATGTTATAATTAATAAATAAATGTCATAGAGATGACAAGCTTAAACACATTAAATTTATAAGCGTGTTCGACACGTTGTATAAATTTATCGCAACAAGCACGTCCTTGCAAGCACCTCTGCTGCAAGTAGCTTACAAGCACCTCTGCTGCAAGCAGCTTACAAGCACGTCCTTGTAAGCACCTCTACTGCAAGTAGCTTACAAGCAGCTTACAAGCACCTCTGCTGCAAGCTGCTTACAAGCACGTCCTTGCAAGCACCTCTACTGCAAGTAGCTTACAAGCACCTCTGCTGCAAGCTGCTTACAAGCACCTCCCTAACCCTATAAATAGAGGGGTAGGGGTAGAGAAAAATATAGAAATCTGATTCGACTCGATTCGATTCGGTTATAATATTTTTCTCTCCCAAATAGTGTTTTCATAAGAAAAGAAAGAATACGTAATTTGATTACGTATATCTTGCGAGCCGTGAATAGTGTTTGCGGTGAATAGTGTTTTCGGGTTTTTTCGTGAATAGTGTATTTGCGAAAAACGCGGTTATAGTATTTCTGGCAAAAGAAATAATCGCTCTCTGATTATTTCCTGGTGGACAACCGATAGAGGCACCATATGTTTGGTGCTCCGAGAGAAGTCATTGCTCCGAAAGAAGACATTGCTCAGATCCGGTCTTCTCGCTCGGTCTGCATTCCAATTGTAATTTGAAAACAAGGTATAAATGTTATATATATTTATTTACTTGGTAAATAGATTTAAGTTTTAGAAATCAATTACGGGAATAGATCCTTAAAGGATTAAAAGAACGATACCATCTTTTAATCCTATGCTTGAGTTAGACGTAGAAATTTTTTGTTCTACGGTCTTTCCGCAGCTTGAGCCTAAAAGTTAATCAACGGGTTTTGAACAGTCAAAAACCCAACACTGTCGTGATGGCTGTGGTGGGGTCTCCTCATGTATCTCCCCAAAAAGTGTCTCCTCGTGTGGTCCCTCATCTGCACCAGGTCCGAAAATAACCTCACGCTCTGTAGAGTACACGGGTAAGTGGAAGACATCCTGCTAGACAGCTGCTGCACTGGACTGTGGGAGTGGCGTCTCCTGTGGGAGTGGCGTCTGCTGTGTGTAAAACGGATGAGAGTCTACATCCTGCGTGTAAGCCCCGTACTGAGAGCCCAAGTGAAACGTAAAATCTGAGGTGGTGTCCTGCTCGTCGTACGGATCTCCGCGGGGTATATCTCCCTGAAACAAATAGATAATTAGGTTTCACAATGAAGATGATTATAAAAATAATTACAAAAATATACGTACCGCTGCAAGCCCAGCAGCCTCAAATGCGACCTTAGCAGTCGCTGCCTCGTGTAGGTCTGAGAAATCCGGCTCTGGCGTGCTCATAGGCTCCGCAGAATCGTCATCGTCCATGTCTTTCAAATCTTCATAGAGGGGAAGATCTGAAAGCCTGAGAACCCTCTCGAGCTGATCCTGGTACCCGGCGACGACGACAGGCGGTGCAGCCATACACAACCACTTCTTACCGAATGCCTTCCAACCTCTTGTGACGGCGTATCTTGCGCTCCTAAGCACTTGCTTGATGTTCATGAGTGCCTGCGAATTAAAATAAATAAAATTAGTTCGAATTGCAAATGAATTTTCATAATTTTCTTAAACCAAAAAAATTAAAGACTTACAATCTGTGTAGCCGGGCCAGCGCAGGTAATGAAGCCATACTCGTCACTAACCGTGTCGCGTCGTACGTGGAGCGGCTTCGTGTTCATCTCCGTGATCTGACCATGCAAGTACACCATGAAGGCACAGTACTCCTGATACCAACTGCGATAGGTCTGATCATATGTATCAAAAGCATACGACTTGAGCTCGTCAGGGATCCTGTCGCCCATCGCCTCAAGCCGAGTCACATAATCGGCGTGCACAGTCCGCCAATTCTTGCCGCTGGTAGTGGCCAGTTCTTTGTGAAGCTCGTACCACTTGTCCTTGGAGATGGGATCTGGGACGGGAAAGGGCTGACGCATCACCCGTCCAGGATGGTAATGCTCGACAAGCTGGTAGAACACAAGTGGTACCTGCAAGTACATAAAAATAAATAATCCTACGTACGTAATAAATAAAAGTGATACAAAACGGGAATACAATAATAATGCAAGGGTTACCTGAGCAAACCAGAACTGACGCTGCTGGAGGCATATATGAGGCAGGTCATGCAGGAAGGAGTGAGGGACAACATCATCGTCATCGACCTCGACACGCTGGTCGTACGGCCGACAGCAGACGTGTCTGTCAGGAGTCATCTGCTCGAACTGACTCCGGAAGAAATCAACACCCATAGGTCTGCAGTGCGGGGTCTGGATGTACGTCTTCCTCGAGCACCACTTCTGCGTGTAAGCTGGACATGTAATCCCGTTGGGCTGCCCCCAAGCTGGAGCCCAACCTCTCACTCGTGCTGTGGACGGCCGAACGGGAACCTCGTCCACGACCAATGCATCAGGAGACCAGCTGGACCGTAGAAATTGTGCTTGTTTGTCTATTTAGGTACAAGTGACAATTAAAATTCTGATTTTTTTTGTGTAACCATTTAATTATTCATATTTAATTTCAAAAAAATTATACCTGGCATGCGATGCACAAACCCCAATATAGACATGCCAATACCGCTGCACCCCAGTTCATCTGTTTCGGCTGGGCCAAGTCTCTCAGCCACTCAAGCAAACATCCAGCAAGCAAACATCTCCATGATGTAAGCCCGGGTCCACCGATCTACCGTCTCAGCATCAGCATCCGCGTCCAGGGCTCCACTGTAAATTCGAACAAATTTAGTGAAAATTGCGAAAAATAGACATCAAATAATTAATTTTATAAAATAAATGTTACCTGAACCGCTCCCGCAACTGTGATAAACCGATGTCATTCTTCGAGTAGACGTACCCCTTCTTGGTCGCCCTCCGCTTCATCAACCCGTCTCCCAGCAGGTCGGTGACGAGCTGCGTGAAGTCTCCGTACTCCACACCCGTCACCGCCTCTCCGGTAATGGGCAGACCCCAGAGACAACTCACGTCCTGGAGAGACACCGCAATCTCTCCGACGGGCAAGTGGAAGGTGTGGGTCTCCGGCCGCCACCTCTCGACCAATGCAGATATAAGAGCGACATCTGCATTTAAGTCACTGAGCTGTGACACATGCCACAGACCCAGCCTCTGCAACGAGGGTGCAAATCGAGGGTCGTAGAAGATATTCATCTGGTTGTTCCTCGTCGACGTCAGAGTATGAGTCTGCATTTAATTTCAAAATAAACACAAATACAATTTATTATTTTATTCAAATGAAAATGTATATTATTTGCAAGTGGTATAGAGATGTAAACTTACATATGAGTTTCTAATCTTGTGCTCCTTGTAAGGGAACCAGCAAACGGGACTGATATACTCTGTCGTCAAATGCGGAAAGACGGTCCGGGCTAACACTACATCCAACTCCACATCATCATGAGGCATACTGGTGTGCTTGGTGCCGCTGGATGACGCCATACTATAATTTGGTGCATTTCTAGTCAAATTTGGTCTTAAGTACCTCAAATAGGGTACTTTAATAATTTACTAAAATAATTTGGCATAAAATACAACATAATATAGCTAAAAACTACTCTATTTGGACACCATTCTAATTATTTAATACAATTCTACTCTGTTTGGACACCATTCTAAATATGTAATACAATTCTACTCTATTTGGACACCATTCTAAATATTTAATACAATTCTACTCTGTTTGAACACTATTCTAATTATTTAATACAATTCTACTCTGTTTGGACACCATTCTAAATATTTAATACAATTTTACTCTGTTTGGACACCATTTTAAATATTTAATACAATTCTACTCTATTTGGACATCATTCTAATTATTTAATACAATTCTACTCTATTTGGACATCATTCTAATTATTTAATACAATTTTACTCTGTTTGAATCTATTTTGGACACTATTCTAATTATTGATTACAATTCTACTCTATTTGAACATATTTTGGACACCTATACCAACTATCTACTCTACAAATAAATAAATAAATAAAAGTAAAAAAAAACTCACTTTTTTACTGTGCGGCGTGCGCGGAGTGCGGAGCAAAATGAGCTCTCCGCACCCCTTATACGGTGAAAAGAGAGATCCGCGAACCCAGTCCACGCATCAGCCAATTTGGTGCGCGAACTGGATTAGCGGGGATGGTAGTATTGAATAAAGAATCAGCTGGTAACGATTGATGGTAACAATAAAAATTTCGGCAGTCCTCAACCATTCACGATTCACCTCCCCACTCAACAACTTATGTTAATATAATTAATTTATAATAAATCAGAACCAATGAAAGAGGAGTCCGGATCCCCTAAAGTAACCCAATTTTTGAGTTTAGACGTGTACGGTGCCTATTCGGTGGTAGCGCAGGGGCCAGTATTATTTGTGGGGTCCAGGTCCTTTAAGATTCGTGTTAGAGCACCTTGGACGGTTTAGATCAAAACTCAAAAATTGGGTTACTGCACTGGATCTGAATTCATGAAAGAGTGGCTCCTGATTCCTGATCCCTGAACCTCTTTTTTGTCCGGCCCAACCGCAGAACAACAACTTCTGTTCCAATGTCACATTAACTGCGCAGTCCCTGTGTCACTGACAAATATGCTTCTTCCTCATTAATCGTTAGAACCTGAGTATTTCGTTGCATGCTCCGTGACCAGTCAAATCCAATCCTTACCTTAGTGTCTACGCCTGATGAGTCATAGCTCCTATCCCAGAAGTCATAGCTCCTAGGATGACGCCAGGTCGTTGTTTATACATCCGACGGTTTATATTTAAAATTGTTACGGGACTATGATAAAAAAACTTGTCCTGTAGGGAAACAAATGGAATTGCCATACAAACTGGATATTTTTTTGGGGAAATTTTTTATATGCCACTACAAAACTTGGAAATTATGAAATTGCCACCCCAAAACATGAAATTAGAAAATTGCCACTCCAAAGTTGTTAAATTATGCTATTTGCCACAATTATACACTAAATTCAGATTTTTGATTTAAATTATTCTGAAAAATCAACAAATTTTAATATTGACCAAAATACCCTGAGAAGGGCTCTCTGGCCTCCTTCTCCTTCCTTCTCTTTCTCGATTTCCAAGAACCGAGCTTTAAAAGAAATGGCCTTCTCGACCCGTGCACGCAAATCGAAGAGAGCCTTTCTCTCACTCTCCTTCAAGTCAGAGAGGAAATTTATCTCCTCCTTTTTCGACCCAGTTTTCTCAACCACTGGTACCGCAACCGGTACCTGCACTGGCTCAGTCTCGAAAGATAAAAAAAAATTTTTATCTCACAGGGAGGAATGTACCTGCATGCCGGTAAGATACTTTGCCATTATTTCCACACAAAGGTCAGGAAGCGGGTGGTTTGAGACATTATTAAACAGCCATACAAATATAAGTTCAAATGGAGAGATATTCCAAATTTTAGAGAGGAGAAGTAATATTTCGGCCATTAAACAAACTCTAGATAGAGTTTATAATTTGGACTTTTACACTAGTGCTGCGAAGAATGAATGCACTGCTGCTGTTGGCCTCAAGTGGATGCTAAATCAGGTAGGTGTTGTTCTCTTTTATCTCTAACAGAACAGTTCAACAGTGAAGGGCAATTTGGGCAATACGAAAATACATTTTTTTATACAAATTTTTCAGAATAAATTTAATCAATTTGGTATAAAAGATGTATAATTGTGGCAATTTGATAGATTTAGTGATTTTAGAGTGGCAATTTTCTAATTTCATGTTTTGGGGTGGCAATTTCATAATTTTCAAGTTTTGTAGTGGCATATAAAAAATTTTCTCTATTTTTTTTTATCTCATATCCCAGCTGACATGGCGAGCTAAGAAAGATATTTCCATCCGGCTACACGTGGCCCCGGATCATCCCCTTCCTCTCCCTCTGTCCCTCTCTCTCTTGCCCCTTAAACGTAACCACCAAAATCAACCCTCTAAATTCTAAAATCAAACCTTAGTTAAATTCTTTCCCCTCCTTTTCACTCTTTTATCCGATGGAGCAAGGAACCCGAGAAACGGGCGAAGAAGCTACGGACGACGGCGGCGGAGGTGGTGGCTCTGGCAGAGCGGCGAGTCACAAGTGCCAGCGCATACGCTGGGACCAGATTCTTCCTAGGAGATCTCTGCGAGTGCTCTTGGTCGAGCATGACGATTCCACGAGGCAAGTGGTCACGGCGCTTCTCCGTAAGTGCTGTTATCATGGTAAGTTCAGTTTTTCTTCTTCGTCCAAGTTCATCCCCACTGGATTGATCCAGTTCGTGTTGATGGAGTTTGGGTTTTAATAGTTGTGGGAGTGGCGGATGGGCTCAAGGCATGGGAGATTATGCAAGAGAGGCGATTTGCATTTGATCTGGTGTTGACTGAGGTGGTTTTGCCATCTCACTCTGGAATTGGGCTTCTGACGAAAGTCATATCTACTGAAGAATGCAAAAATATACCTGTTATAAGTAAGTTCACTTACCAATTGAACTCCAGAAAAAAAAGAAAAAGAAAAATCATTTACCAAGTGTATTTGATACTGTTGAATATTCAATCTTGAGGATTAACTTCTGTGGTGGACTGAGGGAATAACAAGCAAACTGCTCTTCCAATTTTGGTTTGGCTTATTCTTGGAATCAGAAGGCAACACTGCAATGAGGAAATACAAAACAGTATTTTGTTGGCGTTTTCCCTTTGGAGGAGTTTGACTTGTTATTATTATCGTCAGGATTAAATCAAGCTAGTGCTTTATACAAGCTAGATTGTGTAATTGGAAAATTTATCAGATTAAATGTGTTCGATACTTTTGTGTAGTGATGTCATCACAAGATTCTATTGGGGTGGTGCTGAAATGCATGCTCAAAGGAGCTGCTGATTTTTTGGTGAAGCCGGTGAGAAAGAACGAACTAAGGAACCTATGGCAACATGTATGGAGGAGGCATTGTGTATGTATTTCTCCTCTTAGAATATATGTTTTTTTTTTTTTTTTACAGTCAATTTTCTTGTCAGTTCAGACTGAGATGGGTTGTACTGGTATTCTTGCTGTCCGGCAGACCATGAAAAAGAGTCCTCAATTAACATATTAAGCCCTCAATTGCATATAAAGTCTTAGAAAAAATTCTATTCTTTATGTATTCCCTCAATTTGACCTCAGCCGTGCAATTAGTCAAATACCAAGTAAAAAAGGTAGTTTCAGGGAAAGTTTTGGCACAATAGAGAAGGCAAGTAAGGTGTTGAATTCAGTGGGCACTGTTTTACTCTTTGCACTTATTACGGGATTTGATGCAGTTGAACAGCCAAGCAAATGCATCAGATAGCAATTACAATGTGGCTAGCAATAGGATAAGTGCAAACATTGGAGATGCAGAGAACAGTGATGGGGCTAATGAGGTTCAAGTAAGTTACTGATCTTTTTCTAAAAATACCAAGTACTTACAGTAGTATGGCACACCCAGTAATTTTGTCCATAGAGTGTCAAGACCAGTGAAGTTAGAAGCACACGCCAGGTGCACTTAAGCACAATGGCAAGGCGAAATTAGTGTCCATCGTTCTTTTATTGGTCAGGTGGGCACAGTCCGTTAGGCTTTCTCCTTACCATGCTTTACTCGAGTGCAAAGCAACAGAGTGAAATGGTCGTTTTTGCTTGATTTTTGTTAACAACTTCATTTAACTTTTATGTGAATGCACCGCTTTTCTTTCAATATATAAAATTAATTCATTCTTGGTCCTTATTCCAAGATCTATTCTAAACAAATATATGCAAGTTCTGATTATCCAAACTAATTTTAAATTGCCTGCAATATTTGAAATTTTAATATGTGGCAGCACTGCATTTCTATAGATAGTATGGATAGATGACTTATTTTGAAGATCCAAATATCCTGGTGATTTAAAGATAGGCCGCTTAGTTCTACAAATTTGGACATCAAACAGATATAATGGCATACTCACTTTCTAGGCAAACAATCGAAGTAGAAACAAAATTTCGAGATAATATTTAGTTCTTTTTTTTTATTATTTTGAGCAGTGTTTGTTCATGAAAAATGTTCTCTTAATTTTACTTTTGTCTTTACTACTCTGCTATCATCTTTAACAGATGAATCGGTTTCCAACAATTTATATTTTTAAGAGTTTTTGTAGGAACTGGGAAGAAATTATTTGAGTGGTCATGTTACATTCTTTGTCGTAATTGAGATAATTATATTTTCATTTGTCTTAATTTTGATACATTGGCAGAGCTCAGGTGCTAAAGAGGAGATGGAGATAGAAAGTGCGCAAAACTTTACAGAGACCCCATCAGCTGAAGGTGCTAGTTCTTCCAAAGAGATGCAACAACAAGATGCACACGCTGGTGCCGTACCAGTCAGATCAGATGCTATAGCAAATGATGCCAGTGAACCAGATAGAGGTTCTCTTCTAAATTTACTTGTCTGTTTGCTTAATGTCACAGTTCAGCACCTGCTCATACCATGCAGTCATATTGTCAGATTGGACTATTACCATTTGGTATTGGCCTGAATGCTATTGGCTCCGTTGTCTAACTGGTTTGACCCAAACAGTATTCAGCTGGATTGATTTGAGTGGAGTCGGATATTATTTAAACCTTATCCATAGACCTAGCAGAAGTGATTATTTTTCTAGACATTCTAACTTCTCCTTATATATGTTACAGAGAGAACTGGTAGAACTGGCACAACTACTGAAGCTAACATCTTCAACACGATTCCACCAGATAAAGAACCGTTAGACATATCTGGCCCTGCAAATGAGGGAAATTGCAACATTTCTGAATCACAGAAGGATGCAACTCAAGAGGATTCTGTGGTTAACACCAAATCTCTAGAAGGTTGCTTCAAACCTAAAACAAGAGACGTGCTTAATCATTCTGAATCGTCTGCTTTTTCAAGGTATACCATTGAGGTTCTTCCAGAATTTTTTTAAGCCTCCGACCTTTTTTCTTAACCACCAACAGAAATGGTACTGGAAACAGTACCATATCTGCACCTGCCATTATGAATATTTTGATATTTTTTTTTCCTTTCTGGCAGGTCAAACATATAGAACCTGCCATATTAGGCAGCAACCATTATGATGTCAGTGACGGCCATTATATGCTATTTGTTGTTGTAGATCCAATTGCTTGGCAAGGCCAGTTCAATATTGTTAATAAAAACAAGTTCGGTATGGGTTGGGCAAATCATCAGCTTCTCAGTACTGATTATTCTCTGTTATTTTTGGTGCTTGATTTTGGTCCAGTAAGTAATAAAACCCTATTTTAACCAGGAATTAAGACTATTTATTGCCATGGTGTCACACTGGGTAGTACAAAGCAACCAGGTAGTGACTAAAAATGGAAAAGCTTTCTATTGTAATGCTTTGACAGCTATCCCACAACACTATACTTCTCAAAGCTCTACATGCCCTTTTTTTTGCACCTTTTGTTAGAAGTTGCACCTCTTTTACACACTGTACATATATGTAGTAAAGTTGCAATGTTCAATTGCTAAAATCATGTTATTTACAGGTATGGAGAAAAGAAGAAGCAAAATTTGAATGATAATCCGTCCTCTTCATCTCTCCACTTCAGGAGCTTGGAATTTTTCAAAGGTGACCTAAAAGCAAGCACTTCTCTCCTATCCAAAGAAGATGATGCCATAAACCACCAATCAGTTACCCCACAATTAGGGTTCATACCTGTACATTTCCCCGTCCAATCAGTTCCATATGGTTATACAACCATTCTACATCCCATATACTACCCTCCTTATCCACCACCTGACAACTTGACAGCTCAGATCACCTGTGATGATTCCAATCATTCAAATTGCAACAATGCTGCAGAGGTTGGACCAGAGGTAGAAAAGGAAGAGTCTAGAGAGTTGCATTTGGTGATTCAGAGAGGAAGTTGTAGTCAGGATGTAGCCATAGCAAGTGGGAGTGGTGAAACAGGAAATGGAAATACAAGTGGAAATGGAAATCTAGAAAGTGGAAATGAAAGTGCGGCACATACTGGTGACCGGTCCCACCGTGAGGCTGCCTTGATCAAGTTTAGGTTGAAGAGGAAAGATAGATGCTTTGAGAAAAAGGTATGTAGAAAATTTGGAGTAATTTACAGAGAAGTCCCTTTTCACTTGCTAAGAAGTGCCTACCTTATTTAGAAATTAACTAGCACCTACTGTTAGTTGAATTTTGTTAATATTGTTGCCTTTTCACTTTAAATATGAGGTTGAGTGGTTCCATTGGTTGAAGTTGTCAAAAATGGCCCATCAATTATACACATTCTCTTTTGATCCAGATCCTTGATAAATAAAACATAAGATTGGTTTATTTGAATTAAGGCCATTTTGTTATTGCATTAGAACTAGGTTTTGATAATGCTTTGTGCTAAGCAATGGGTTATAATAGCAATTTATTTGGGATTGTCTTGTAACTGATTGAAATGGAGCTCTACCAGATATGAGCATTTCATTACATATCAGTCGGTCCCAATTGTGTCTGAATTGTTACCATTAAAATTGAGCGAATAGGTAGGGGGGCAGTTATATGGTCAGGGTTTGGTCTTGACAAACTGATCTGAAATGGACAACGCAGACTGGTGGGACCATCCATTGGTCAATTGGAGAGGAGCGACCGTTCCTTTTCTGCCTTATGTAGAAGCTATTTGATGTTTGATTTATGCTTATGCATTGTGATTGAATTAAGACTTTTTTGTGCTCTATCATCATATTTATTACAGATTGCAACATTACAAAACATCCTTTCAGGTAAGATACTACAACAGAAAGAAGTTAGCAGAGCAACGGCCAAGAGTCAAAGGTCAATTTGTGAGTCAAAAGGCTCCCAAATCTGCCCCTCAAACTGAGACAGAGAGCTAAAACAGTCTTTGAACTGTCTTATATTGGCAAGGATCTTTTGGGTTGTTTGGTGGCAAAGATGCAGGAAGTAGTTTACATGTAAATGGAAGTAAGTTTATACAACGGATGAAACAATCAATTGATGCATGTGGGATGCAAACAATAGCAGAAACAAAAAGGATGATTGGTATATAGGTTACCAAAATGGGAGTGAAAACATAAAAAGTTTTGTTATAAGGTTATATCTGAGGTTTTGAAGTGTACTTCCTCGGCTGTGCCTACAACGAATTTTAATATCCTCGAGACAGTTCTGAAGTATACATCCTCAGCCGTGCCTACAAGAAGTTTTGACATCCTTGAGACAGCTGAAATTATTGATTCTTGTAGTTGGATCTCTCCATACATTGTTTGTTTGTTGTTATAACATAGGAAAACCCTTTTTTTCCTTTCATTGTGGGGGATAGATGTCAGAATGGCATTTCTAGTTCAAAACTGTAGAAGTGTTGTAACAAGGTACACGGACATTTATACAGTTAGGCCCGACATTTTTATTAATATCCAAAGTTTAATAGAAATTATTATTTATGCCTAAGTTTCCAATTTTTCGCCAAAAATGTCCAAACTGGTCACAAAATGGCCAGCTTACGCCCCCCCCAAGTCGGCCATTTTGTGGCCGGCTTAGTATATATATATATATATATATATTTTTTTTTTTTTTACCGAAAATAATCTATAAAAAACCTTTAACCCTTCCTAAGGGCCCTTAACCATTTTGTGGCCGACTTGGGTATTTTTGGCGAAAAGTTGGAAACCTGGGCATAAATAATAATTTCTATTAAACTTTGGATATTAATAAAAATGTCAGCAGTTAGGCTATCAACCTACGCTACGGCCTACGGGGCACTTTTTAAAAAAAACTTGAAAATAAAAAGTTCATGTTTTAAGATGGAGTGCACTACAAGATCACATCTCTAACGTGGATGTTTTATCAATTACGGTGGGAATTCTATATCAAATCATACTCCTTAATTTTAGGACGTTCTACAAAATCTTGGGTCTGGTAAGAGACTTCTGTTTTTATTGATGTGACGGATTAAGGAAGGTCGTCTACTGAGGAACATTTTTTTTGTTCGTGTTCGATAAAGTTTGTGTTAAAATTAGCGCTCTGACGGGACATAGAATCAAAATAAATTAAAGAAGGAATGATAAAACAAAAAAGGCAACTCGCGGAGGTGAATTTGGCCAGCTCATGACCCATGAAGGATCCGGTCATGACCTATGAAGGATTCGGTCATGACTCATGAAGGATTCGGTTATGACTCATGGGGGAGGCGATGCTTCTTGATTTCTTTACTTAGATGTCTGAAGTTATTTCTTATTTTGCATAGATAGAGATATATGTTAAATATAGGAAAGATAAAATAAAAAGGAAGGAGATCTATTTGTAATTCTATAAGAGAGGCTATCAAGAGCTGTATCAGCAAGAGATAGAAAAGAAAAAAATCATTGTAATGCTTAACTCAATTTATAAATAAATCTGGGTGGGAAGGAAGTTCTCGGGAAGTGTGTTGTTATCTGTGTGCATGACTTCTGTTAGTTTGGGACAAAAATTTGAAGGTCGGTCTGTCTGTCCTTCGTATTTATCAATTTTCATTGCTATAATAACTTTGTAAAGGTCTAATTTCAAAATAAATCGGCGTTTGGCAATGTATTAAAAAGTTATATTGGTTCATTCTCCTCAATGATGGTGGAGAAGAATATAGTGAGTCTCTAAAAGTAAAATTCTTATCAATATTCAATATAATTATCCTCATAATCTAGTTGGGAATCCTTTTGAGCATCTCATTCCTCAACTTTTAGGAGGTCATTGATTACCAATTAATATTTATGCCCAAAGTTTTCGGAGCATCTCATTTACCGACATTCGGAGCATCTTATTCCTCAACTGCTATGTATGTCGTTTAGATGCAACTGTTATGTATGCCGAAACAATGTGAGAGGCAGTTGTCATAGGAGAAGAGGCGGTTGGGGTGCAAAAGGAGCCATCTGGGATCCAACCGAGGAGTTCAACTACTAGACGTACAACAAGGGTGTCTACAAGCCAAGCAACGCCATCTATAAGCCAAGCAGCGCCATCTACAAGCCAAGCAGCGCCATCTGGAACCCAAGCCAGGCCATCTGGTAGGCAAGCAGAGCCATCTGGTAGGTCATCTTTTGGAAGTGGTTTATTTCGCGGATTAAGTTTTAGACGTGGTAGTAATAGGTGATTTATATGCATGTTGTGAAAATTGTATGGACTCTATTTGTAATTGGAAGCTGATATGAGTACCCGTATTGTACCCGCACCTAAACTGTCATAACTGTTTTTAGAGACCGCACCTAAACTGTCATAACTGTTTTTGGGACCTAAACTGTCAAAACTGTAATTTTATTTTACAAGTATTAATAGTAACATTGTGAAGTATTTATACCTATACAAGACAAGTATTTATATCTATACAATGAACTACATATATGATATATGAATTTTTTTAAATAACCGTACCCGCACCTTTTTTGAAAAATTCTCGCGTCGTACCCGCATTAATGGACCACACAACCGTTCTAAAACTGTAATTTTGTTTTACAAGTATTAATAGTAACATGTGAAGTATTTATATCTATACAAGACAAGTATTTATATCTATACAATGAACTACATATATGAAAAATCTACAACCAAAAAGTCACTTGTCAGACTTCATTGGGGACCATTACTTTTCCAAAACTGGAGACCATTACTTTTCGGGGGCAGTAACTGTCAGACTGCATTGGGAACCACAACCAAAAAGTCACGTGGATCACACCACCAGTGCTACATTCATTGATTAAATTAATTCACATACAAAATGGAAAGTATTTATACCTAAATTATCAAGTATTCATATATAATTCATCAAGTATTCATACCTAAGATATCAAGTATTTAAAAAAAAACTGGACACAATACCTACTCATCTTTTACACATTTTTCAAGATAGTTTTTTTTTTTCTCCGTTCAATCTAACTAATTTTTGAGACGATCTATGAGGAATTTTACAAATTTAAAACCACGAACGTGTTCTACACAATTTTCTCTTTCAAATGAGATCCATGATGACATATTTTTACACGTTTTTCAAAGTATCAAATATTCAAATATGAAAAGTATTCATACAAAATAGAAAATATTCATACCTAAGATATCAAATATTCATATATAATTCATCAAGTATTTATACTTAAGATATCAAGTATTTAAAGAAAAAAACTGAACTCATCTTTTACACGTTTTTCAAAGTGGTTTAATGATTGACAAAGTTAGTTATACCGTTATGGAAGTTAATTGGGAAAGGAATCAACTACGGGTACAATGCGGGTACTCAACTGCGGGTACCAAAATAATTATTCTTTGTAATTTGAGTGTACTTATTGTTTTATACGAGACTCTGAATTGTGTGGACTTTATTTGTAATTTAATTGTGACTGTGAATTCTTTCTCACGCCTTCAGAGGAAACAACATGGAACTACTAAATAAAAAGTAATGAAATTAATCAATACTCAAAGAAATTACAACCTAATTCATCCAATTACAATAAAATACTAATTCTTAGGACCAAGCTCAAATGCATCCAAATTTTAAAACTCTACTAATACAACATAAATTCTCAATAAGTCTACTTCTTACAACGAGCCTTGAAAGTGCATGGAATAAAGTCATCATCGGAATTTGTTGGATCTGGATTAGTCACAGCAGACGAAGTGATGGCCTTACCAGTATAAGTACACGGAACAAACTCATCGTCCGATGCTGGAGGCTCTGGATCAACCTTCTTCTTTTTCAAACCAAAGCCGTAGGAGTTTCCACAAAGTCATCGTCTGAAATTTCATACCGAATAGGCTGTCTCAAAAGTTCCTTTATCCTACATACATGACAATTCCGGAGATCACAACATACTTGACAGTTGTTCTTTTTTTCCTCATTTTTACCTCGATCACTACTTGATCCTCCTCTCGCTAGGCCACGATTGGACGACCTACCTCGGTTGCTATTGTTTATCCTTTTGGCCCCTTCAAATATTAGCATTTTTGTCTCCAAAATCGCCTTATATTTATCTGTCCCTTCCTCCCTTTCTCTTTTGTGAGTTGAGTGAATTGTGTAGAGGAGAGAGAAGAAAAGAGTCTTCTTATAGGATTATTTACGGTAAAAAAAAAAAATTTAGTAAGCCGGCCACAAAATAGCCGGCTTAGGGGGGGCGTATGCCGGCCATTTTGTGCCAGCTTGGGCATTTTTGACGAAAACCCAGAGTTATGGGCATAAATATTAATTTCTATTAAACTTTGGATATTAATAACAATGTCGGTTCTTATCAATACTCAATATAATTATCCTCATAATCTAGTTTGGGAATCCTTTCGGAGCATCTCATTCCTCAACTTTGAGGAGGTCATTGATTACTAATTAGTAGGTTTTACATTTTCTGCTCCTTTACATAAAGGTTGTTAGACAAAATGCTTGATTAGTTCTGATAAATAAATTTTGAAGTAGCGCTGATTGCCTAGCGTATCTGAAGTACCGATGATGCTGGTATCCAGGACTTTATCTGCACAACCCAAAACTGTTGTTTCATGCTTTAGGCACGAGGTGGTTAATTATACACAAGGAAGCAATGGCCGCCCCAACTGTGACCGACAAATTAATGGAGCATCCAGTGACAGTAGTGTCAGGAGGCAAAAGGTGTCATAGCAAAGTGAAGCAGATTGCAAAATGGGGAGAAAGGAGGTGATAGGATAAGTGCCGGATGTGGTTATCTGGTATGTAACAGCAACGGTGTATCGCTGCATTAGGGACCGTGTAAAGCACAAAAGAGAACTAAGATGAGGTTTGGTAGCACATTCAGGCCAGTGAAGAACGCTAGTGCTGCCATCCCATCAGAAATCCTGAATTTATAAACTCAGCAAGAAAAATACGCCAAAATGAGAGAGAGAGCAAATTATATGAAAGTAGTTCATGCCAAATACGCTAGGCCGTGCCAAATCATGCTTAAGCCCTTAAGTTTAAATTGTGCTAGATGCATTCAGCTCGAATCACGGCGCAGGCCTTGGTTGCTTTGTAGTTCCTCTAGAAATAAAGCAGGGTATTAATTACACATATCGATCGGCCAGGATGGGGTTCTCGGACTAGTTTTGAAGTTTGATCCGGCTCAAGTACGTCGGACCGGTTTGAAGTCAGCCGAGCGTAATTGGTACTAGAGGAATGTGCGTTTAAATGGCAACCAAATCAACATAATTATAAGATTCTTTGGTTTGAGCTCTGGAACTTATAATACCAATTTAAAGTTAATTGTCACTTTATTTTCAGTTGTGTTTACAGAAAGTGGATTGAACATGGAGGATAATTCAAAGCTTCGCTGTTTTCTGAACTCGGAAACAATTTTTCTGAGAAGTTTCCCAATCAGTTAGAATATTAGCACTGGTATTGTTCTGCTCTATATTGATCGAAGGATACAATGCATTTGCTTGTTTTTTATGAGTGAACAAAGATTTTCTTGGTTCTACAGTGACATCCATACTTGTAACATTTCATTCCCTCGAAAAGTAATTAGTGCACTGAATTCTCAAAAGAATATTGAATGTAATCATATGATGAAAATAATCTTGTTACCAAGAATGGTTCTGCCTGTATAAAATAGAGTAAGAAAAAATTTGGAAGCAAAGAACCATTCTAAAATTCCCTTTTACATGTGTGCTTAACACAAAGCTTAAGCATCTTCTAGACTTTCCATCCAAGAAGCATCTTTATCTCAAACTTTACAGCAAAATCGTTTGCACCATTGAATCAATATTCTCATAGTCTCTTTTAAGCTTTTATGCTTAAAAAAAAAAAATCTTCCATGAGAAGCTTGGAACCTAATACAAAGAACCCCCAATACTCTTATAACCCATACCAACCTCAATTTACAAGGTTCCTACTTCCTAGTACACAAAATAAAAGAGAATTCATTAAACCCAACAATGGAGAGTAGCTTACGGCTTCTTGCAACAGCAATCATCTTGTTTATCTCGATTTCCTATGTTGGAGCTGATGAAGTTTCTACGACCGCAGCATCGCCCGAGACCAGTCTGTTGTGCATCAGCGAATGTGGAACATGTCCGACAGTTTGTGTATCGCCTCCGCCTCCACCCCCTCCGCAATCACCGTTAATAATTTTGACTCCTCCACATGATTTGTCCCCACCGGTTAACAAGCCGTCTCCACCTCCGCCACCGCCGCCTCAGGTGAAACCCTACTCATTTTCGCCGGTGACACCAACACAGGACACAACGCCACCATCACCGGGTTCAGGGCAAAAAGGATCGCCATACTATTATTTCTACACTTCAAAAGCAACGCAAATAGAGTCTGTATTTAGCATTTGGAGCTTGACTATAACACTTTACGTTGGTTTAACCTTGTTGGCTTAATTATATATATAGTGATGTACGTGTAATATTAATTAAGATGTTTTTTTTTGTTTGCATTTGTAGTGGCGTTCTGCTTGTGCACTTGTATTCACAGACGTCGGCTGAATTCCGTTTTATATGCTTCTGTTTTCTCATTTTCTTGATTCATCTCTAAGATTAATTTATTCATATATGGCTCTTTTTTTTAAAGCAATTTAGTATTGAAATTTTTTTCTCACATTATCAAGCCCTACAGTTGTTTGTTTGTTTCTCCCTAATTAATTGTTTCATTTTTTTTTCTTGGATCTATTGAAAGTTACCGTGCTTGGTGACTAAATTTTACATTTTTTTTAAATTTTTTTACTATTTACTAAGCTGGTTTGAAAATCGCTGTTTTTCAATGGTGCATAAGTTTAATAAAATTAGCGGTTTTCAAACCAGCTTAATAAATAGTAAAAAAATTCTAAAAAATGTAAAATTTGGTCTCCAAGCACATTTTAATATAGATTGAATATCTAACTGTTTGGATCGACTGTTTGGACTTTGAAAATCGGAGAACCGAACCGTTTGTTCCTGAGTCCAGGAACAAACGTTTGTATATTAGCCATTCTCTCTCTCTCTCTCTCCATATATATATATATATATATAGAGATGGGCTATTGTACTTCGCGAAGTAAAACCCCCGTTTACTTCGGGTCATATTTTGTCATTTTGAAAATTCAAACAATCGATCCGAACCGTTCAACATGTTCTAAATATTGAAATGTACTTGGAGACTAAATTTTACATCTTTTGGAATTTTTTTACTATTTATTAAGCCACTTTGAAAATCACTAATCCGGTGGTCCAGAAAATTTTACTGTTCACAGTGGATCAGCAATTTTCAAAGTGGCTTAATAAATAGTAAAAAAATTTCAAAAAAATGTAAAATTTAGTCTCCAAGTACATTTCAATATTTAGAACATGTTGAATGGTTCGGATCGGTTGTTTGGATTTTCAAAATGAATATATGAGCGTGAAATAAACGGGGGTTTTACTTCGCGAAGTACAATAGCCCATCTCTATATATATGGCAAATGCTTCTGTGCATACAAGGACCTATTTGTAAAATGAGCATATTTTCATTTTCAAAGTTCAAACAGTTGATCCGACCGTTCAACATTTTCTCCATATTACAATGTACTTGGAGGTCAAATTTTACATTTTTTTGAATTTTTTTACTATTTATTAAGATGGGTACAAAATTCAATGGTCTGAATTTGACTATTTTTGTAAAATACTTAATAAATAGTAAAAAAATTCAGAAAAATGTAAAATTTGACCTCCAAGTACATTTTAATATGAAGATAATGTTGAACGGTCGGATCGACTGTTTGAACTTTGAAAATAAAAATATGCTTATTTTACAAATAGATCCTTGTGTGAACAGAAGCATCCCTCTATATATATATATATATATATCAATATAAAACAATACAGCTTAATAAAAGAAACTGCAAAAACCTTTTTCGTCTTTGTACACTATTATGGTATCTGAACAAAAAAAAAAAAAAAAAACTAAGTAGCAGGAACATTAGCACAGCCTGCACAGGTCAATAAAACACAGCAATATTTATGATAATTTTTTGTAAATATTATTAAATTAATTTATTATGCAAGAGAATATTTTTTGGTATTAATTTAATTGATTTTTTATATCATAGATAATTACATTTGTTTTCACATTATCTGTACTTTTTTATGACTACATCTACAGTAGTTTTGATGCTAAAAATTGACGCTACGATAGATGAAGTTGTTGTTTTTCAATGGATGACATAGGACCAATTTAGTATAAATTAAAAACTTCAAGATCAAATAATATATTTGAAATTTTGAAGTGTGAAATGATAAATAAATAGTTTGATCCTCAAAATGATATTTTTAAAAATTTGACGACGAATGTTTAAATTTTATTGGAACAGTGTGTAAATTTTATCAATCAAAATTTAACAACGAATATTTTGCCCGTAGTTGCCTGTGGATCGTAAGATCAAAATCTGACCGCTCAACGTAATTCAGACCGTTTGATTTTTGATGGAACGACCTCCTCAATCTTTATCGATCACCGCCGGACCAAATTTTGCGTATCCTCTGAGATATCTCATATTTTACGTGACCGACGTGTCTAGTGCTTATTCGGAGATAGCACGGGGGCAATATTATTTGAGTGTTTAGATTTGTGCATAATGTATTTGAACGGTTGAGATTTTTCAAATAATACGCAAAATTTGAGATATCTCAGAGGATGCGAATTCATGAGTTTGGTGCCTGTTTTGAGATTTGTGGTAGAAAAATAATCACTGTCGGTACCTGGATCCTAATCCTCCCAGGTGACTGACTCAAGCAAATTGAAACGGATGGTCCGGATTAATTTTATTTGGACCAAACTCAATCCGGTGTCTATGGAAACTGTAGGGAGCCTGTTTTGATTCGTGCCATGTTATCATAATTTGCTCTCACACGTCAATTCGTCGGTACCTGGTCTGGGGGATCGAAATTTCTCATAAAAACCCTAAATTATTTTAAGACAGCGAATGCGAGTGGCCATTCACGTAACGAGTCAGAAATCCAGCCGGGCCGCATCAAAACCCTAAACCCGCTCTCATTTCGCCTGATCAGAAACAAAGCAAGTGAGAACGAGAATTGGAGGAGGCGAAAGACCCTTTTGTCCCCGTCTTCTTTCAGTTCTTCGAAGGTGAAAAAAGGTGTTTTCTGTTCCTCTCCGCTTTCGTTCTTCTCTCCGACAAGGTTCTTGTTCTCCTCTCCTCTTTGTACTCGTTCTTTCCGATTATAATCTTCAGAAATTACCTCTATTTTAATTTTAATAATGAAACTCTAATCAACTGTGTGGAATTACTTACTTCCATGTTTTTAAGTATTTCCTGCTAATTGGATACGGCCATGCGATGGCTTTTTAATTATTTTCCAAGTTTTCTGGAAAATCTTATAATTGGTATTTGGTTTCTATATGTTGTTAGTTGCTTGAGCTTTTATAGAACAAGCTTAGCTGGTAAAATTTAGATATTTTTTGTAGATAAACAAAATTTAGTAAATTTAATTTACAGTTAAGGGTTTCCTCTTCAATTGTTGCTTTTTTGTATTGGCCTAATGTTCTTCATGATGGCCTGAAGCTGGTCAAATTGTTTTGGCCAGCAAGAATTGTGCCAAAATTGGGATAAATCCCCTCATTTTCTGCCAACAGCAATTATAGACCTCTACTCTGTAGGAAACTTTAAATAATAACCCCTGTTGTTAGTCTATTTAAGATTTCTCATCATGTATGTTTTAAGGTTTTTAGATTTTTAAAAAGCTTGATCTTTTATGGTTCATGTAATTTTGCTAACTGATTCATTATCCATAATGTGTCTTTTTGCCAGTTCTATATGAATACATACTGCATTTATTCGGATTGTGTATATTGTCGGTTCACTAGCTGAATACTTTATGTGGTCTCATTAAATGGTTATGTCTTTCATATTAAGTTCATTGAAAAGCCCATCTAGAGGAAATCTTTTAGCATTGCTTGTACCAGTTGCCTCAGTTAGTGTATGTTTTTCTCTGCTACTGAAACTCAAATCACCTACTAATATATAAAATATTCAACAGAACATGGTGCAGCTTCTTTTTGAGGATATATTCATTTTGCAAAGGATTGATCCGGATGGCAAGAAGTTCGACAAAGGTTAAAACAAAATTAAATCACTGAAAATCTTATATTACTACCTGTGGTTATTCTTGTTTTCAGAATATCTTTATTTTATGTAGTTTCTCGGATTGAGGCTAGGAGTGAACAGTTCGACATGTATATGCAGCTAGACATTAACACAGAGATATACCCTATGCGCGTTGGCGAAAAATTCACTATGGTTTGGCGCCTACTCTTAACTTGGATGGTACACCAGATACTGGTTTTTATCTCCCGGTATGGTAGAGATCTCTCCGCTCTAGTTAGTTGCAGTATCCACCTGTACTTTTTATATTTCAGAGAGAATTAGTCCTTATTTTAAGTAAAGAAGTACATTGTAAATCCCAAGTGTTTGTTACAAAACCAGTTTGGAACTTACTGTATCGGGCATTGTTCGGTAGCAAGCAAATTTATTTTACCAGTTTAAGTTTTCCTAGAAGTTAGTGTTAAATTATGGCCTGGGTGAATTAATGGCTTTGCTGGTGCTTGCATTGCACTTGTACTAATTTTTTGTTCAACTTGTTAATTTTTCAGACGAACAGAAAGACACTGGCCGACAAGTTTGAAATATGTGATGCATGGCAAGCTGTACAAAATCTCAGAAGATAGCTCAAGTGGACAAACTGCCAAAGTGTATGTAACCCCCCCACCCCCCCCCCCCCCCCCCCC
>JAJGRW010000168.1:44612-83392 GCA_025461045.1 Carex parvula
AGTTTTCAAAATTGAGAATTGCCAAAAAACTAAGGGAAGAGCCTCAAAACTTGAGTTGAATTTTCCGATTAAGATTTTCATTTCTATTATTCAATCTAAGTAGCTCAGTAAATTAGTTATATAATGAACTTGTAGAATACCAATTTTTACTATTTTTTATGATTTATAAAAGATGACACAAAATCGGTCTACTTTAGCGTAATTTTGCGTAGTTTAGCGTAATTTACCGTATTTCATTATAATTAGCGAAGTTATTGTAATTTAGTGTAATTCAACATAATTTATTGTAATATAGTGTAATTCAACATAATTTCAAGTAATCTAGTATATTTTAGTATAAATATGCTAATTATAAATCAAAAGAAGTAATCTAACAAATAATTTAAACAAAAAATTCGAATTTTCAGTGTTAGATTTTTTTATTTTGCTCTTCGTAGTGTCTAAAAAAAAAAAAAGGAGTAAGCCGGCCATAAACTTGGGCATTTTTGGCGAAAACTCAGAATCTGAGCATAAATATTAATTTCTATTAAACTTTGGATATTAATAAAAATCTCGGTCAAGAAATATACTCAAAAGTTCTTTAACTTCTTGTCGACTTTTTGTTTTCAAATCCTTCAATTTTCTGCATTATGTTGTATTAGTGCTGCCTTTTATTGTTCTTGTTTTTTGTCTTTTAAGTATGATTTAAAATTACTAAAATATTTTTTTCTCTGAATTTAAAAAATTTACAATTCTTATTGACTATATTTATTACAAGTCAATTTAGAGTAATTTTAGTCTCAATTTTTACACAGTTTTTTGAAATTATTTATGAAGTGTTCTTCTTTTCTTATATAATAATTTGGTGAAAACCTTTAATTCCTAAAGTGAAAATTCTACGTTACAAAAAAAAAAAAATCACTATCCCGACTACAGAAGTACAGAGCACTCACTACCAACTAAATGTGTCATTATAATTTTAAAAAAAATGAACATCACGAAACCGAAGCAATGGAAGTGTTTACGTCTTGTACCCACAAAATGGAACTATTAATTTTTCAAATTTTCTTGATTATTAGTCAATTTTCAGATTGTATGAAAATTGATAAACAACCTGTTTGAATCATAAAGGCCACCTACAATTTAATTCTGATTTTGATTTACATTTCATTGACTTTCAAATGAGTTTATTGTCAATATTATCTAACCTTTCAAGAAAATAATAAAATACAATTCAATTTGCTCCAAAAATGAGAGGGAAAATAGACCCAAAGAATCCGGAAAAAGAATCTCTTGAATTACATAAAAATTGTGGCTTCAATTTGTCTCTGGGTGCAAGGCAAATTCTCAGATGATCATGTTTTTTGTCGCTGCAAGAAACCCATTGCCTGGTACACATTATTGAGAGTAGTATCAGCTATTTCAGATGCCTTTTTTGCACCTTCTGAAAGAACACTATCCAAATATCCAGGGTCTGATGTTATCTCCTGATATCGTACCTATGCAAAGATCAACAATTTACCCATGAGAATTTCAGAGGTACTATGGCCATGCAAAAAGATATAAGCTGATGCCTGAAATACTGGTTAGAGAGCAGGAGGGTGATTGTAGCATTACCTGTATTGGCTGCAAATGGTCAACCAAGGCATCTGTAAGAATCAGTTTGAATGATCCCCAACTCATATTTTGACACTCCAGTGCAACTTCCTGACACAAAATCGAATACAACAATAACAATAAGAGGGACAAGAGATGTGAGCCTTAACAATCAATTACATTTAAGCAGGGCAGATTATATAAAGCCACTGCTGAGTTCTGTTGGGATGAGAAGGCAAGTTACCTCCTTTGATTTCCCAGTAACAAGTTGATAGATCGAGAGAAGGTTGCTACATTCAGGCCTTTCCGGGTTGTCAAATTCTAGTCTGTAAATTGTTCAAAGGCCACAAATATAAACAAATAAACAAAAAAAAAATTAATCAGCAATAACAAATGAACTCCATATACATGATTCATAAAAGAACGAAAAAAATGGGTTGATGACATGCAAAAATGCAGACGATAACGTTCCAACAAGTCTTTCATTTGTTTGTCGAGTCCATGAAAACAAAGAATAATTTCCAATTGAGTTGCCGATATGTCTAGCTAATTGATTAGGGGCATATGGTTGCCAATGTTATCTGAAATTCAATATTAAAAAATTCCAGGGCTTCTATGGAGCACATCTTGTGCTTAAACTTGGCCTCTGTAAGAAATCAGACCTCATTAATATTTATATAGACAATAACAAAAAATTAAAAGAGGGTTATGTTGTAACTAACCCAGGGAATGAATCAGTTTTGCACCGTTTGATCTTATTAGCAATCACCTGATGAGTTTTAATAAAAGCATTAGTAAAATACTCATAACCAACAAATGCAAGCATTACTAAAGAGATGACAAATAACAATGAACAACCGGTGAAGTAATTCTCATAATACATCATAAAAAGGAACTTTCATATAAATGGCCGGACCCACAAACAAATTTATAGCTTACAACCAAACTTATTTTTACAGATAGCCCAACAAGGGCGAAAACAATATTCTTGTCCTTCAAAATCACCAAAAGGTGAAGTTTGCAAATGCCTGCTATAAAGATATTTACATGAGTGAAAAAAAATGTCTCACCCAAAGGGCGCTAGTACTGGTAAAACATGTCTCACCCAAAGGGCGCAAGTACTGGTTGCACCCTTTAGTGAGTATACTTTTTTAGCTTTGATGAATATATTTTTGCAGTAGACATGAAATTATTTTGGTGATTTTGAAGGCGAAAATACTGTTTTCGCCCTTTGTAGGCTATCTGTAAAAATAAGTTTGGCTCTAGATTGTTAGTGTAAATTTGTTTGTGGGTCTGGACATTATAGAAAATACACTCATAAAACAGTGCTGATAGAGCAAAAGAAAGGTGCACATTGGAGTCAAAATTTTCAGAGCTTTTCACTGAGTTTGAAACTTTATTCGATAGTACCTAGGTTAAATACCTATTCAGCAAGAAAACAAAATAAGACTGATTCTCACATCTTTTGGATCAAGAAGGTTGATACGAGACAGATCTGAAGGAGCAGACTTCGACATCTATGGAAAGAGTTAAAGAAAATGAGGTCTTCAATGTATGTAAGATCTTAATGGATCCATTTAAACCCGACAAGGCAGTATGTATTGATTGCTTTAAATTACAGAAACAAAAATTATGCGTCTTATTACACAAGTATTCACCAAGTTTTATCAATTTTAGATGAATATGCACATGCTTAAAAAATTCTATTCAAACATTTTCCAGTAAATATGCTCAGAAACATATAATCAATACATATTATAAAATTTTAATTTACAAAATGCATCTATTTTCTTTCCTCTGACCCTAAACTGGACCAAACTCATTTTAAATGACACAGATTATATAAATCTCTGGTCAGTGTACACCATTTCAAATGACAGAAGTCAGACAATGGTTCATACAATAATCAGCTAAAGAGATCATGCTCCATGCAATATCACTATACTCCGTGAATGTGATTTCCTTTCTGTTCTTGAAAAATATTAGACATATTTTATACTTGACAAATATGTGTAAAAGTACCTTGGAAAGACCATCAGTTAAGGACATTACTCGAGCACCCGTAGGAGGTATAAGGGCTTCAGGAACCTGATGAAATTATGAAATGGAGGCAGAAGTGACAAATATGATACTGGGTGGGACCGATACAAAAACACGAAAAGAAGAAGATATTGCAAACTGGTTTGTATCGATACTACTTACCACCTACATACTAGTACCCAGACAATCTTATAAACAGCACCTACATACTGGTGAAAGTTAATAACATTAAGAGAGAGAGAGAAACCTTAAATAGTGAACCTTTTCTCCTGCAATTTATAATGGAAGCAGTTAACAACATGAAGAACACCAAAAAATGATTTGATAAAGAAGAAAAATCTTCTTACCCTCCCAATTTCTTCCACTTCCGGCCCCCATATAAGTAGTTAATTCGCTCAGCTAATTCACGGGTCAATTCCAAGTGTTGCTTCTGATCCTCTCCAACTGGTACCAAATCAGACTGACATTGGCATGCATTGTAAATAAAAAAAGATTAATAGTTGCCACCAAGAATTATGCATCTCTTTATCATATCGGCTTTTGCATCTGGCAGTCACGCCTGGTAACCTACAGGACACGTATCAAATACGTATTCGATACAGATACAGATACAATATGCGTATGATGTGTATCTGATGTGCCATCTGGCACACTTAAATTTTCAAATACTATTTTACAAAATGGTCGACTGATATGTTTTGATAAGCGTATCATCAATCACACTCTTATATAGAATGCAGTCCGAATATAGCTTCTCCCAGTCAATGTGAGAGATGGTGGTTTAAATGCTTTGGGTTCCATCCATTTTCATTTTTGTTTCCCTTTGTGGTTCATCTATTGCACATTCAAACTATAGTGATGGGCCTGTAGACCAGTGGCAAATCTTTTTAGTACATGGAAGACCAATTTAAGCAATACGTTTTGTTTTGACTCCTATATTCTTTCTGACTCCAATTTATTTTTTGCCCATAATCCATGTTAACAGTTATCTACATAAAAAATTATACATTTCATGAAATTAAAACTTCCGTATTTATCTTTGTATACTAATAAATATTCATATCTTAAACTATATTTCGTATTATATATTCCATGGTGTTAAGCATGAAAATGTTCGAATAACTATAAGAGATGCTAGAGGACTATCTCCAACCATCTGTACACAAGATGTAAGTCTTCATACTAAAATTATCCAAAAGCATATCTTAAGAAAGATGAAGATGCAAAATGTGTACCTGATACAGAAGAATATCAGAAGCCATGAGTACAGGATATGTGAGAAGTGCCACTCCCACATTTTCATCACCCTGATTGTTACAAGAAATAAAAAATCGATGATAGAATCAGTTAACTTATCATCTTTAATCAGGATATTTAAATGAAACAGTATGATCCTGGTCCTTGACATATATCACTAATGACGTATATAGACAGGTTTCAGGATTCAGTCGAAATTACGTATCTTTAATCTAAAAATACTGGATTTCATTCTTTTTAACCAACTTAGATACAATACTAAAGTTATTAAAGGGTTTCAGGGCAACAAATACAAATTCAAGACTTTTCCCAATAAAATTTGTTCTTGCAATAATCTATTTTAAAAGACTTTGGACGTAATACTGCCATGGCCTTCTTTTGAAATGCGATAATAGTCAAGCTATAGGTTGTTTAATTATGGTTATTTTATGCAACATCAATATAAAAACAAACAGATCAAGTAAATTACAGCAATAAAAAAACAAAAATCTGACTGAAAACATAAAGTATGAGAAACATCAAAATATCTTTTTTGAAACATTTATTTATGTCATATGCTAAAAAGTTACTTTAAATGCCTCATAGTATTTTCAATTTCAGGAAGCATGTGTTATTTTACTTGGACCTTAGGAAAAGATGGAAAGAGTTGATAAGATAAAAGGAACAAAAAAAAAACAGAGAAGTCATACAGAGGCAACGCACCGCCTTGCGTGATTTTTCCTTGAACTGGATCATCCTGTTCAGCCAACCAAGAGGTGTTGCAGAGCTCAACAGCCACATCAGCTCTACATGGGCCCGCACATGTGATTGCACAAAAACAGAGGCCTAAGAGTTCCCAAGCATGCAAAACATTTATCTCTTCTTTTATACAAAGAACAGCAAATATAGATTGATAGAAAGGTAGATAGATTACCTTTGAAGTGTCAACACCACATGCGAGGTACAATGCAGCTGTGCTTCTGGTTGATTTAGCCAGATCCGGTGCTTCATAGGGAAGTGTGATCTTTATGTGGAGAATGCAACAAATTTTGAACTTCAGAGTCCAAATATTTCATGTGAAATTTTATAGCTAATAGAAAATTGTAATTTATCAAGATAAGAATGAAACTTACCGCATGTAAGTCTACAATAAAGAAGAGTGTCTCGTACGAATCCTAAAACGAAGAACCCAGCAAAAGTAAAACACAGGCCATGAGGGCATTATCCCCATGTTATAAAAATAGAGAGATGCAATTGTTATTTTGAGGGGAGAAAAATGAAAGACAAAAACCTGAAGTGAAATCCAATTTTTAATAGCGCCCAGGTAATTTCCTAGGTGCACTGATCCAGTAGGCTGAACTCCAGAGACAACCCTTTTCCTGGGCATTGACAATCACAAAAAAATATTATTGTGCACAATGTGACTTCAATTCTTTCAGACAATTTGTCAAACACACCGTGAGCAAGTCAAAATACGGAATCCCTTACTTTGTTTTGGGCGTTGATGTGCCATCTGAAACCTCAGACTCTGATACTGAAGTCGTACACTTGCACCGAAGAGGAGCATACGAGCGAAGTGCCAAGCCAATTCTCCTCGAATTCAAGCTCCGGCTACTGCAATTACAGAAAGGAACAGAACAAAAGAATCAATCGTTTGTAGGAGGGGAAGAAGGATACACAATTAGCGGAATTGGGGAACACAAGGCATTGTACGCTCTTGGAGAGGCGGCGCTGGAGAGAACTAGGAATCGGGAGAGAAGAGATCTGCTACTCATTGTCGCCTCTTTCTATGCACATGCGCTTCTCTGTGTGTGAGTGCGCGTGCGTATGCGAATGTTTTGCCGAAGGAGCACCCGAAAAGGCAGCGGCTGTAGATGAGGAAGGAGAAGAAAGAAATTGTTCGCTAGAAAGCGGGTTCAGGACTTCAAGGTAAGAAAACACACACCTTCTTCACTGAATTGAGATTCACTATGCCTCAGGTACGAGAACTTCATAGTATAGCGATTTGCTGCCTAGTGGGACCCACAGAGTTGAAAGAAGTACGAAATTTAAGTTTGTTGGCACAAGATGAATTGTGGACCGAACCCTCGTGGTGACACTGACACGGCCCAGTTACAGACTTACAGTCGACTTAAGGAGCAGCTGAAATGATAAAACTTACAGTCGACTTAAGAAGGAGCAGCTGAAATGCTAGTTATCAATCCATGGTTATCATTCAAACCAAACCATATTATCATCGTAACTGCGTCAATTGTTAGAAACCTGCGGCGTCAAACTAGATACAATATTTTCATATATTTTTTTTCAACATCAAGTGCATTCCGTATGTTGACTCATATCGGGCACTTATGAAATTGATTAAACTGCCAGTCGCATCATAGACTATTAATTTTCCCCTAATTTTTATAATCTTAACGAAACTTCGTGAGACCTGGCCATGGAAGGGGTCGACATCCTACAAGAGTGATTAATATGACCTTACTTTCTTTCTGACTACTGATCTCTTTCAAGCTCTCGACAACAAAATTTGGCTTGCCCGGATGCAAAGCTAGGAATTTACAATTAAATATGAAAGTCATGGAGATTGGTTAGTATGATATGCTTGTGGTCTCACGATCAGAACTGCCTCCGCTAGAACTTTAGATGGAAGGCCTTGGGTATAATTTACATCTCTTAAAAAAAAAAAAACAGTCAGTCTCTGTGATTTGAATCACAAATAAAGAAACGAAACTTTGGGGCAAATTACATCACTTGTAAGTTGTAACTGGAGCTTCCAAAGACGCAAGAGTAGAATACTTCTACAAACCATCTTATTCCAACCTGTCCCAGATAAATGTTTTGATTTATAAAATTACAGACACGCCATCACACAAATTACAGATAAAGCAGACAAAGCATCCAGCAATTAATATGTTGCAAAACTGAACTGCACCTTTGCAGATGGGACAGCTTCATCCAGAAAAATCCTGAAATACAAATGTTTAAATTGCCTACAACAATAGTTGCTATCTAATTAGACTTACATCTAAAACAGAAGCAGGAGTGCACAACCACATCGTCATAATCCCCATTCGACTTAAATTGACACTGGTGAACTTACAGAGCTGATTGGGGAAGTCATCAGTGTTACAGAAGAATCTGGCTAGTACACTTAGCTTTTATGGTGCAAGATGCATCCAACCAAAACTCTGTGTACAAAAAGGAAGTTACCATCACTGTCTTGGCCTACGCCTGTTTTTAACTTTCAAATCCACAACAACAACTGAAATATTGTCAGAGCTCTGTTTCCTTAAAGCAAGATTGAGAAGGGATTCTGCAACTGCTTGTGCAGGAATTTGAGTTCCATCGCCAATTAAGCCGTTACGTCTATGTCTTCTTAGAAGTCGATATGCAATTTCACAAGCCTCTTCATTGGATACTACATCCCACAAGCCATCACTCGCTAATATTAAACAATCATCATCTTCAGATCTTGGGTGGAATGTCACTTCTGGAACTGCTATAACCCATGGCCTCAAATAACGGTCACCTGTATTAAGAGAAATGATTAACTAAATAATAATATTTACAAAAATGACCCTCCAATTCAACATGGCGACACCCTAGTTCAGGTCCCGTCAATAATTGGCCTTCACCATCATAAGTTATACATGTAATAAAATGGTGTAGCATATAGAATGGTTAAAGACCTTAGTTCTTAAGTCCTCGCTGAAGAATAGAACTTTCTGCAGAAGATGAGAAAATATGGGTTTTTCAGCAGATTTCCCTTAAGAACTTGTACTGTAATACAATCAAGAGGAACTGACTACTGAGGAACAATTGGAGTTTTCTAAAAAATAGAGCATGATATCTGAGAAATAGATGGAAGTACAAACCTACTGCTCTTGACATTGCGAGAATAGCTTGCACGCGTGGGCCCCCCCAGTTTACAACTTTTCCACCGCAACCTTCAATTCTAGCCAGCTCATCCTCTCTATCTGGCTGTAAGAATTGAAGTAAGAAATGAGCAGCAGAACTTTCCATACCATCCAAGTGAGGTTTGAAACCATTTATTATGGGGTTATTTATTTATTTTATTTTATTTTAAGGTAAATTACAAAAAAGGTCGTCAAAAGTGTCCTTTTGTGCATTTCAGTCCCAAAAGTTTCACTCATTCCCATTTTGGCCTAATAGCTTCCCAATAATTTACCATATTCGTCCTGCACTTAATTTTCATCCGTAAGTTGATGAAAATCCACCTTTCCATTCCAATCAAGAAAACATGCAAGTATATGTTGGTTGCGCTGATGTCCACTGACGTAAATGATGACATTATTGCAAGCAATCGGACGTGCGGAGGCAGATGAAGATACAAAAGATAACAGTACATATTGGAAAGTTGAAGGACCTAATAGGAAATTTGAAACTTTGGTGACTGAAATGTGATAATCATGATATTTAAGACCATTGCATATGTTGATCATTTTTTTACCCGAAAGACCTTATGACTAATTTCTTTATGCTCCAACTTCATATTCAAGCCAAGTTATTCTGGAAACCAATAGCATCCTCAGCCAGAAATTTTGGTTGCTGTAACCACAGTACATGATTAATTTTGGTTGCTGTAACCACAGTACATGATTCACATTAATGGAACTAACAAGTATACCCTACAATCATATGCACTCACGGTCTAGGAATAAATTGACAAATATGACAGTTGTAACCAACGGGAAAATTTGTTGAATTTGAAAATTAAAATTGTAATGTTATTATTTATCATTTAGATTAACTGTGTATCGAATTTAGTGCAATCTAAGATTGTTTAAGTAACAAATTACTTTTGAACTTGCACCAAATTTGATAGAAGACCTATTTAAATTATAGAGAACATATCTACAACTTCAATTTTTTTTACTCTGAGAAGTGTTTTGCATGTTGTCATAATTATCAAATAAATTTATTGTCATAATTATCAAATAAATTTATGTCAACATAATCCCATATCTAAATTTGTATAGTAGTTAGCTCTTGTAAGTCGCACCTTATGATCAATTGTCAATGGCACTGCTTGGCCCCTTTGGCAAAGCACAGCTCTCGAATCACCACAATTCGCACAGATAATCTGGCATCCTGAAACCACAGCCACAACCGCAGTAGAGCCTACCACATCTGGAGCCACACGATTCGAAATCAACTCATCATCTACCCTCTCAAATCCTCTTTCAAATGTGCCCTCCCACTGCCTCTGCCATGATTCTTCATTATTATTTCCATTCCCGCTCTCCCACTCCTCTTTTACTGCTTCATGCATCCTGCTGGCACAGTATTGAGCAACCTGCAATTAACAAAATATGATAATTTAAATTGATGTTTGCTACTAATTCATTAATTTTGCTTTATGTTTTTATTCTTCAAGTGAAAAAATGTTCCTCAGATTAGATCCTAAAATTTCTCGGCGTACATAATTTGGATTCAAATAAGGATGTTCTAGAGTTCCAATTGGTCTTGTCACGAACAAAAATTGGAAATGTATATATAGAGAGAGAGTTGGGCTACGGTGCTTCATTAAGTAAAGTGAGCATTTTACTTCACACTCATATTTTGCAATTTCAAAGTTCAAAACGTCGATCCGAACCGTTCAAGTTGATCTCCTTATTAAATTGTGCTCGGAGACCAAATTTTATATGTTTTGAAAATTTATTACTAGTTTTTTTGAATTTTTGAAAATCACAAATTTTTTATGATATCCATACTAAAATATGCTTGGGATGAAATTTTATAATTTTTGAAAAAAATTTATTATTTTTTTAGATAGGTAAAAAATCACTGTTTTTTTAACGGTCCAGAAACAGTAATTTTGTATTATCTTAGAAAATAGTAAAAAAATTGCAAAAATTATAAAATTTCATCCCCAAGTATATTTTAGTATGGATATCATATTGAGTGGTTAGGATCGACAATTTGGATTTTGAAAACAAAGATATACAATATAAGATATGATGAGGTATGAAAGACAATGTATTGGAACCCTTCTCATGTATATATATACACAATATAAATATAAGATATGATGAGGTATGAAAGACATAAGGTATTGGAACCCTTCTATATATATATATATATATATATATATATATATATGAGGAGGGTTCCAATGCACCTCTTTTGGTGCACCTAACGTGCACCCAAAACTCATATCTTCATTTTCAAAGTTCAAATAGTCGATTCGAACCTTCCAACGTGTTCTTCATATTAAAATGTGCTTGGAGACCAAATTTTACATTTTTTGAAAAAATTTTACTATTTTTTCAGAATTTTTGAAAATCATCACTTTGCTGAATTTCAAATTATTATTTAGTTTAATCAAAAATTCTGAAAAAATAGTAAAAAATTTCCAAAAAATGTAAAATTTTGTCTCCAAGCACATTTTAATATGAAGAACACGTTAAAAGATTCGAATCGACTATTTGAACTTTGAAAATGAAAATATGAGTTTTTGGTGCACGTTAGGTGCACCAAATGAGAGTGCAGTGGAACCCTCCTCTATATATATATAGGGTAGAACTAGGGTGCTCTTGAGTTCACCAAGCCCTTGGTGAACTCAAATCTAAAACCCATCGGATCGGCTTCAAACGACGAATCCGAACCGTTGAAAGACATAATGTATTGGAACCCTTCTCTCTATATATATATATATAGGGTAGAACTAGGGTGCTCTTGAGTTCACCAAGCCCTTGGTGAACTCAAGTCTAAAACCCATCAGATCGGCTTCAAACGACGAATCCGAATCGTTGAAACCCGTCTACCTTACGACTGATGCGTCTACATGCAAAAATTTTAAATTTGAAAATTAATTTTGCAGAGTCAAGTGGTCAAAAAACGTCAAAAAATGAATGCATTAAAATTAATTGATTAACCTTCTAATTTTGACCGCTTGACTTTATCCTAAATTAATTTGAAAGTATAAAATTTTTATATGTAGATGCATAACGTAAGGTAGGCGGGTTTCAACGGTTCGGATTCGTCGTTTGAAGCCAATCCGATGAATTTTAGACTTGAGTTCACCATGGGACTTGGTGAACTTAAGAACACCCTAGTTCTACCCTCTATATATATATATATATATATTAGGAAAAACTTGCACGCCGCATTTAGGTCATGGTTTGGTTGGACAAAAGAACTGTATACAAGTACTAATAATAACCTAGCTCTGAAAGAAACATTTAGTACAGGCATGTGTAGAATTAATTGTTTAACTTGACTTTTTCAAAGTTCATAAGAAAACTTCAAATAAATGCAATACAAGTTTCCAAAACCTAGGTAGGAAGAGCGTCACTGGATCAACGCTCCAGAAACTACAACTTAATATGAGCAACTAATTTTTAGATCACGGACTACAAGACCAGGTCTACGCAACGATTGCAGACTGTCACCTGCCCCCTTTCTTTTTTTTTTCTTGAATACTGACAATTTACACGCGTCCTTCGGAATTCCGATCGACCACTAAATCGGAAACACAAAACAGCGATCCTGACCAATAACCAAGTCCCACGTGGATTGAAGTCCTGGCAATTACCTGGGATCCGCCATGACCATCGTACACACCGAAGAACCTCAACTGAGCGACTTCGCCGGGTTCAGAAGGCGACGATGCCGCGCATCCACCGGCGCCACCGCAAGAGATGTCAAGAAACTCCGGGGCTACCGCATGGGCGTCTTCCATCTCCGCCATCCTTCCGGACGCCGCCGCCGCTCCCCACGACAAGCGTCCTCGTCGCCCCAAGCATTTCACTCTCGCTGCTCCCTCGACCGAACTGGACGGCCCTGCCTCCGCCACGGGGAGCGGATCCACCGCCGAAGGATTCGGGTCCATTTGAGAGAGAGAGAGACGTTAAGAAAAAGGAAAGAGAAGAGCAGAGGGAGAGCGAGAGTTCGAGAAATAAAAAGGAAGAGGAGCGAGTCGAGCGGGGACACGTGGCGGATGGCGTCTCGAGAGTGACGTCAGCAGACCCGACCGAATCGAGTGGTTGATGGAGGAGTTTTGGGATCTCAGAGACGGACACGTGCTGGAAGATAAGAGAACGCTCCACCAAAGGGTTACTTTCGGTTAGAGTCGAGGAATTCAAATTTTCTGTCACAAATTAGTGTAGTAATATATATCAGTCCCTCTCTAATAATGTCAGTGGCTGTGTGCAGTGTGCACAAATTTACTCTGCTTTCTTTGAAAGCCATCCCTCTCGACTTTTGAGTTAATCTAGAATGAATTTAGACCGTCTGATCCGTGTTGGCACGGATATCAATGCTGTCCCGTGCATTTCACCTTAAACCGAATTGGCTTGAATCTTGATTAGTCGGCCTATATGTATTAACTCTAAGTTGAGTTAATGCGACTCCCCTCTCTAATGGTCATGTGAGATACTCTTCCACCGTCGGAGTTGAATTCGATTTCGATAATTTCTTGTTGTATTTTATGATGCAGAAGTACAGAGATTATTCTTTTAATGAGTGAATTGGAACATGTTCAAACTTAACTCATTTATTAAATGAATCAGCCAACTTGAGTTGAAACTACTCGTGTTGTAGCAGTTATCAAGCGAGTTATAAGCAAGTTACGAATTTGAGCGATTCTGTAGAGCCCTAATCCAGCTCCTTAAATTTAGAACTTGAATTTGCATTCTCCGGGTATGGACGAACGAACAGTTGATACTTAATTAGTTCATTATTTTAATTGAAGTGTGCCTATTATGTTCAGCATCTACCATACAGGGCAATCATCAGATTCAATTTCTTGCGGAAAATTAATTAAGGTAACGTGAATAAGTTATGAAATAAATTATAAAATTTTATGGTATGATATAAAAATGGCAAGCTCTATAATTACATCGTACGTAGTACGGTTCAGCAAGCTTTTTGAACAGAGATATTCCAAAGAATTTGGAACTAATTCCGCTCTTAGGAAAATCAATGTACTTTTGTACTGTTGTTAGATGGTGATAATTATATTTGACATGGGTAAATTATTAAGAATAATTCTGTTACATCATATATGCCATGCACACATTATTTTATTTAGTTATGAATATGATTACTTGGCAATCAGATAAGCTTATTTATGGAGTTTTTTAATCTTTTAGAAAACAATGATTTTGTATCTATTTAAAGAGATAGTAAAAAAAAATTCAAAAAATATATATATAATTTGGTCTCCAAGCATATTTTAATATGAGATCATGTTAAGCGATTCAGATTTACTATTTGGACTTTAAATACAGAGATAAGAATGTGAGACATGATTAGAGCACGAAAACAATGAGAGATTTTAACCCAATTCAATAAAAATATGAACTTCTTAAATGAAGCGACTTAAGAAAAAAGCTCTCCCGATTAAGATAAACTATTAAAACATCAAGATAAAATTTCTCTAAAAATAACTTTCAACGAATTAAGTATTTTGAAAATGCACTAAATCAGACATTATTAGCTTTTGCAACCTTGAGTGCGTGAAGCCTTTAATTGAACAACCTTTGTATTAGTGGCTTGTGGTAGGAGAAAGGAACTATTCCACACCTCAATCTTAATTTCTGTATTGCCATCCTCAGTGTTATATTGTCATCTGGGTCTAGGAAATAGATGCAATTGCCTCTTTGTCCCGGGAAAAACATCTCGAATTGATGGAGAATCCATTATTAGAATCCAAAAATCATTTAATTTGGTCTCCAATATTACTTACCTTGGCCCAACAAACACGAAAGGTAAGGTCGTTTTCTCAAAATTTCTCCAGCGGACTCAACTAATTAAGTAGCTTGTAGGCAAAAATGGTGGTAGCTCATCTTCAGGAGGTGGTATCTTGTATAATTCCTCCATCCAATGATTGTTGCCTCGATCGTAGAATGCCCATGAACCATTATGCATTCCAATGTTCTACTCAATAACAATAACGTCTCGATTGCAAGTTGGATTGGTTCCAGTCCAAATTAGGTAAGGCCACAAAAAACATAGGGAAGATAAGCGGATTTCTTCATTGGTGAGTGGATTGAATAATAAATGAGAGCCGTACTGACTTATATTATAAGAAGACAACCATGACCTATTCCCATGGCGTTATTTCCATGAATATATTACCAGTTTCGCCAGAAAAGAGAGAATTGAAACTTGGCCCATGAAGTCACTTTCTTAATTATGGGATCGTTGGCCCCTTCATCTATTCTTCGATGAGCCACGGGAATTGCAGGGGACGGTCAGAGAGAGGTGCAGAGGAGAACCATGGTGCAGAATTGTAGACTCCAACAAATTAAAAAAGAATTACTTTTAGAGAGGAAGAGAATAAATTATGGACTCTTAATTTGTTGTCCACTTAAAATGGTTATTTTAGCAAATACCAAAAGTTGACATGGTTCTGCAAATAAATATAAATACTGCATCATACAAAAGAACAACTTGGCTCTAGAACACTGCATCATACAAAAGCATTCTAAGGGATGGTGATGACAATTCAATAGATAAGTTTAATTTAATTGAAGACCGTATGTCTAAATTAAGTATTTTCATTATTTAAGTGCATTCTGAGTCTTATATCAGATAATATTGACTAAAGCAAATTAATTATTTTTCAAATGACAGAGCAATAATATAAACCCGTGAAGCTATGGTTTATGTGCCTGAATGCAGGGTGTTGCTGTCAGAAGTGTGCTGTGAATTTATTAAGCAAACACTACTATTTCCTTTACCAGTTTATTTTTTTTTTTGTTTTACATATTTGATGTAATGAACCTGTTATTGTTGAATCCGGCTACTATACCACTAGTGTCATTCCAAACTAAATAACACCACATCTTAAACCATTGGATTTACTTTAATATTCGTACAAGACACTAGTGTCATTCCAGCGCTATCTTGTACACGAATATTAAAGTAGATCCAATAGTTTAAGATGTGGTGTTATTTAGTTTGAAATGACACTAGTGGTATAGTAGCCGGACTCGTTATTGTTTTAATGATATTCGCCTAAGAGCTTCATCCTCAAAAAAAAAAAAAAAAAAACTCTTTGCTTTTGGCAACATAGTGCCATACAAATTAACATCCTAAATCAACCATTTTCAAAGAGAAAAAATTCAGCATGGATCTGGCTCCCAAATCGTAGGAGTCTCCTCCCACTGTCTCGAACTTGCTGATGTCCCAGGTTGATGAGAGCTCCTGGCCCAGTTTGCCAGCAGATGGGGTTCCTTGAGAGATTCCCTTTTGACATGCCTGACAGTGATCCATTCGCCCCAACCATGTACCAGTCTTGTGCATTCTGCCACCGTTTGTGCTGCTTTTCAAGAAGGCAAGTCTTGCACTGTGTTGTTGTTGATGGCTTTCACGGTTTCACCAATGCCTAAAATCAGAGAAAATGTGGATTCTCTCCACATGTGGTTGAGGTTGTGCCTGGTGCAACTGTAGGACATGCAGCAAACCGAGCGCCTCAGCATGAAATGGGTCACCACTGTGACTCGACTTGAAGACATGCATGCTTTAATAATTCGGGTCAGATCCGGAAGCAAAGAGTTGTTATGCAAATTGGTCGTGAACCTGTACCGGTAATTCTTCGCTGGTTAGGTTAGGTACATTACTAAAAAGTTGCACAATTAAATTAAAAAAAAATTGTTCAGTTCCAAATAATTTATGCTTTTGAGGTTGCCTCAAATTCTCATCACGAGATGTTACATAAACAGCACAGGTAATGACAACTTATCTGCTCCGAAATGAGTCTCAGTGTTATCCTCAGATGAGAAAAAAAATACAATTTATAATCATAAACAGTAGGATTTCACATTAACTCAGGTTAACTGACTCAAGCAAATTATGATCGAACGGTACTTTTAACATGACACGAATCTCACAACAGATCCCCTGCAGTCTTCATAGGTACCGGATTGAGTTTAACCCAAATAGAATTAATCTGAGCCATCCGATTCAATTTGCTCGAGTAAGATACCTGGGAGGATACGGATCCAGTAGTGTTGTCACTGGACCGTACCAAATACGAGGAATGCCTTCCCAGTTCCCACTGTCAAAACTCTAAAGCAAAGTTTCTGTCTCAATGCTTTGTACTCTTTCGTTATTTTATTAAACTACATTGTCGCTTTAACGGACCGGATTGACTGTATCATGAATTTCGTATCCACATCGTTGTTGCAAAAATTCGAGCACATATCGGATCATATTTATAGAAATGTTATATATTTCAGCGAAGATCAAATCATCTTCTAGAAGTTTAATGGTAAAATAACACGATCGAACCCAAATAGTATCGTCAAAGATTATGCAACGCGCATAAAAATGGACGAACCCATATTAATCTCTACAGCGCAGCAGAATAATCTCAACCGTTCGTGATCACCTCACGAATCACGATCAGCTTATTGCAAGCCGCAGAAGACTGGTATTTTGTTAAACTGCGAGAAAAAACCACTAATAAGCTATCTTGTTTATTTGTTTCCCAAAATAATGCAACTTTCGCTATTTTCCCATTATTTTACTGTGACCAAGTATTAACCAAAATACGGTTCTCAACTTCTACTTTCTGAACCCCGAAATTTTTATTTATACCATTTTAATAAAATAAATTAATAAAATAACCATTGTTTTTGGTCAATTCTAATTCTAGCACGGCCACAGAACACCGCTGCGGACCCATATGGGGGGGCCGCAGAATGCCGGAGCGGACCCCCATATGGGGCCGCAGAACCATTCTGCGGACCCCCTTTTTTTCTTTTTCCTTTCTGTTATTTTACCGAGGCACCCCAGGGGTCAAAAGTGCTCAAAATTAAAAATTGTTTTCCTAAATTTGGTTTATAGGGATGCGTGCAGAACCATTCTGGATTAAAAAAAACTGGATTAAAAAAAAAAAAAAAGGGTCCGCAGAACCATTCTGCGGACCCATTTAAGGGTCCGCAGCGGTATTCTGCGGCCCCGCTCAAATGGGTCCGCAGAATGCCGGTGCGGCCGTGCTAGATTTAGAATTGACCAAAAACGATGGTTATTTAATTAATTTATTTTATTAAAATGGTATAAATAAAAATCTCGGTTCTGAACCCCATGAGCTGAAACGTTATATGGTGACCCCCATTATATGAGGCTACCATTTGTCGTTACGATCCTGGTATTTTTCGAGTTCTACAAAAATAGTGAGTTTTTTCTTTAAATGTTATTAATAAAAATTTCGCTCAGGATTAAAATATTTCATTGATTTTTTACCCTATTATACCCCAACATCATTATCTTTATTTTCAAAGTTTAAACAGTTTATCCGAACTGCTCAACATGATCTTCATATTAAAATATGCTTGGATACAAAATTTTATATTTTTTAATTTTTTTGCTACTTTATAAAATAGGTACAAAACTATTTTTAGAAGATTCTAGACTATTTAAAAATAGTAATTTTGTACTTTTAAACAATTAGTAAAAAGAATTAAAAATTACAAAATTTGTTGTCCAAACACATTTTAATATAAAATCATGTTGAACGTTCGAATCGATTATTTAGACTTTAAAAATAAACATAATGATAATGGACATAACAATACCTCAAAACCAATAAAACATTTAAACCCTACTCATCCTAATATATTTTACATTCCCAGTCTATAATTAGCAACGCTAATAAATAAATTAGTAATCACCAATTCAACAATGGTAGTAAATTATTAAACATTTATTTTTTATTTCATATATCAATGCAATATTACGATAAATTGAAAATTTGCAATTGAATAGCAATTAAAACTTACGAAACAATAACAAGACACCGCAAAAAAAGCAGTAAATAAAAAGGAAAAAACGACAAGACCATTTGGATTTATTGCAATATACTTCAACAAACGGTGAAACAGCTATCATCTATATAGTACAGCCCTCTTGGCTTTTCTTAATTTCTTAAAAAGAAAGCACTAAACTTGAGGAGAACTTTTATCTCCTTGTAATTCCTAACTAGCAACTTGCTATATCATATTAATATTACTAACAGCTTAACATTCATTCATCAATTACACCGAAACCCTAAACATATTTTTATTATTATATCTATTAATTAATGCTGCTCTACTCCTTTTTTTATGAGACAGCAACAAAACAAAAGAGAAACCACTTAGTCAAAGATGGAAATCAGGACCCACATGTCAGTAAGACCACTCCTGGGGGAGAAGGGATGCCAGCTCAGCCGATGAAGGCTTGAACGTAGGACCCACTAGCTCGTGCCTCTGCGGCTGCTGCGGCTTCCTTTGCTCTCGTCCTTTGGAATCTACAAAACAGGATTTGCTTGCTAAGATAAAGATATGCATTTAATTCCAAACAAAAGTAATTTAAAAATTGTGCAGCCTTCAAGGACATTAATTACATTCGATCAACACAGGTTCATTCTGTTTAAATAGTAGCGCCAAATGTAGCAATAAAAGTTTATCGTAAGAGAAATCAATTTAAGACCCCGATAAAGCTACATGCAATTAATTACCTCCAGCTCCAAATACGGAAGTAACAAAAGGGAACCCTAAAAACACAAGTACAAGCAAAAACAATATAAAAAAGAAGAGGGCGTGCTTAAAGGAAATGTTGCAATAAATGTTTTAATATTAACTTGGGTGGGACCCGAGAAAAGTAACTTACTGTTTCGCTTGTTGGCTTCTTCTTTGACCGAAACGCGGGGCAGGAAAACCCCGGTTCCGCCGCTTTTCTTAGCTGGGCCGCTTCCGCGGACCGGGACGAACCGGACCCGACCTGGTTCGCTCTCAAAAAACCATCCCCTGAAACCCTGTCTCTGCAATACAACAAAGGCATCATTTAATAATTAATACCAACTCAGTAGGAATTAAATAAACACTGAATTTCGCGTATAAGCCAACGGAAAATATGTTATTATGCTTCCTTGACTGTCTAGAAACAGAATTTCGTCTTGCATGTCTGAAATGAACCAAATTCAATACAAGGCCAATTTCAATTTGTTCCAAACTTGAAAATTTTTCAAGGAAAAACCCTCGTTTGATAGAGGGGGCTAAGAATGTAGACATCAGAGAGGTAATAAAAATCTAGACATCAATTTTGAAACCTAAGAACCTCCCATCAAACAGTAACAGGCCTATCGGAGGAATAATAAACAAAAATCGCAAAATATAGGGGAACCAACCTGGACATAAATTGGATTGAAAGGAGGTAAATCAGAAATCGGCATTGAAGCGGCACAGTATCCTCTTTTATGTGCCTAAAACCATAAAAACAGACAGTTATTTTAAAGATAAGATAACAAGAGTACCCAAACCAGAAAAGACAGAGAGACAGAGAGACATACCTCGAAGGGAATAGGGAATGAAGAAGGTGCCGGTTTAGAAGAAGCGGCAGGGTTGGTTCGACCGAGCAAACCAAACGCCGCAAGCTGGTTTGCCAATTTCTCGTCTCTGTGCAGTGCCGCTTCCATTTTGAAAGAGGGAAAGAGGGAAAGAGGGGAAGGAAAGAAAAGAAGAGGCAGGGTTTTGAGTTCTACAGTTGTATTTATATTTATATTTAATAAACTGAGAGTGAAGTTTTCTGGCGGGATGAGGTTTGGGTATTTGAGGAAAACGACCTAGGGGTACTTTCGGGAATTCGTCTGGTGGCAGTTATGTTATTTGTTGTGTAGTTTGGGGGCTATTGACGGTCACGATAGACGAGATGTGGGCGTGAGAGGGACTGCTGCTCACACCCACTCACAGCCAATCACAGTTTAGTAGTTTACTTCACTGCAATTTTCAATCTCCGGATTCGCTGTGCCAGATTTTCTGGAGCGAAACGTGTTGTTACAAGTCAGTGATAACTTCTTCGCTTGAACTTAATGAACTTTTAATTATCAAAAGATCCTGCTTTGGGTGTAAGTTTTTATTGTTGCTAATATAAATAATAAAAATAACAAGAAGGAGATGAACACATGTCATGTACGACAAAAACTTCTTTCTTTGGGCTACAAGTACTGTGTTTCAAATTTTAAGTTTTTCTCTCGAGTAGTAAAGGGCTAAGATTCCGTCACCATGATTTATCTTTATTGATGACCCTTTTTTAAATGATGTTAAATTCAAAAAAAATTATAAACATGTGTTTTTTTTTTTAAATATTGGTAATGTTTAAATATTCACGGAATTAGATATTGTTTGTTGTCCCATTGAATCCCTTCAGATATGGGTTCGCACGGATTTTTTGTAATTTGATAAATTATGAAATTTACATTAAATTTCATCATCTTGTATGTAAATAGTATAAATAAAGTATAATATTTTAGTTGTCGAACTTCAAGAATATAAACTATTTTCTATGAATCTCAAATTTTTAAACTGATATGTTGTTAAGGAACCTCCGTCTATAATGAAATTCAAAAGGATAAAATCCCAATAATCAGGATAAAATAAAAAGGATATGTATAAATCAAAGGTTTAAATTGTGTTTATCGCGTCAGAGCGGAACGGTTAAACAAAGACGCTATTGTCATATTGCATCACTATAGTGCGTTATAACGTGTTATAATGCCAATAGATCATAGCTTTTATGGTCCGAAAATGCTATAACGGCGCTATTTAGAACCCTGATATGGATGAAACAAACACAAAGGCGTAATGCATAAATAACTACACAACAACGTTATATTTTTAAATCCATTATGAGCTTTAGAATATTTATGTCCCAATTATTCCCTACGAGAAATTTTTTTATAAAACATAAATAAAATAAAAAATCACAAAAGGAATTGATTATTCACCAAATTACAAAAATCATTATAACCAAATAAAATTTTTGGTTTACCCCTTTACAAACGGCCACACTCCACAATCCTACAAATTGCTAAAAAGAAATTCCAATTATGGGAACCAAATAAAATTATGGTTACCACATTCTTTTCTTTTTTTTCTTTTTTTACTCTATGGTAATCGGGAACTGTATACAGTTACCACTCTCTCTCTCTTCTTTTTACTCTCTCGTAATCAGAAATTATATACGGTTGCCACTTTCTCTTTTATTTATGTCTCTCGTAACCGGAAATTATATACGGTTACCACTTCTTTTTTATTCTCCGGTAACAGTTACCACTTTTGTGAAATTTATGGTGTGGCCTGCGTGTAATGTGTGGCAATGGTGTAACTGAATTTTCTTTTCGGTTACCTCATGTGGTAACCAGAAATTATTTTCGATTCTTAATTCTGATGATTTTTGTAATTTGGAGAGTTATCAATCTGTTTTGTAATTTTTTTTATTTACGTTTTATAAAATAACACCCCCCTCCACCCCCCATGAGCCGTTATCAATCTGTCTTGCATAAGGTTTTTATGCTGACTTAATACTTAATAGTATTTTCAAACCTTGTCACAATGGTTTTTTCATTTTCATTTTGATTGATTCTAAATCATAAAACAAATCATATAAAGTGATTTATACCTCTCTTGATGTAGCAATGAAGAGGGGAGAGTCCAAATAAGGTGGCCTCCAATAGCACCTGGAAATATTCTAGTAGTCCAATCCTTGATAATATTCACTTCTGCAATCAATTTAACACTTATGAGAGAATATATTGCCTTAATTTATTTATGGCAAGAGGTCAGAGCATTATTTTCAAGAATATATTTATTGCCTATTTCTCTTTTCCACGCACTGTTCGAGAGAGAATGTAAAGGCATTATTCAAAGATTTATTGCCTAATTCTCTTCCTCCTACCCTATGTAATTAATGGATCCGACTCTACTTTTTTTTCTAAAAAAAGTAGTCCTGTTTATCAGATCTCAACCATTCAAAATTTTTCATTTGTGTATCTCGAAAAAAAAACTTTTTTATGCACAAATTTCAACGAATTTGAATGATTAAGATCGGAAAAGCAGGATCATATTTTTCTTAGAAAAAAGCAGCAAAGTCGGATCTGTAATTAATACCGTCCAATAAAGCACCACATGCTTTCGTATAAATATATTTCTTTTCAAGTTGCTGAGATACAAATTTATATAACATGTCAATGTCATGCATAATATCGATTTATCTTAGACTCAAAGTTATTATTTTCAGTACATTTATTTTATTTTAGTATCACACAAATGACCAAAATTAAATAATATTACAACTATTGTATTTAATTTAATTTTCATCACGTTCATATATTTATGACATACTAAAATAAGTCTCTGTGGTCAACCTTTTTTGGGGCGATCTAAAAGAATCATGTTCACAATATTATTAAAACCTTTTGAATTTTATAAATTATAAAGGTGTCTGGCAATATACATTTACAACTATCCAAACGACATAAATGATATATACCACACAATATCACGATCCCGAACTAAAATGTTGGTGTTAAATCTTTTGTTGTATTATATCACAAATAAATTCAATGTAGCAATATGTCGTTTTTATAAATATATTCTTTTATTCAAAAACATATTGTCAATTATAATCAACTCTCTGAGCAAAGCTAGTTTGTGATGTGTTCAAAAGAGAAATTGGTGGGTACAACTTCCGAAATCTATCAGATTGTTTTCAAACGACTTCATTAAATCCATCCGCTCCATGAGTGATGGACGTACATGAAAATTTTTGAAGTTTCGAATTCATTTAGTACAAAGTTAAGCAGTAAAAGAAAATTTATAAGTTATTTTATGTATTCATTTTCTATGTTTTTTTTACCGCTTGACCTTATACTAATGAATTCGAAACTTTAAAAAAAATTCATGTACATTCATCACTCATGAAGTAGATGAATTTCAACAGTTTTGACTTTATCTTTTGAAGACAATCCAATAGACTTCTAGAGTTGTGCTCACCAACCCTTCTCAGTAAGCACACTCCAACTTTTTAATCGTATTGTATGCATATAATTATACTTCATCAAAAAACGATAGACTCGATTGTACTAATCTTTCAACTTTTCACACTTTGCGCACTATTGCACTATCCATAAGAGAAATATTCTCCTAACAATTTTGCAAAAAGAAAAAGAAAAAAATGTAAAACATATTATCAATTATAATCAACTCTTTGGTCATATTGTATGTATATGATACTACATTGACAGACGGTAAACTCGATTGCACCGATCTTCAACTTTTCACACTTTGCGCACTATTGTACTATCACGAAAACCAAACCGATTCGGACTCAACCTCGGTATAGGTGAATTGTTCATAAATCTTCTTTAATGGCTATGCACAAGTCTCAAGAAGGAGTCACACTAGTTCATCATTTCCTACGGTGATTAATTACAATTTTAAATTATGTGTGTTTTTTATAAGACTTTATTATGTTACTATTTTTTTTATTTGACTATTTATATTTTCTATGTTATTTTTAATTATGTTAGAGTTTACAAGAATTAGTTAGAATTTCTAAGTTCATTATATGGATAGTTTCTAAATTGGACTTTTAGTTTTTCTAAATTATTTATTATGATAATTTATTATAAGAAGAGATGACATGTCATCTTTTTTTTTAGACTTGATTAATATATGAAATTTTCTTATCTTCTCTCTCGTGACTTTCTCTCTTCTTGTCTAAATTTTCTTCTCAAATTGTTCAACATCTCACTAAACCAAACAAAACCTGTACACGCGGAGCAGAGTTTGGGACGTGCTGTCGTCATACTGTCAAGTCCAAAGAGACAAATTATTCCCTCCCTCTGTCCTCCCTACTTCGGCGCCATCCAATTTTCATTATCGTATAACTAAAAAATTATATTTTTAAAATGAGCCAGATTATGGTAATATGCGCAACGGCCTGCGCTATGAATGCATTTCTTTATTTTAAGATTTAAACAGTTGATTGGAACCACTCACCATTATATTCATATGAAAATGTACTGGCTAACTAAATTTTATAATATTTTTACTATTTTTTAGATAGACAGGAAATCACTTAATTTGAATACTCTAGACCGTTTAAAATCAGTGACTTACTGATTTAAGAAAATATTAAAGATATTCTATAAAATATAAAATTTGGTCTGCACGGCGAGGTATAAATACTTGCGTGACAACGAACCCGAAAGTACGTCATCATAAATCTCATTTGAAAGAAAAGTTTGCGTACATTCGTGGTTTTAGATTCGCAAAATTACTCACAGATCGTCAGAAATATGAATGAGATTAAGCGGAGAAAAAAAATCATCTCTAAAAACGTGTATGGCCCCATGTAGTTTAAGTGGTTTTCCGTAGGTTTTTATAGTGCGGGTACGTTTTGAGAGATTTGGTTGGAGAGACAATTATTTATGTTAAAATTGTTCACCTCATAGATATAAATACTTTTGTGCATATGTATACATACTTCCGTGCATAGTTATAAATAATTTAGAAAAAATTTAGCGTTACAGTTTTTGCGACCCTCCAAGTAGTTATGGCCGTTAAAATACGGATATGATGCACACTAGAGTGCGGGTACTCATATCAGCTCCTTCAATTTTCACGTTCCATCATTCAAATTTTGAATTTAAATTTATGCAAGATCAACCTCTCAAGCTAATACTGAGGAAGAAAATCTCGTGTTTATCTTTAATTTCCAATTTATAATTGCAAAAACCAGCTTTTAGTCTCTTAGTTTCAAACTTAGGCATTTTGATTAATGAAAATTTAATATGAAAAACTGCAGTTTCTGCCAAGCTTGAGAATTTTTGTTTTAGAAGTTTGAACACTGACAAGTTGGAATTATGCAGACCAACTAATTTGAATTAAAAAAACAATTTATTATAAAGGAACTGTAAATAATAATTTTTTCTTACACATTTTTAATTGTTGAAATATTAAAACAGAGCATGAGAGAAATTGAAAATACAAACAATGAAAGTTGTGAATTTTTTTTGGTTTGAAATGCACAATGTCAATCGGAATTCATATCACCGACGGTACCGTAAAAGGGAATCTTTTACAATTACTTGATCTCGACCGTTCTTTTAAAATTGGCACGAATCTCAAAGCCCAATAATACTGCCCCCTCAGTCAGCCCGAATTCCAAACCGGCTGAGAGTTAATCTCAACCGTAAATAGCTAACTGTAAAAGGGAATCTTTTACGGTACCGTCGAGGATATGGATCCATGTCAATCGGGCGAGCGAAAGACAAGACACAAGAGAGAAGAAAAGAGGCTACTGAGTACTGTCTTTTGCGCGACTTGGATCCGATATGATCTTTCAATTCCATTCAATCTCATGATTACGGTGTCTTTTCAAACAGAGATGGTGCCGTGCTCCTTAACGAGGCTATCTATACTTAAATGCGGTATGTAAAGCAATGACGGGCTCAGGGTTTGTAAATATTGGTGCGCGCGGCGAAACAGGAAATAGAGTAACGGCTACCTATTTTACTTGGACGTGTCGGTTTCGTGTCCGGAGGATCCGCGTCCATCTACGTGGCCGTTATTTAGCGGTTCTGTATCTTGTAAAAGATTTTGTGATCGCGGTTGAAAATTGATATGACGATAGTAACCCCCGGGGCCACGGTCACGTGACATGGGAAAGCAGGGACGATTTTTTTTAATTTTTGAGAAAAGATGGTATTTTTTTGCGCTTTGCTTTCGCGCCTTGTCTCGGGTCTCGGGTCTCGCGCTTCAATCCCGCGAACAGAATCCGGCGTTTGGGCTGCACATGTTGTACTAAAATGACGATGATACCCTCATGACTCGCAGTTGATTGTCGAAACAGAGAATGAACCCTAGCAGGCCTGGGGTATTTTCGTCTTTGAGAATCTAAGGGAATTTTTTTTGTTATTCACAAAAATGCGTGCTGGGTCATTTGGAAAGTGGAGACAACGAGGAGGGTTGTAAGCGTAAAAAGTTTATCCCCGGTTCTCTGTGGCCAATTTGTTTGTGGCTGACACAAGGTCATGTATTCGATTTTTATCCTAGCTGGCAACGAATCAGCAGCGGAGTTAATTTTTTTTACCTCAAATCAATTAATAGGGTAACATACTAACATCTGATACATGCATCAGGTTGCAAAATCCAATAAGTTAAACTGACACATTGTACAAGCCTGCGATGTGATCTACTTGGAGAACATCTCAGCTCCACTTGAAATAAATTATTCTGACGGAATGTGTGAAAAATTTCACCATTTTAAAAATAATGCACTATGCTGCTATTCAATCTGTTCTCACAAATCGGCGGCAGTACTTACTGCTTCATTTTTTTTACTTGTCATGCTTTTGTCAAAAGTCAGTAACACTACTGTAACACTACTGGCTTAGACAATAAATAGATTTGTAATTAGCAAATAATATATATTAAACTAGGCTAGCATAGTTAGAATACAATATTGTTTTTACTTGGTCAATTGCAGAGTAGAGTATAATACTGAATTAGCTTGTTTTAGATTTTAAATCAGAGTTTAAAGACGACTTAAAGCTCAGATATTTAGTCTTCTTTGAATATTTGTTTCCTAGGCCCATACTTACAAATCGGCTGCAGTACTCTATTTTTTTTACCTGTCATGCTTTTGTCAAAAGTCAGTAACAATAATGATACTGTAACTATAGTACTATACTGGCCTAGGCATTAAATAGATTTGTAACGAGCAAATAATATATATTGAACTAGGCTAGCATACCTAGAATGAGTGTTGTAAAAAATATCTGTTTGGGCCGATTAATCATTGGCGGTGATAAAACCGTTATGAGTTTTTCAACTAATTGGCCGATTATTTCTGATTAATCGCTTGGCAGTACTCTGTCCGTCCGACAACCGCATACCGTTATTTACAACACTGGCTATAATACAGCATTGTTTATTACTTGGTCAAACGCAGAGTAGAGTGTAATACTTAATTAGCTTGTTTTAGATTTTAAATCAGAGTTTAAAGACGACTTAAAGCTCAGATATTTAGCCATCTTTGAATACTTTTCCTAGGCCCATACATACAAATTGGCGGCAGTACTCCATTTTTTTTTACCTGTCATGCTTTTGTTAAAAGTCAGTAACAATACTGATACTGGCCTAGACATTAAATAGATTTGTAATCAGCAATTACTAATACTGGCCAAGCCCTTGTGTGAATTATTTAAATATAGGGACTTAAATGCAACGTGTTGAATTGGGTTTCGGCCTCTTTTCTGTTGGGTCATGATTAATTGAATTAAAAGGGGCCTTGGCTTTTTCTATTTGGGCTCGGCTAAAACTTAAGTATTGGGCCTTGTAATTAATTCTGGACCGTGACTGTTGGGATTTAAAAATGGGCTTGACCATTTGTGAATGAAATTGTTGGATTGGGCTTTGGTATTTTAATTAAATAAGCTTGGTCCAAACCGAATTTAAAAGAGAGAGGATTTAAAAGTGGGCTTTTACAAAAGTAGGTGAGGTAAAATTGGATAAATTACTTCAGGTCTCGAGCCTCCTTTTGGTTTGGCTCGATCCGAAGTTTTTACTTAAAACTCGAGAAATGATTAGTAAAGTTTTGGATTGACGCCTCATAACATACTATGAGCAGATACTAGATTATCTGACAGGACAACGTATGATCCCAAAACACACAAAATTAAAATAAGTTTATTACAACACGCTGTAGTTAATTAGGATTAGTAATTTAAGAAATTGATTTCTATATAAACTAAATAGAAATATGTTGTTAATTAATAAAGAATAATTAGTTAACAACATGTTAATATTTTTTGAATCTTTACGAATGTTTCTAAATTTTTATTAAGTAGGATAATTAAATAATCAACGTATATTATTATATATTTTAAAAATAAATTAGCACGTACGAATTGTTAAACAAATTGTATAACTTTAAAAAGTATAGAAATAATTGATTAGTAGCGTGTTTTTAATTATTTATGTACTTAAGATTAATTTAAATTGATTTTAGGTAATTGACTAGAAAACGTACTTTTACACTACGAGTACTTAAATGCGGTTAATTATAGCAATATATACAACGTAATAAATAATTTACGTATTTTTATCGTATAAATACGTAGTAGCACCATTTAAATATTATAAGAAATTATTTAAGCAATTTATCTTCAAATTAAAATATAATAAATAACTTACGTAAGTTAAATTCAATTAAACTAGATTAGTCATAATTACTCACACTCAATTGGAACCGAGTCAAACTGACTGAACCGATTGAGCATTGTATTCTGTAGTTGATTACTTAGATTCGAACACTTAGTTCAAAAAAATAAAACGGGACAAAAGGGTTACGAATATCTAGTTTAGTATTTAATTAATTTACGTCCGAATTATAGGTCATCTGGCCTACTACGATTCTGACACGTGGACCGATCCCGCTGACGCTTATACAGGAGCAGGCGAGGATCCCGCGGATTACGGAGGTGATTAGCGCTAGCGTTGCTTTCAGCCTACTATATCAGGTGTGGGACATCTGAATTATTTCTTTCGTGTTGTACTCTTACCAAGTTGACCACTTGACCTGACATCTGTACTTTAAATTAATTAGATGCATTAGAGCATGTTTATCTTTTTTGAACTATAGATAGGATTTGTACAATCCCCGTTAAATGTAAATTTACTGTATTTTAGGAGTAGAGTAATTTTAACATATATTATATTATTATATTATTTAGGATATTAGTTGTCCTCATTTCGTAGAGGACGATATATTATTATGTAGTCGAGCATGTGCATTGGTGAGTGTTGAGGAGAAGACCGAGTGACTGCGTTCTGGCTTGTTGGGATGGAACGAGTCAGCCCGTTAGTCATTGAGCCGAGAGATCACTTGTTTTCTCGGGAGGTCATTTAGGATTATTATTATATGTTTTAAAGTTGATATTATATTCTTTTCGATCATTTACCATTATGTGCCGGTCGAACTCGGGCCCAGAGGCACGAAAACGATTCGAGATTTGTCTCCCTACACTAGAAGCTACATGCCTAGTACGGCTTCCGCAGTTGCGGTGACAGATTTTATTTTATTACACAGGGCCGGACTCGAGCCCTTCCCATTAGTCTGACCGGACAGTGGAGTCCCGTTGTCTGCTCATGAGGAAACGGGTTAACAAATTCTTACGTCAAGCTTGTATGATTTCTCCTATTTTATATGTTTGGATGAAGAATTGTTTTAGAGTAAAATACACCGAATTGAGATATATCTATCTGCTAGCGGGCTATATATATTCTTGAGGATCAATGCTCGATGTCACTAGGCAACGTGTATCATTGGCTCCCTGCCCGTAGCACTTGGACTAATATCTTATGGGATTTTTGGGTTCGATTGACACGGCACAGGGTGTTCATTTTTCTGTATTATTATTATATTCCTACACACAGTATTCCAATACTAGATCCGATTTGATAATTTATATAATCTTCTCCTTGAGTTTATTTTTGAAAATATTTACACGTTGACATAATAAGATAATAGCATCATCTCATTTATTATTTGTATTTTCTTTTATAGATAATATGATAGGTTTATATATTAAAGCATGTGCATTTAAATGTACCGTTTACAAAACTTTACGTAAATTAAAATTAAAATTAAAAGTGCTTTGACTTAGAGGATCCCTGAAGGGATAATACTGGGTCACATACTGGACGATTGACCACTCACCCACCTTTTAATGTGGAATTTTAGGTACAGAGACTGGTGATCCGCAGCAGGAGTTGCCAGGAGCTGTCCCCGATGGCCATGCCGCTTGATTTTATACTTTTATTAAAATAATATCCATCAAAAATATATATGTAGAGGAAATTCTTATTTGAATCATTTAATTATATCTTTCCAATTTTGTTTCTTTACAGATCATTTCTCCTCTAAATCGTTTAATGACATGTCTTGTTTGTTGAGAAAATTAGATATTAAATCGTACAATGATACTTCAAAAAAAATTTCATGTTATATTTGAACATTTTTTTTTCATTTGTTGTTGTTTCTTTTATTGTTATTTATTATTGGATCTCCATTTTTTTTCATTTGTACTGTGTTTTGTATTTTCATTTAAATATATTTTTTCTTAATTTTGTGTGAATATATATTCTATTTAATTTATAATATGTCCCCGTTGCCACGCATGGCACGGTACTAGTAATAATATTAAACATGTAGAAGTTTTGATCGGCCAACGTCTATGATTAAAAAAATAAAATTTTGGATTGAATATTGGTCATTCAAATAGTGATTTTGTATCTATCTAAAAATAGCAAACAAATTAAAAAAAATATAAAATTGGGTCTCCAAGCACATTTTAATATGGAGATCGTGCTGATCAGTTTGGATCTACTGTCTGAACTTTGAAAACCGGAAATAAGAACGTGGAGCATGATTGGAGCACAAAATCAATGTGGCATTTTAATCCTACTCATTTTAATTGGGTAATTTGGTAATTGATTTTGACATTGAATTCAACATTTTAAGGTATTAAAAATGAACGAGTACTTTAAGAAGGCATCTAAATTTCCAATTGGTTCATTTTCAAAAGAATCAAGACAAATCCTGACTAATTAAGCTTCAATCCCTCTCTTGAGGTTTCATAGGGCCGAACAAGACCCTTATTCTGATTCTGGTTTAAGGCCACCTATATCTTAGTACAATCCAAACAAAAAGGATTGTGTACATCGTTTTTATCTTGCAAGGTGATTAGTTGAACTTTCTCAAAATTTGTGAAACAAAAAAAAAACCACATTATTTATTTCTTGATTTTCAAATTAGTGAAATTGGTATTGATATTACTAGTTGCTATTGTTAGTGTTGAAAGGGTATTTTCGGCAATGAATGTGGTGAAAAACGAATTAAGCAATAACACGGGAGATTAATGGTTCAATGATTGTTTGATTAATTATATTGAGAAAGATTTGTTCAATGGTATTGATAATGAAAGAATTATGCAAAAATTTCAAAATATGAAGACCCGTAGAGGCAGAAACTCAGTTTACCTTCTTTGATTAACTTAACTAGCTTAATATTACTATATTTATTTTTTTTATATATAAAAATACTATTTATTACATTTTTAATATGTTGGACGAAATTTACACTCTTATCATTATTTTTGTCTATTTTTTTTATTAAAATTATGAATCCCTATTCCTGCAAATAAGAGAAACTTCTAGGCAATTCGGTGATGGAAACAGCTACAAGGTTTTAATCTAGTGGCTTCAATCGGTTGTTTTTACTTCTCCACGAACGTACTCGAAAGAGAACAAAAATGTTATTATTTTTTGGAATATCGCAATCTGTTATTCTGATCCCAATATTGTATTTTGTTGAGATTCGTACATAAAAAATTACTTAGTTGATTTGTGGATGCAATACAGGACATTGGGTCTGTTTAAATTAAATGGAACCACACAGATTAATGAGAGCCGACTGTCATTGATTTTATTAACAAACGCAGTCTATCGTTGAATATACAAATTAGAGGAGTCAAATTTCATACTAGATCATCACATTATCATTTTATATATATATATAATATTAATATATATATATATATATATATATATATATATATCTATCTATATATATATATATATATATAAATGATAATGTATGATCGTCCTGAATTTGACTCCTCAATATTCAACGATAGACTGCGTTTGTTAATAAAAATCAATGACAGTCGGCTCTCATTAATCGTGTGGTTCCTGTTAATTAAACAGACCCAAATGTCCTGTATTGATCCACAAATCAACTAAGTAATTTTTTTATGTACGAAATCTCAACAAAATACAATATTGGGATCAGAATAACAGATTGCGATATTTCCAAAAAATAATAACATTTTTGTTCTCTTTCGAGTACGTTCGTGGGAGAAGTAAAACAACCCGATTGAAGCCACTAGATTAAAACCTTGTAGCTGTTTCCATCACCGAATTGCCTAGACGTTCTCTTATTTGCAGGAATAGGGATTCATAATTTTAATAAAAAAAAGACAAAAAATAATGATAAGAGTGTAAAATTCGTCCACATATTAAAAATGTAATAAATTAGTATTTTTATATATAAAAAAATAAATATAGTAATATTAAGCTAGTTAAGTTAATCAAAGAAGGTAAACCTGAGTTTCTGCTCTACGGGTCTTCATATTTTGAAATTTTTGCATAATTCTTTCATTATCATTCCATTGAACAAATCTTCTCAATATAATTAATCAAACAATCATTGAACCATTAATCTCCCGTGTTATTGCTTAATTCGTTTTTCACCACATTCATTGCCGAAAATACCCTTTCAACACTAACAATAGCCACCAGTAATATCAATACCAATTTCACTAATTTGAAAATCAAGAAATAAATAATGTGGTTTTTTTTTTTTTGTTTCACAAATTTTGAGAAAGTTCAACTAATCACCTTGCAAGATAAAAACGATGTACACAATCCTTTTTGTTTGGATTGTACTAAGATATAGGTGGCCTTAAACCAGAATCAGAATAAAGGGTCTTGTTCGGCCCTATGAAACCTCAAGAGAGGGATTGAAGCTTAATTAGACAGGATTTGTCTTGATTCTTTTGAAAATTAACCAATTGGAAATTTAGATGCCTTCTTAAAGTACTCGTTCATTTTTAATACCTTAAATGTTGAATTCAATGTCCAAATCAATTACCAAATTACCCAATTAAAAATGAGTAGGATTAAAATGCCACATTGATTTTGTGCTCCAATCATGCTCCACGTTCTTATTTCCGTTTTCAAAGTTCAGACAGTAGATCCAAACTGATCAGCACGATCTCCATATTAAAATGTGCTTGGAGACCCAATTTTATATTTTTTTTAATTTGTTGCTATTTTTAGATAGATACAAAATCACTATTTTGAATGACCAATATTCAATCCAAAATTTTATTTTTTTAATCATAGACGTTGGCCGATCAAACTTCTACATGTTTAATATTATACTAGTACCGTGCCATGCGTTGCAACGGGGACATATTATAAAATTAAATAGAATATATATTCACACAAATTAAGAAAAAATATATTTAAATGAAATACAAAACACAGTACAAATGAAAAAAAATGGAGATCCAAATAATAATAACAATAAAAGAAACACAACAAATGAAAAAAAAATGATCAAATATAACATGAAATTTTTTTTGAAGTATCATTGTACGATTTAATATCTAATTTTCTCAACAACAAGACATGTCATTAAACGATTTAGAGGAGAAATGATCTGTAAATAAACAAAATTGGAAAGATATAATTAATGATTCAAATAAGAATTTCCTCTACATATATATTTTTGATGGATATTATTTTAATAAAAGTATAAAATCAAGCGGCATGGCTATCGGGGACAGCTCCTGCAACTCCTGCTGCGGATCACCAGTCTCTGTACCTAAAATCCACATCAAAAGGTGGGTGAGTGGTCAATCGCCCAGTAGGTGCCACAGTATTATCCCTTCAGGGATCCTCTAAGTCAAGCACTTTAATTTAATTTACATAAGTTTTGTAAACGGTACATTTAAATGCACATGCTTTAATATATAAACCTATCATATTATCTATAAAGAAATACAAATAATAAATGAGATGATGCTATTATCTTATTATGTCAACGTGTAAATATTTCAAAAATAAACTCAAGGAGAGTTATATAAATTATCAAATCGGATCCAGTATTGGAATACTGTGTGTAGGAATATAATAATACAGATAAATGAACACCCTGTGCCGTGTCAATCGAACCCAAAAATCCCATAAGATATTAGTCCAGTGCTACGGGCAGGGAGCCAATGATACACGTTGCCTAGTGACATCGAGCATTGATCCTCAAGAATATATATAGCCCGCTAGCAGTAGATATATCTCAATTCGGTGTATTTTACTCTAAAACAATTCTTCATCCAAACATATAAAATAGGAGAAATCATACAAGCTTGACGTAAGAATTTGTTAACCCGTTTCCTCATGAGCAGACAACGGGACTCCACTGTCCGGCCAGACTAATGGGAAAGGCTCGAGTCCAGCCCTGTGTAATAAAATAAAATCTGTCACCGCAACGGCGGAAGCCGATTAGGCATGTAGCTTCTAGTGTATGGAGACAAATCTCGAATCATTTCGTGCCTCTAGGCTCGAGTCCGACCCGCACATAATGGTAAATGATCGAAAAGAATATAATACACTTTAAAACATAATAATAATAATCCTAAAGGACCTCTCGAGAAATCAAGTGATCTCTCGGCTCAATTGGCTAACGGGCCGACTCGTTCCATCCCAACAAGCCGGAACGCAGTCACTCGTCTTCTCCTCAACACTCACCAATGCACATGCTCGACTACATAAAAATATATCGTCCTCTACGAAATGAGGACAACTAATATCCTAAATAATATAATAACTATAATATATGTTTAAATTACTCTACTCCTAAAATACAGTAAATTCACATTTAACGGGGATTGTACAAATTCCTATCTATAGTTCAAAAAAGATAAACATGCTCTAATGCATCTAAGTAATTTAAAGTACAGATGTCAGGTCAAGTGGTCAACTTGGTAAGAGTACAACACGAAAGAAATAATTCAGATGTCCCCCACCTGATATAGTAGGCTGAAAGCAACGCTAGCACTAATCGCCTCCGTAATCCGCGGGATCCTCGCCTGCTCCTGTATAAGCGTCAGCGGGATCGGTCCACGTGTCAGAATCGTAGTAGGCCAGATGACCTATAATTCGGACGTAAATTAATTAAATACTAAACTAGATATTCGTAACCCTTTTGTCCCGTTTATTTTTTGAACTAAGTGTTCGAATCTAAGTAATCAACTACAGATACAATGCTCAATCGGTTCAGTCAGTTTGACTCGGTTCCAATTGAGTGTGAGTAATTATGACTAATCTAGTTTAATTGAATTTAACTTACGTAAGTTATTTATTATATTTTAATTTGAAGGATAAATTGCTTAAATAATTTCTTATAATATTTAAATGGTGCTACTACGTATTTATACGATAAAAATACGTAAATTAATTTATTACGTTGTATATATGGCTATAATTAACCGCCTTTAAGTACTCGTAGATGTAAAAGTACGTTTTCTAGTCAATTACCTAAAATCAATTTAATTAATCTTAAGTACATAAATAATTAAAAACACGCTACTAATCATATTATATATACTTTTTAAAGTTATACAATTTGTTTAACAATTCGTACGTGCTAATTTATTTTTAAAATATATAATAATATACGTTGATTATTTAATTATCCTACTAATAAAATTTAGAAACATTTAAAGATTCGAAAAATATTAACATGTTGTTAACTAATTGTTCTTTATTAAGTAACAACATATTTCCATTTAGTTTTTATAGAAATCAATTTCTTAAATTACTAATTCTAATTAACTACAGCGTTTTGTAATTAACTTATTTAATTTTGGTGGTTTTTGGATCATACGTTGTCCTTGTGGATAATCTAGTATCTGCTTAAGTATGTCATAAGACGTCAACCAGAACTTCACTATTATTTCCCAATTTTAAGGTAAAAACTTCGAATCGAGCCAAACCAAAAAAGGAGGGCTCGAGACCTGAAGTAATTTATCCAATTTTACCTCACCTACTTTTGTAAAAGCCCACTTTTAAATCCTCTCTCTTTTAAATTCGGTTTGGACCAAGCTTATTTAATTAAAATACCAAAGCCCAATCCAACAATTTCATTCACAAATGGTCAAGCCCATTTTTAATCCCAACAGTCACGGTCCAGAATTAATTACAAGGCCCAATACTTAAGTTTTAGCCGAGCCCAAATAGAAAAAGCCAAGGCCCCTTTTAATTCAATTATCATGACCCAACAGAAAAGAGGCCGAAACCCAATGCAACACGTTGCATTTAAGTCCCTAAATTTAAATAATTCACACAAGGGCTTGGCCAGTATTAGTAATTGCTGATTACAAATCTATTTAATGTCTAGGCCAGTATCCGTATTGTTACTGACTTTTAACAAAGCATGACAGGTAAAAAAAATGGAGTACTGCCGCCAATTTGTATGTATGGGCCTAGGAAAAGTATTCAAAGATGGCTAAATACTTGAGCTTTAAGTCGTCTTTAAACTCTGATTTAAAATCTAAAACAAGCTAATTAAGTATTACACTCTACTCTGCGTTTGACCAAGTAATAAAACAATGCTGTATATAGCCAGTGTTGTAAATAACGGTATGCGGTTGTCGGACGGACAGAATACTGCCAAACGATTAATCAGAAGTAATCGGCCATAGTTGAAAAACTCATAACGGTTTTAATCACCGCCAATGATTAATCGGCCCAAACAGATGTTTTTTTACAACACTCATTCTAGGTATGCTAGCCTAGTTCAATATATATTATTTGCTCGTTACAAATCTATTTAATGCCTAGGCCAGTATAGTACTATAGTTACAGTATCATTATTGTTACTGACTTTTGACAAAGCATGACAGGTAAAAAAATAGAGTACTGCAGCCGATTTGTAAGTATGGGCCTAGGAAACAAATATTCAAAGAAGACTAAATATCTGAGCTTTAAGTCGTCTTTAAACTCTGATTTAAAATCTAAAACAAGCTAATTCAGTATTACACTCTACTCTGCAATTGACCAAGTAAAAACAATATTGTATTCTAAACTATGCTAGCCTAGTTTAATATATATATTGCTAATTACAAATCTATTTATTGTCTAAGCCAGTAGTGTTACAGTAGTGTTACTGACTTTTGACAAAAGCATGACAAGTAAAAAATGAAGCAGTAAGTACTGCCGCCGATTTGGGAGAACAGATTGAATAGCAGCATAGTGCATTATTTTTAAAATGGTGAAATTTTTCACACATTCCGTCAGAATAATTTATTTCAAGTGGAGCTGAGATGTTCTCCAGTAGATCACATCGCAGGCTTGTACAATGTGTCAGTTTAACTTATTGGATTTTGCAACCTGATGCATGTATCAGATGTAGTATGTTACCCTATTAATTGATTTGAGGTAAAAAAATTAACTCCGCTGCTGATTCGTTGCCAGCTAGGATAAAAATCGAATACATGACCTTGTGTCAGCCACAAACAAATTGGCCACAGAGAACCGGGGATAAACTTTTTACGCTTACAACCCTCCTCGTTGTCTCCACTTTCCAAATGACCCAGCACGCATTTTGTGAATAACAAAAAAAATTCCCTTAGATTCTCAAAGACGAAAATACCCCAGGCCTGCTAGGGTTCATTCTCTGTTTCGACAATCAACTGCGAGTCATGAGGGTATCATCGTCATTTTAGTACAACATGTGCAGCCCAAACGCCGGATTCTGTTCGCGGGATTGAAGCGCGAGACCCGAGACCCGAGACAAGGCGCGAAAGCAAGCGCAAAAAAAATACCATCTTTTCTCAAAATTAAAAAAAATCGTCCCTGCTTTCCCATGTCACGTGACCGTGGCCCCGGGGGTTACTATCGTCATATCAATTTTCAACCGCGATCACAAAATCTTTTACAAGATACAGAACCGCTAAATAACGGCCACGTAGATGGACGCGGATCCTCCGGACACGAAACCGACACGTCCAAGTAAAATAGGTAGCCGTTACTCTATTTCCTGTTTCGCCGCGCACCAATATTTACAAACCCTGAGCCCGTCATTGCTTTACATACCGCATTTAAGTATAGATAGCCTCGTTAAGGAGCACGGCACCATCTCTGTTTGAAAAGACACCGTAATCATGAGATTGAATGGAATTGAAAGATCATATCGGATCCAAGTCGCGCAAAAGCAGTACTCAGTAGCCTCTTTTCTTCTCTCTTGTGTCTTGTCTTTCGCTCGCCCGATTGACATGGATCCATATCCTCGACGGTACCGTAAAAGATTCCCTTTTACAGTTAGCTATTTACGGTTGAGATTAACTCTCACCGTTTGGAATTCGGGCTGACTGAGGGGTATATTGGGCTTTGAGATTCGTGCAATTTTAAAAGAACGGTCGAGATCAAGTAATTGTAAAAGATTCCCTTTTACGGTACCGTCGGTGATATGAATTCCGATTGACATTGTGCATTTCAAACCAA
>JAJGRW010000168.1:88173-247621 GCA_025461045.1 Carex parvula
TAAATATAACATATTTAAAAATAAATATAACATATTTAAAAATAAATCTAATTATCTAACATATTCAAAAATAAATCTAACTTATTTATCTAACATATTTAAAAATAAATCCAAATTTAAAAAAATAAAATCTAACCTATTAAAAATAAATCCGAATTTGAAAATAAAATATATCCTATTTAAAAATAAATCTAACCTCATCCTCGTAGTTTCCACCACCTTTTGTTAGCCATGTTTCCTAAACACATGCTTGTTTCACATCTCACATCTTATTAATTAATTAATAATTTAATTAATTAACTGCATTACTACTCCATTACGTATCCACTGTTTCATTTTTACATATACATCAAGTATTTGCAATTCTTTTCTCCTTTTTGCATTACATATTCAAATAACAGATGCACAACTGTATTCCAATAATAATGGACAGATGCAAAGCAGATGACTAGAAAATTAGTCATGGCATCTAAAGAGCTTGTTGTTAATGATCAGTTGGTCGATGCCATGACTAAGCCCCTTCCTACTTCTCGGTTTTCTGCTGTTCGACACAAGCTCACAGTGCATCCACTTCCGCTTGAGGGGGGATATTAGAGGATAAGAAAGCATAGGGACTGTTGTAACTGAATTAGTTAGCAAGATAGTTTGTTAGGCTGGTAATATTGTAAATAGTGATGTTATTAGCTGTCAGTTAGAGACTAAGCCATGGGCTATAAATAGAGGAGACTACACCTTTGTACAATTACAAAAATACAAATGAAATAAAGATTCATACAATCATTTCTTTCTTTTTCTCATAACCTCACTTAAATTAGGAACATCCACTACAAGAATAGAACAATATCAGCGAAGGTAAAAAAGTGACTATCCGCGAATGTATACTGACAGAAATGTGTTTTTTCTATTAGCGACGGGAGTATCCGCGAAAGTATACCGACAAAAAAGTGTTTTTTCTATTAACGACGGGAGTATCCGTGAAGGTATACCGACAATATCCCTCGCAGATATTGTTCCATTATTATAGTAATACTGTAACAAGCAACAATCCATTGTTGCTATCATGGTTTGAAAAAAAAAAAAGAATATTTGCAAAAAAAATTATTAACAGTTTGACTTCTCGTTACTTTTTATTTGTAAAAAGTTGTATAAAGAAATTGAAGTACCTCTTTATCAACTAAAATAAAATCGTGTTAATATTTTGTTCTATCTGTTGGATCATAGATTGTCCATAACTTAACAATTCTTTTCATAATTATTGATCGGTACATCTCGGCATTGAGTCTTGCCGGTTGCAAATATTGAAATTTGGAATTTTATGGAACTGCGATGGGTAAACAAATATTGAAACTTGAGTGAGTCTATTTTACTATGCATAGCACGGACTGGTCCGTACTACGGATCAATATTTTCGTTTTCAAAATTCTAACGGTCGATCCGAACCGTTCAACATGATTTTCATATGAGAATATATTTGTGGGCTAAATTTTCTATTTTTAGAATTTTTTTACTATTTGTTTAGATAGGTAGAAAATCACAATTTTTGGATGGTCCAGAATTTTTAGATCAAGTGATTTTCTACCTATCTTAAAATATAGTAAAATAATTTGAAAAAATATAAAATTTAGTCTGTAAATACATATTCATGAGGGGATCACGTTGAACGGTTCGGATCAACCATTAGAATTTTCAAAATGAAAATATAGCTCCGTAGTACGGACTAATCCGTGTTATGCATAGTACCATAGACTCACTCTTGAAACTTTGCATAACTACCAAAAATTTGTGTGTTAATGAAAAAAGAACTATTTGATATTATTATGATAATTGTTTGTGTTTGCGTGAATGGAATAATGGTGTAAATGCAATTTTAGCTATAATTTTGATTGTTTTAGGTACATAATATACATGTTTTAAAGAAACTTTTAGCAGGTTAGGTTTTAAAAAACACATAATATACCTTGTCAGTCACTCAATTGCATCATATAATAGTGGTTGTCGAAGGAGGATGCGACTTCATCGTGCCGAAATTTTTATTTTTACCATCTTAGAAAAAACTAAATAACCAATTTTTGTTCGTCTGAAAATTCGATTTTTAACATGTTTGTAGTTTTAAATTGCGGATCAAATTTGAGTGTTCTCAATTTGAAATAGCGTACCACATGTTGACAGGATTTTCAGGACCATGATAGACCAAACTGCAGATAGAATAAAAATCAAATTTTCACAAGAAAAAAAACTGGTTATTTAGTTTATTTTTTAAAGATGGTAAAAATAAATATATTGGTCAATCGTGCAACTGGCGAGGGATTTGGTCAAGAAAGAGACTTCGAAAAGATGGTAAAAGCTGTTGTCTTTTTCTTTTAACAAGCAGGCTGCAGGCTCAAGCAAATGACATAACAAGCAGCGTCGGTCAAAAGCTATTACAGCTCGTGCCTCGTGGCTCGCACTAAATCAAAGCTGTTTAGAAAAACTACTGCAATTTTCCCAAAAAAAAAAAAAAAAAAAAAATCTACTTACGATGTTTTATTTTTATCGAGAATTTAAATAGCGATTATTGCGTTATTATTTTAAGATTCGACAAATCATAGCTTCGCTAATTATTTAAAACTCTGATAAAAAATAAGTGGCTAATAACATTATAACTTTTAAAGTCCGAAAAAACTATAACGCAGTTTAGCTAACTATTTAGAACTCTAATATTTATAAATCTATCTATGTGGTGTTAATTCAGTGATAAACGAAAATATTTTTCTAATAAAAAATGATTTATTTAATACCAGTTACACGAAACAACTGTTAACAATATTTCTGTTTTTATGAATTTATAGATTCTAAGATGGAATCATTGTTTTATTATTGGAAAAATATTATTACTGTATATACAATATATTTGTGTTTCTTGTAATAATAATTATTAGTGACATAAAATACTGACATAGACACAACATACATCCTTAATTTTGTAAAGTATTATAAAATCGATCAACAAATAGTGCCAATCCGATGTCGTTGTCTTTGAAAATTGAGGGTTCAAATATCTTCATTTTTTGTCTCCAGTATACCTTCACTTTTAAATTTTAAAACTCATATGTCAAAAAAGCTATAAAATATGATCTTTATCGTTATCTCCACACCCACATAAAAAAAAATTATTTTATTTTTATATGAATCAATAAGCTAGAAATTTAATATTCAGAAATCATCCACATCGATTTCTATATCAGTGTATCTCTACAAATTCTTAATAACAATGAAAACAAATAAAATTGCCATAATATTTTATAAGTGTATAAAAGTTATATAAATTAAATATAACGGTGTTTTATTTTGATATTTAATTTTGATATTTTAAATTATTAAAAAATAAATAGATGAAAAAAAATCGAAGCATTTCACCATTCTTTTAAAATTAGACCCAATTCTAAAAAAGAAGACACAAGTATGTTACAGTATGTTTTAGTAAAATATATATTTTAGTAATGAGTAGTAAAAGTTTTTGAATTAGAGGAGCTGGGCCGCTGGGGGCTGGGGCGAACGAGAACGGAGTAGGTCCGATGCCCATCGGACCTACTTTTAGGTTCAACGAGCATGATGACTGTCCGATTTAATTTAAGATTTGTGCGCACGAAAATTGAAACATCCATGCACGAAGTTTAAAAGCGTTCTGACGGTGAATAAACCCATCGAACCAGAGTAGGTCCGATGGCCCATCGCACCTACTCTCAAGTGGGGGCGAACATGCGACTCATGAAAGAGAAAAATATCTCCAGCATAGCCGAATGAGAAATGACCATGTTTCAGTGGAAGGAGTGCGTATCCTCAGTTAAAGGCAGGAAGACCACCCCTACCATACATACCATTCGTGTTGCGTGTCGCAACAGACTGAATCCGCATTATTTATGTAACAGATTACATGTCAGTGTCCTGACACATGGTAAGATACTAAGATATACAAGAATCTACCACAGAACTTCGTTATCCTCCTCAGTCCTCACCGAAATTTTTATTGTTACCATCAGAAAAAATCGGAATTAAATCGTTACCACCCCGCTGACCCTTTATTGAATACTACCACCCCCGCTAACCCAGTTCGCGCACCAAACTGGGTTCGCGGGCCTCTAGGCTGAATGGATTTTTGGGGTTTAGGGTTAACGTTAAGGTTTAGGTTTAGGGTTTAGGGCTGACTGAATTTTGGTGTTTATTTTTATTTTTGCAACGGATGTCTGAAAATCCTGTTTTATTTTTAACGATGTTCATCAGACGCAAGGCAGCAGGCAGGTAAATAACGTAAAAACTAATATGTTAAATTGATTGCGGAAGAACTAAACAACAGAAAAACAAAACAACATAAGAACTAATATCAAAATAATATCGAGATAACATCCAAATAACAAGAACTAATACCGAAATAATATCCAAAAACATAAACTACAACAAGTAACTATATCCTATCTGCTCGAGGGTGTCCACGGCTTCTTCTCTCTCCTAATTCTCTTACCCCGCCCCTCCTCCTGACGCTCCCTCTCCTCCAGCGATGTGTACTGTCGTGATGGCTGTGGTGGGGTCTCCTCATGTATCTCCCCAAAAAGTGTCTCCTCGTGTGGTCCCTCATCTGCACCAGGTCCGAAAATAACCTCACGCTCTGTAGAGTACACGGGTAAGTGGAAGACATCCTGCTGGACAGCTGCTGCACTGGACTGTGGGAGTGGCGTCTCCTGTGGGAGTGGCGTCTGCTGTGTGTAAAACGGAGGAGAGTCTACATCCTGCGTGTAAGCCCCGTACTGAGAGCCCAAGTGAAACGTAAAATCTGAGGTGGTGTCCTGCTCGTCGTACGGATCTCCGCGGGGTATATCTCCCTGAAACAAATAGATAATTAGGTTTCACAATGAAGATGATTATAAAAATAATTACAAAAATATACGTACCGCTGCAAGCCCAGCAGCCTCAAATGCGGCCTCAGCAGTCGCTGCCTCGTGTAGGTCTGAGAAATCCGGCTCTGGCGTGCTCATAGGCTCCGCAGAATCGTCATCATCCATGTCTTTCAAATCTTCATAGCAGGGAAGATCTGAAAGCCTGAGAACCCTCTCGAGCTGATCCTGGTACCCGGCGACGACGACAGGCGGTGCAGCCATACACAACCACTTCTTACCGAATGCCTTCCAACCTCTTGTGACGGCATATCTTACGCTCCTAAGCACTTGCTTGATGTTCATGAGTGCCTGTGAATTAAAATAAATAAAATTAGTTCGAATTGCAAATGAATTTTCATAATTTTCTTAAACCAAAAAAATTAAAGACTTACAATCTGTGCAGCCGGGCCAGCGCAGGGAATGAAGCCATACTCGTCACTAACCGTGTCGCGTCGTACGTGGAGCGGCTTCGTGTTCATCTCCGTGATTTGACCATGCAAGTACACCGTGAAGGCACAGTACTCCTGATACCAACTGCGATAGGTCTGATCGTATGTATCAAAAGCATACGACTGGAGCTCGTCAGGGATCCTGTCGCCCATCGCCTCAAGCCGAGTCACATAATCGGCGTGCACGGTCCGCCAATTCTTGCCGCTGGTAGTGGCCAGTTCTTTGTGAAGCTCGTACCACTTGTCCTTGGAGATGGGATCCGGGACGGGAAAGGGCTGACGCATACCGAACTGACGCATCACCCGTCCAGGATAGTAATGCTCGACAAGCTGGTAGAACACAAGTGGTACCTGCAAGTACATAAAAATAAATAATCCTACGTACGTAATAAATAAAAGTGATGCAAAACGGGAATACAATAATAATGCAAGGGTTACCTGAGCAAACCAGAACTGACGCTGCTGGAGGCATATATGAGGCAGGTCATGCAGGAAGGAGTGAGGGACAACATCATCGTCATCGACCTCGACACGCTGGTCGTACGGCCGCCAGCAGACGTGTCTGTCAGGAGTCATCTGCTCGAACTGACTCCGGAAGAAATCAACACCCATAGGTCTGCCGTGCGGGGTCTGGATGTACGTCTTCCTCGAGCACCACTTCTGCGCGTAAGCCGGACATGTAATCCCGTTGGGCTGCCCCCAAGCTGGAGCCCAACCTCTCACTCGTGGCTGTGGACGGCCGAACGGGAACCTCGTCCACGACCAATGCATCAGGAGACCAGCTGGACCGTAGAAATTGTGCTTGTTTGTCTATTTAGGTACAAGTGACAGTTAAAATTCTGGTTTTTTTTGTGTAACCATTTAATTATTCATATTTAATTTCAAAAAAATTATACCTGGCATGCGATGCACAAACCCCGATATAGACATGCCAATACCGCTGCACCCCAGTTCATCTGTTTCGGCTGGGCCAAGTCCCTCAGCCACTCAAGCAAACATCCAGGGACAGTGGCCCCCGATGAATCTGGGAACATCCAGCAAGCAAACATCTCCATGATGTAAGCCCGGGTCCACCGATCTACCGTCTCAGCATCAGCATCCGCGTCCAGGGCTCCACTGTAAATTCGAACAAATTTAGTGAAAATTGCGAAAAATAGACATCAAATAATTAATTTTATAAAATAAATGTTACCTGAACCGCTCCCGCAACTGTGATAAACCGATGTCATTCTTCGAGTAGACGTACCCCTTCTTGGTCGCCCTCCGCTTCATCAACCCGTCTCCCAGCAGGTCGGTGACGAGCTGCGTGAAGTCTCCGTACTCCACACCCGTCACCGCCTCTCCGGTAATGGGCAGACCCCAGAGACAACTCACGTCCTGGAGAGACACCGTAATCTCTCCGACGGGCAAGTGGAAGGTGTGGGTCTCCGGCCGCCACCTGTCGACCAATGCAGATATAAGAGCGACATCTACATTTAAGTCACTGAGCTGTGACACATGCCGCAGACCCAGCCTCTGCAACGCGGGTGCAAATCGAGGGTCGTAGAGGATATTCAACTGGTTGTTCCTCGTCGACGTCAGAGTATGAGTCTGCATTTAATTTCAAAATAAACACAAATACAATTTATTATTTTATTCAAATGAAAATGTATATTATTTGCAAGTGGTATAGAGATGTAAACTTACATATGAGTTTCTAATCTTGTGCTCCTTGTAAGGGAACCAGCAAACGGGACTGATATACTCTGTCGTCAATTGCGGAAAGACGGTCCGGGCTAACACTACATCCAACTCCACATCATCATGAGGCATACTGGTGTGCTTGGTGCCGCTGGATGACGCCATACTATAATTTGGTGCATTTCTAGTCAAATTTGGTCTTAAGTACCTCAAATAGGGTACTTTAATAATTTACTAAAATAATTTGGCATAAAATACAACATAATATAGCTAAAAACAATTCTACTCTATTTGGACACCATTCTAATTATTTAATACAATTCTACTCTGTTTGGACACCATTCTAAATATGTAATACAATTCTACTCTATTTGGACACCATTCTAAATATTTAATACAATTCTACTCTGTTTGAACACCATTCTAATTATTTAATACAATTCTACTCTGTTTGGACACCATTCTAAATATTTAATATAATTTTACTCTGTTTGGACACCATTCTAAATATTTAATACAATTCTACTCTATTTGGACATCATTCTAATTATTTAATACAATTCTACTCTATTTGGACACCATTCTAATTATTTAATACAATTTTACTCTGCTTGAATCTATTTTGGACACAATTCTAATTATTTATTACAATTCTACTCTATTTGAACCTATTTTGGACACCTATACCAACTATCTACTCTACAAATAAATAAATAAATAAAAGTAAAAAAAAAAAACTCACTTTTTTACTGTGCGGCGTGCGCGGAGTGCGGAGCAAAATGAGCTCTCCGCACCCCTTATACGGTGAAAAGAGGACTCCGCGAACCCAGTCCGCGCACCAACCAATTTGGTGCGCGAACTGAATTAGCGGGGGTGGAGTATTGAATAAAGGATCAGCGGGGTGGTAACGATTTAATTCTGATTTTTTCTGATGGTAACAATAAAAATTTCGGCAGTCCTCAACCATTCACGATTCACCTCCCCACTCAACAACTTATGTTAATATAATTAATTTATAATAAATCAGAACCAATGAAAGAGTGGCTCCTGATTCCTGATCCCTGAACCTCTTTTTTGTCCGGCCCAACCGCAGAACAACAACTTCTGTTCCAATGTCACATTAACTGCGCAGTCCCTGTGTCACTGACAAATATCTTCCTCATTAATCGTTAGAACCTGAGTATTTCGTTGCATGCTCCGCGACCAGTCAAATCCAATCCTTACCTTAGTGTCTACGCCTGATGAGTCATAGCTCCTATCCCAGAAGTCATAGCTCCTAGGATGACGCCAGGTCGTTGTTTATACATCCGACGGTTTATATTTAAAATTGTTACGGGACTATGATAAAAAAACTTGTCCTGTAGGGAAACAAATGGAATTGCCATACAAACTGGATATTTTTTTTTTATCTCATATCCCAGCTGACATGGCGAGCTAAGAAAGATATTTCCATCCGGCTACACGTGGCCCCGGATCATCCCCTTCCTCTCCCTCTGTCCCTCTCTCTCTTGCCCCTTAAACGTAACCACCAAAATCAACCCTCTAAATTCTAAAATCAAACCTTAGTTAAATTCTTTCCCCTCCTTTTCACTCTTATATCCGATGGAGCAAGGAACCCGAGAAACGGGCGAAGAAGCTACGGACGACGGCGGCGGAGGTGGTGGCTCTGGCAGAGCGGCGAGTCACAAGCGCCAGCGCATACGCTGGGACCAGATTCTTCCTAGGAGATCTCTACGAGTGCTCTTGGTCGAGCATGACGATTCCACGAGGCAAGTTGTCACGGCGCTTCTCCGTAAGTGCTGTTATCATGGTAAGTTCAGTTTTCCTTCTTCGTCCAAGTTCATCCCCACTGGATTGATCCAGTTCGTGTTGATGGAGTTTGGGTTTTTATAGTTGTGGGAGTGGCGGATGGGCTCAAGGCATGGGAGATTATGCAAGAGAGGCGATTTGCATTTGATCTGGTGTTGACTGAGGTGGTTTTGCCATCTCACTCTGGAATTGGGCTTCTGACGAAAGTCATATCTACTGAAGAATGCAAAAATATACCTGTTATAAGTAAGTTCACTTACCAATTGAACTCCAGAAAAAAAAGAAAAAGAAAAATCATTTACCAAGTGTATTTGATACTGTTGAATATTCAATCTTGAGGATTAACTTCTGTGGTGGACTGAGGGAATAACAAGCAAACTGCTCTTCCAATTTTGGTTTGGCTTATTCTTGGAATCAGAAGGCAACACTACAATGAGGAAATACAAAACAGTATTTTGTTGGCGTTTTCCCTTTGGAGGAGTTTGACTTGTTATTATTATCGTCAGGATTAAATCAAGCTAGTGCTTTATACAAGCTAGATTGTGTAATTGGAAAATTTATCAGATTAAATGTGTTCGATACTTTTGTGTAGTGATGTCATCACAAGATTCTATTGGGGTGGTGCTGAAATGCATGCTCAAAGGAGCTGCTGATTTTTTGGTGAAGCCGGTGAGAAAGAACGAACTAAGGAACCTATGGCAACATGTATGGAGGAGGCATTGTGTATGTATTTCTCCTCTTAGAATATATGTTTTTTTTTTTTTTTACAGTCAATTTTCTTGTCAGTTCAGACTGAGATGGGTTGTACTGGTATTCTTGCTGTCCGGCAGACCATGAAAAAGAGTCCTCAATTAACATATTAAGCCCTCAATTGCATATAAAGTCTTAGAAAAAATTCTATTCTTTATGTATTCCCTCAATTTGACCTCAGCCGTGCAATTAGTCAAATACCAAGTAAAAAAGGTAGTTTCAGGGAAAGTTTTGGCACAATAGAGAAGGCAAGTAAGGTGTTGAATTCAGTGGGCACTGTTTTACTCTTTGCACTTATTACAGGATTTGATGCAGTTGAACAGCCAAGCAAATGCATCAGATAGCAATTACAATGTGGCTAGCAATAGGATAAGTGCAAACATTGGAGATGCAGAGAACAGTGATGGGGCTAATGAGGTTCAAGTAAGTTACTGATCTTTTTCTAAAAATACCAAGTACTTACAGTAGTATGGCACACCCAGTAATTTTGTCCATAGAGTGTCAAGACCAGTGAAGTTAGAAGCACACGCCAGGTGCACTTAAGCACAATGGCAAGGCGAAATTAGTGTCCATCGTTCTTTTATTGGTCAGGTGGGCACAGTCCGTTAGGCTTTCTCCTTACCATGCTTTACTCGAGTGCAAAGCAACAGAGTGAAATGGTCGTTTTTGCTTGATTTTTGTTAACAACTTCATTTAACTTTTATGTGAATGCACCGCTTTTCTTTCAATATATAAAATTAATTCATTCTTGGTCCTTATTCCAAGATCTATTCTAAACAAATATATGCAAGTTCTGATTATCCAAACTAATTTTAAATTGCCTGCAATATTTGAAATTTTAATATGTGGCAGCACTGCATTTCTATAGATAGTATGGATAGATGACTTATTTTGAAGATCCAAATATCCTGGTGATTTAAAGATAGGCCGCTTAGTTCTACAAATTTGGACATCAAACAGATATAATGGCATACTCACTTTCTAGGCAAACAATCGAAGTAGAAACAAAATTTCGAGATAATATTTAGTTCTTTTTTTTTATTATTTTGAGCAGTGTTTGTTCATGAAAAATGTTCTCTTAATTTTACTTTTGTCTTTACTACTCTGCTATCATCTTTAACAGATGAATCGGTTTCCAACAATTTATATTTTTAAGAGTTTTTGTAGGAACTGGGAAGAAATTATTTGAGTGGTCATGTTACATTCTTTGTCGTAATTGAGATAATTATATTTTCATTTGTCTTAATTTTGATACATTGGCAGAGCTCAGGTGCTAAAGAGGAGATGGAGATAGAAAGTGCGCAAAACTTTACAGAGACCCCATCAGCTGAAGGTGCTAGTTCTTCCAAAGAGATGCAACAACAAGATGCACACGCTGGTGCCGTACTAGTCAGATCAGATGCTATAGCAAATGATGCCAGTGAACCAGATAGAGGTTCTCTTCTAAATTTACTTGTCTGTTTGCTTAATGTCACAGTTCAGCACCTGCTCATACCATGCAGTCATATTGTCAGATTGGACTATTACCATTTGGTATTGGCCTGAATGCTATTGGCTCCGTTGTCTAACTGGTTTGACCCAAACAGTATTCAGCTGGATTGATTTGAGTGGAGTCGGATATTATTTAAACCTGATCCATAGACCTAGCAGAAGTGATTATTTTTCTAGACATTCTAACTTCTCCTTATATATGTTACAGAGAGAACTGGTAGAACTGGCACAACTACTGAAGCTAACATCTTCAACACGATTCCACCAGATAAAGAACCGTTAGACCTATCTGGCCCTGCAAATGAAGGAAATTGCAACATTTCTGAATCACAGAAGGATGCAACTCAAGAGGATTCTGTGGTTAACACCAAATCTCTAGAAGGTTGCTTCAAACCTAAAACAAGAGACGTGCTTAATCATTCTGAATCGTCTGCTTTTTCAAGGTATACCATTGAGGTTCTTCCAGAATTTTTTTAAGCCTCCGACCTTTTTTCTTAACCACCAACAGAAATGGTACTGGAAACAGTACCATATCTGCACCTGCCATTATGAATATTTTGATATTTTTTTTTCCTTTCTGGCAGGTCAAACATATAGAACCTGCCATATTAGGCAGCAACCATTATGATGTCAGTGACGGCCATTATATGCTATTTGTTGTTGTAGATCCAATTGCTTGGCAAGGCCAGTTCAATATTGTTAATAAAAACAAGTTCGGTACGGGTTGGGCAAATCATCAGCTTCTCAGTACTGATTATTCTCTGTTATTTTTGGTGCTTGATTTTGGTCCAGTAAGTAATAAAACCCTATTTTAACCAGGAATTAAGACTATTTATTGCCATGGTGTCACACTGGGTAGTACAAAGCAACCAGGTAGTGACTAAAAATGGAAAAGCTTTCTATTGTAATGCTTTGACAGCTATCCCACAACACTATACTTCTCAAAGCTCTACATGCCCTTTTTTTTGCACCTTTTGTTAGAAGTTGCACCTCTTTTACACACTGTACATATATGTAGTAAAGTTGCAATGTTCAATTGCTAAAATCATGTTATTTACAGGTATGGAGAAAAGAAGAAGCAAAATTTGAATGATAATCCGTCCTCTTCATCTCTCCACTTCAGGAGCTTGGAATTTTTCAAAGGTGACCTAAAAGCAAGCACTTCTCTCCTATCCAAAGAAGATGATGCCATAAACCACCAATCAGTTACCCCACAATTAGGGTTCATACCTGTACATTTCCCCGTCCAATCAGTTCCATATGGTTATACAACCATTCTACATCCCATATACTACCCTCCTTATCCACCACCTGACAACTTGACAGCTCAGATCACCTGTGATGATTCCAATCATTCAAATTGCAACAATGCTGCAGAGGTTGGACCAGAGGTAGAAAAGGAAGAGTCTAGAGAGTTGCATTTGGTGATTCAGAGAGGAAGTTGTAGTCAGGATGTAGCCATAGCAAGTGGGAGTGGTGAAACAGGAAATGGAAATACAAGTGGAAATGGAAATCTAGAAAGTGGAAATGAAAGTGCGGCACATACTGGTGACCGGTCCCACCGTGAGGCTGCCTTGATCAAGTTTAGGTTGAAGAGGAAAGATAGATGCTTTGAGAAAAAGGTATGTAGAAAATTTGGAGTAATTTACAGAGAAGTCCCTTTTCACTTGCTAAGAAGTGCCTACCTTATTTAGAAATTAACTAGCACCTACTGTTAGTTGAATTTTGTTAATATTGTTGCCTTTTCACTTTAAAAATGAGGTTGAGTGGTTCCATTGGTTGAAGTTGTCAAAAATGGCCCATCAATTATACACATTCTCTTTTGATCCAGATCCTTGATAAATAAAACATAAGATTGGTTTATTTGAATTAAGGCCATTTTGTTATTGCATTAGAACTAGGTTTTGATAATGCTTTGTGCTAAGCAATGGGTTATAATAGCAATTTATTTGGGATTGTCTTGTAACTGATTGAAATGGAGCTCTACCAGATATGAGCATTTCATTACATATCAGTCGGTCCCAATTGTGTCTGAATTGTTACCATTAAAATTGAACGAATAGGTAGGGGGGCAGTTATATGGTCAGGGTTTGGTCTTGACAAACTGATCTGAAATGGACAACGCAGACTGGTGGGACCATCCATTGGTCAATTGGAGAGGAGCGACCGTTCCTTTTCTGCCTTATGTAGAAGCTATTTGATGTTTGATTTATGCTTATGCATTGTGATTGAATTAAGACTTTTTTGTGCTCTATCATCATATTTATTACAGATTGCAACATTACAAAACATCCTTTCAGGTAAGATACTACAACAGAAAGAAGTTAGCAGAGCAACGGCCAAGAGTCAAAGGTCAATTTGTGAGTCAAAAGGCTCCCAAATCTGCCCCTCAAACTGAGACAGAGAGCTAAAACAGTCTTTGAACTGTCTTATATCGGCAAGGATCTTTTGGGTTGTTTGGTGGCAAAGATGCAGGAAGTAGTTTACATGTAAATGGAAGTAAGTTTATACAACGGATGAAACAATCAATTGATGCATGTGGGATGCAAACAATAGCAGAAACAAAAAGGATGATTGGTATATAGGTTACCAAAATGGGAGTGAAAAGATAAAAAGTTTTGTTATAAGGTTATATCCGAGGTTTTGAAGTGTACTTCCTCGGCTGTGCCTACAACGAATTTTAATATCCTCGAGACAGTTCTGAAGTATACATCCTCAGCCGTGCCTACAAGAAGTTTTGACATCCTTGAGACAGCTGAAATTATTGATTCTTGTAGTTGGATCTCTCCATACATTGTTTGTTTGTTGTTATAACATAGGAAAACCTTTTTTCCTTTCATTGTGGGGGATAGATGTCAGAATGGCGTTGCTAGTTTAAAACTGTAGAAGTGTTGTAACAAGGTACACGGACATTTATACAGTTAGGCCCGACATTTTTATTAATATCCAAAGTTTAATAGAAATTATTATTTATGCCCAAGTTTCCAATTTTTCGCCAAAAATGTCCAAACTGGTCACAAAATGGCCAGCTTACGCCCCCCCTCCCCCCCTAAGCCGGCCATTTTGTGGCCGGCTTAGTATATATATATATATATTTTTTTTTTTACCGAAAATAATCTATAAAAAACCTTTAACCCTTCCTAAGGGCCCTTAACCATTTTGTGGCCGACTTGGGCATTTTTGGCGAAAAGTTGGAAACCTGGGCATAAATAATAATTTCTATTAAACTTTGGATATTAATAAAAATGTCAGCAGTTAGGTTATCAACCTACGCTACGGCCTACGGGGCACTTTTTAAAAAAAAACTTGAAAATAAAAAGTTCATGTTTTAAGATGGAGTGCACTACAAGATCACATTTCTAACGTGGATGTTTTATCAATTACGGTGGGAATTCTATATCAAATCATACTCCTTAATTTTAGGACGTTCTACAAAATCATGGGTCTGGTAAGAGACTTCTGTTTTTATTGATGTGACGGATTAAGGAAGGTCGTCTACTGAGGAACATTTTTTTGGTTCGTGTTCGATAAAGTTTGTGTTAAAATTAGCACTCTGACGCGACATAGAATCAAAATAAATTAAAGAAGGAATGATAAAACAAAAAAGGCAACTCGCGGAGGTGAATTTGGCCAGCTCATGACCCATGAAGGATTCGGTCATGACCTATGAAGGATTCGATTATGACTCATGGGGGAGGCGATGCTTCTTGATTTCTTTACTTAGATGTCTGAAGTTATTTCTTATTTTGTATAGATAGAGATATATGTTAAATATAGAAAAGATAAAATAAAAAGCAAGGAGATCTATTTGTAATTCTATAAGAGAGGCTATCGAGAGCTGTATCAGCAAGAGAGATAGAAAAGAAAAAAATCATTGTAATGCTTAACTCAATTTATAAATAAATCTGGGTGGGAAGGAAGTTCTCGGGAGTGAGTTGTTATCTGTGTGCATGATTTTTGTTAGTTTGGGACAAAAATTTGAAGGGCGGTCTGTCTGTCCTTCGTATTTATCAATTTTCATTGCTATAATAACTTTGTAAAGGTCTAGTTTCAAAATAAATCGGCGTTTGGCAATGTATTAAAAAGTTATATTGGTTCATTCTCCTCAATGATGGTGGAGAAGAATATAGTGGGTCTCTAAAAGTAAAATTCTTATCAATACTCCTCATAATCTAGTTGGGAATCCTTTCGGAGCATCTCATTCCTCAACTTTTAGGAGGTCATTGTTACTAAGTAGTAGGTTTTACATTTTATGCGCCTTTAAATAAAGGTTATAAAACAAAATGCTTGATAAGTTCTGATAAATAAAATTTGAAGTAGCGCTGATTGCCTAGCGTATCTGAAGTACCGATGATGCTGGTATCCAGGACTTTATCTGCATAACCCAAAACTGTTGTTATTCATGCTTTAGACACGAGGTGGTTAATTATACACAAGGAAGCAATGGCCGCCCCAACTGTGACCGACATATTAATGGAGCATCCAGTGACAGTAGTGTCAGGAGGCAAAAGGTGTCATAGCAAAGTGAAGCAGATTGCAAAATGGGGAGAAAGGAGGTGATAGGATAAGTGCTGGATGTGGTTTATCGCTGCATTAGGGACCGTGTAAAGCACAAAAGAGAACTAAGATGAGGTTTGGTAGCACATTCAGGCCAGTGAAGAACGCAGAACGCTAGTGCTGCCATCCCATCAGAAATCCTGAATTTATAAACTCAGCAAGAAAAATACGCCAAAATGAGAGAGAGAGCAAATTATATGAAAGTAGTTCATGCCAAATACGCTAGGCCGTGCCAAATCATGCTTAAGCCCTTAAGTTTAAATTGTGCTAGATGCATTCAGCTCGAATCACGGCGCAGGCCTTGGTTGCTTTGTAGTTCCTCTAGAAATAAAGCAGGGTATTAATTACACATATCGATCGGCCAGGATGGGGTTCTCGGACTAGTTTTGAAGTTTGATCTGGCTCAAGTATGTCGGACCGGTTTGAAGTCGGCCGAGCGTAATTGGTACTAGAGGAATGTGTGTTTAAATGGCAACCAAATCAACATAATTATAAGATTCTTTGGTTTGAGCTCTGGAACTTATAATACCAATTTAAAGTTAATTGTCACTTTATTTTCAGTTGCGTTTACAGAAAGTAGATTGAGCATGGAGGATAATTCAAAGCTTCGCTGTTTTCTGAACTCGGAAACAATTTTTCTGAGAAGTTTCCCAATCAGTTAGAATATTAGCATTGGTATTGTTCTGCTCTATATTGATCGAAGGATACAATCCATTTGCTTGTTTTTGATGAGTGAACAAAGATTTTCTTGGTTCTACAGTGACATCCATACTTGTAACATTTCATTCCCTCCAAAAGTAATTAGTGCACTGAATTCTCAAAAGAAATATTGAATGTAATCATATGATGGAAATAATCTTCTTACCAAGAATGGCACATTAATTAATCAAATGATTGAAAGTTTTTCATTGAAAAATGAAAAGGCAGGCACCACTTCTGCCTGTATAAAATAGAGTAAGAAAAAATTTGGAAGCAAAGAACCATTCTAAAATTCCCTTTTACATGTGTGCTTAACACAAAGCTTAAGCATCTTCTAGACTTTCCATCCAAGAAGCATCTTTATCTCAAACTTTACAGCAAAATCGTTTGCACCATTGAATCAATATTCTCATAGTCTCTTTTAAGCTTTTATGCTTAAAAAAAAAAAATCTTCCATGAGAAGCTTGGAACCTAATACAAAGAACCCCCAATACTCTTATAACCCATACCAACCTCAATTTACAAGGTTCCTACTTCCTAGTACACAAAATTAAAGAGAATTCAATAAACCCAACAATGGAGAGTAGCTTAGGGCTTCTTGCAACAGCAATCATCTTGTTTATCTCGATTTCCTATGTTGGAGCTGATGAAGTTTCTACGACCGCAGCATCACCCGAGACCAGTCTGTTGTGCATCAGCGAATGTGGAACATGTCCGACAGTTTGTGTATCGCCTCCACCTCCACCCCCTCCGCAATCACCGTTAATAATTTTGACTCCTCCACATGATTTGTCCCCACCGGTTAACAAGCCGTCTCCACCGCCGCCACCGCCGCCTCAGGTGAAACCCTACTCATTTTCGCCGGTGACACCAACACAGGACACAACGCCACCATCACCGGGTTCAGGGCAAAAAGGATCGCCATACTATTATTTCTACACTTCAAAAGCAACGCAAATAGAGTCTGTATTTAGCATTTGGAGCTTGACTATAACACTTTACGTTGGTTTAACCTTGTTGGCTTAATTATATATATAGTGATGTACGTGTAATATTAATTAAGATGTTTTTTTTTTGTTTGCATTTGTAGTGGCGTTCTGCTTGTGCACTTGTATTCACAGACGTCGGCTGAATTCCGTTTTATATGCTTCTGTTTTCTCATTTTCTTGATTCATCTCTAAGATTAATTTATTCATGGCTCTTTTTTTTAAAGCAATTTAGTATTGAAATTTTGTTCTCACATTTTCAAGCCCTACAGTTGTTTGTTTGTTTCTCCCTAATTAATTGTTTCATTTTTTTTCTTGGATCTATTGAAATTTACCGTGCTTGGTGACCAAATTTTACATTTTTTTAGAATTTTTTTACTATTTACTAAGCTGGATTGAAAATCGCTGTTTTTCAATGGTGCATAAGTTTAATAAAATCAGCGGTTTTCAAACTAGCTTAATAAATAGTAAAAAAATTCTAAAAAATGTAAAATTTGGTCTCCAAGCACATTTTAATATAGATTAAATATCTAACGGTTTGGATCGACTGTTTGGACTTTGAAAATCGGAGAACCGAACCGTTTGTTCCTGAGTCCAGGAACAAACGTTTGTATATTAGCCATTCTCTCTCTCTCTCTCTCTCTCTCTCTCTATATATATATATATATATATAGATGGGCTATTGTACTTCGCGAAGTAAAACCCCCGTTTACTTCGGGCCATATTTTGTCATTTTGAAAATCCAAACAATCGATCCGAACCGTTTAACATGTTCTAAATATTGAAATGTGCTTGGAGACTAAATTTTACATTTTTGAAATTTTTTTACTATTTATTAAGCCACTTTGAAAATTCCAGATCCGGGAACAGTAAAAACAGTCTGGACCATATGATCTGGAATTTTCAAAGTGCTTAATAAATAGTAAAAAAATTCCAAAAATGTAAAATTTGGTCTCCAAGTACATTTTAATATAGTTGAACATCTAACGGTTTGAATTTGTTGTTTGAACATCAAACACTAAGATATGCCCCCGGAAGCACGAGGCCGAAGTTATAGAGGAAGCACATTAGCCATACTCTGTATATATATATAGAGTAAGGCTACGGTGCTTTGCAAAGTAAACCCACCCCTTTACTTCGGGCTACTTTTGGATTTTGAAAATCCAAACAGCCGATCCGAACGTTCAACATGTTCTAAATATTGAAATGTGCTTGGAGACCAAATTTTACATTTTTTGGAATTATTTACTATTTATTAAGCTACTTTGAAGTTTCTGATCCTATGGTCCAAAAATTTTACTGTTTTTTACTGTTCACCGTTGGATCAGCGATTTTCAAAGTGGCTTAATAAATAGTAAAAAAATTCCAAAAAATGTAAAATTTGGTCTCCAAGCACATTTCAATATTTAGAACATGTTGAACGGTTCGGATCGGTTGTTTGGATTTTCAAAATCCAAAAAGTGGCCCGAAGTAAAGGGGTGGGTTTACTTTGCAAAGCACCGTAGCCTTACTCTATATATATATATATAGAATCTGGCTAATATGCTATGCATATATAAGGGCCCCTCCGTGCTACGGCTCACTTTTTGAGTTTTCAAAATCCTAACGGTCGATCCGAACCGTTCAACATGATCTCCATATCAATATGTACTTGCAAACCAAATTTTACATTTTTTAGAATTTGTTTACTATTTATTAAGCCACTTTGAAAATCGCTGATCCAATGGTCCAGAAAAGTTTACTGTTGTGTACAAATTAGTGTTTTTTCAAACTGGCTTAATAAATAGTAAAAAAAATTCTAAAAAATGTAAAATTTGGTTTGCAAGTACATATTGATATGGAGATCATGTTGAACGGTTCGGATCGACCGTTAGGATTTTGAAAACTCAAAAAGTGAGCCGTAGCACGGAGGGCCCTTATATATGCATAGCACCGTAGCACTGTCCTATATATATATATATATATATATAAAAATCAATATAAAACAATACAGCTTAATAAAAGAAACTGCAAAAACCTTTTTCGTCTTTGTACACTATTATGGTATCTGAGCAAAAAAAAAAAAAAAAAACTAGATGGCAGGAACATTAGCACAGCCTGCACAGGTCAATAAAACACAGCAATATTTATGATAATTTTTTGTAAATATTATTAAATTAATTTATTATGCAAGAGAATATGTTTTGGTATTAATTTAATTGATTTTTTATATCATAGATAATTACATTTGTTTTCACATTATCTGTACTTTTTTATGACTACATCTACAGTAGTTTTGATGCTAAAAATTGACGCTACGATAGATGAAAATGTTGTTGTTTTTCAATGGATGACATTAGGACCAATTTAGTATAAATTAAAAACTTCAAGATCAAATAATATATTTGAAATTTTGAAGTGTGAAATGATAAATAAATAATAGTTTGATCCTCAAAATGATATTTTTAAAAATTTAACGACGAATGTTTAAATTTTATTGGAACAGTGTGTAAATTTTATCAATCAAAATTTAACAACGAATATTTTGCCCGTAGTTGCCTGTGGATCGTAAGATCAAAATCTGACCGCTCAACGTAATTCAGACCATTTGATTTTTGATGGAACGACCTCCTCAATCTTCATCAATCACAACCGGACCAAATTTTGCGTATCCTCTGAGATATCTCATATTTTGCGTGACCGACGTGTCTGGTGCTTATTCGGAGATAGGACGGGGCAATATTATTTGAGTGTTTAGATTTGTGCAAAACGTATTTGAACGGTTGAGATTTTTCAAAATAATCACGCAAAATATGAGATATCTCGGAGGATGCGAATTCATGAGTTTGGTTGCCTGTTTTGAGATTTGTGGTAGAAAAATAATCACCGTCGGTACCTGGGGCCGCTGGGAATTCACATCATCTCAGGTTACCTGACTCAAGCAAATTACGATCGGACAGCTCATTTAACATAACCCGAATTTCAAAACAGATCATCTACAGTCTCAATAGACATCGAATTGAGTTTGGCCCAGATAGAATTAATCTGGACCGCCGTTGCAATTTGCTTGAGTCAGATACCTGGGAGGTTATCTGTCCGGCTGCTGGGGGATCGAAATTTCTCATAAAAACCCTAAATTATTTTAAGACAGTGAATGCGAGTGGCCATTCACGTAACGAGTCAGAAATCCAGCCGGGCCGCATTAAAACCCTAAACCCGCTCTCATTTCGCCTGATCAGAAACAAAGCAAGTGAGAACGAGAATTGGAGGAGGCGAAAGACCCTTTTGTCCCCGTCTTCTTCCAGTTCTTCGAAGGTAAAAAGGTGTTTTCTGTTCCTCTCCGCTTTCGTTCTTCTCACCGACAAGGTTCTTGTTCTCCTCTCCTCTTTGTACTCGTTCTTTCCGATTATAATCTTCAGAAATTACCTCTATTTTAATTTTAATAATGAAACTCTAATCAACTGTGTGGAATTATTACTTCCATGTTTTTAATTATTTCCTGCTAATTGGATACGGCCATGCGATGGCTTTTTAATTATTTTCCAAGTTTTCTGGAAAATCTTATAATTGGTATTTGGTTTCTATATGTTGTTAGTTGCTTGAGCTTTTATAGAACAAGCTTAGCTGGTAAAATTTAGATATTTTTTGTAGATAAACAAAATTTAGTAAATTTAATTTACAGTTAAGGGTTTCCTCTTCAATTGTTGCTTTTTTGTATTGGCCTAATGTTCTTCATGATGGCCTGAAGCTGGTCAAATTGTTTTGGCCAGCAAGAATTGTGCCAAAATTGGGATAAATCCCCTCATTTTCTGCCAACAGCAATTATAGACCTCTACTCTGTAGGAAACTTTAAATAATAACCCCTATTGTTGGTCTATTTAAGATTTCTCATCATGTATGTTTTAAGGTTTTTAGATTTTTAAAAAGCTTGATCTTTTATGGTTCATGTAATTTTGCTAACTGATTCATTATCCATAATGTGTCTTTTTGCCAGTTCTATATGAATACATACTGCATTTATTCGGATTGTGTATATTGTCGGTTCACTAGCTGAATACTTTATGTGGTCTCATTAAATGGTTACGTCTTTCATATTAAGTTCATTGAAAAGCCCATCTAGAGGAAATCTTTTAGCATTGCTTGTACCAGTTGCCTCAGTTAGTGTATGTTTTTCTCTGCTACTGAAACTCAAATCACCTACTAATATATAAAATATTCAACAGAACATGGTGCAGCTTCTTTTTGAGGATATATTCATTTTGCAAAGGATTGATCCGGATGGCAAGAAGTTCGACAAAGGTTAAAACAAAATTAAATCACTGAAAATCTTATATTACTACCTGTGGTTATTCTTTGTTTTCAGAATATCTTTATTTTATGTAGTTTCTCGGATTGAGGCTAGGAGTGAACAGTTCGACATGTATATGCAGCTAGACATTAACACAGAGATATACCCTATGCGCGTTGGCGAAAAATTCACTATGGTTTTGGCGCCTACTCTTAACTTGGATGGTACACCAGATACTGGTTTTTATCTCCCGGTATGGTAGAGATCTCTCCGCTCTATTTAGTGCAGTATCCACCTGTACTTTTTATATTTCAGAGAGAATTAGTCCTTATTTTAAGTAAAGAAGTACATTGTAAATCCCAGTGTTTGTTACAAAACCAGTTTGGAACTTACTGTATCGGGCATTGTTGGTAGCAAGCAAATTTATTTTACCAGTTTAAGTTTTCTAGAAGTTAGTGTTAAATTATGGCCTTGGGTGAATGTAATGGCTTTGCTGGTGCTGCATTGCACTTGTACTAATTTTTTGTTCAACTTGTTAATTTTTCAGACGAACAGAAAGACACTGGCCGACAAGTTTGAATATGTGATGCATGGCAAGCTGTACAAAATCTCAGAAGATAGCTCAAGTGGACAAACTGCCAAAGTGTATGTAACCCCCCCCCCCCCCCCCCCCTCCCCGCAACACACACGCACACAAAAATGAGCCCACAGACACAAAAAAGTAAATAACTAATAGCTAATGAGTAATAAACTAATAAAATAAACTGGTTAGCCTAATTTGTGTTTACTTTGCACATGCTGATGTAATAGGCTCCTGTCATGGGAAATTTGTGGATCATTTCAAATTGGATTAGTACCAAAAGTAGCACTTTCTGGTTTCAACCTCCAATATGGAAAGTGGCTATGTACATTTGTGCAGTGAGCTGCATCACATTTTTGGGGCCGTCACTAAGTTATTTGTTTCAACTAAATGAAGTTTCTCCAAATCTACTCCTTTTACTTGAACATCAAGCTGTAGTTTATATAAATGTTATGTATACCTTTGTCACACTTGTTACTTGGACATGATAGTCCACCATTACCATTTCTATTAGTAGACTTGTCAGTCATTTCGGCATGTGGTGTCAATTAAGTGGATCTTGAAGGTTCATTCTTGTACAAATTTAAATTTCAAACAATTCCAAGGGCATTATCGTAATTCATTTGACCGTACAAGAAAAATAAACCTTTTTTAGAAGAAGGATTGAATTGAAAGAGGCATTTGTTACTGACCTGGTAGCTGGTAATGCTTTTGATTATTAACTAATACAGAAGCAGGATTTACTTTTCAAAATTTTCTTACAATAATCTCTCTTATTGGAGTTTTGTTTCTGAAATATCACATAGGGAGATATATGCGTCATTTGGTGGACTACTAATGATGCTCAAAGGGGATCCCTCCAATGCATCTAATTTCGAACTTGATCAGAGGCTTTTCCTTCTTATTAGGAAAGTTTGATTATTTAATTCAAAAAACCAAACACAAGAGATGGTTGTTGTCTGGAGTAATTGAAGGAGAAGCTGTTATCTATGAACCTGCGTGTCAATTCCCAGGATTGTTTATTTCAGGACTCGTGGCATGTGTGCCAAAAGATTATGTGTTGGAATGTTTTCCTATTGTTAAATTGTTAAAGCAATGTCGTCCAGACAAATAGCACAGCTTATGTCTCAAACCAACTTCTAACCTGACAAGGATTAAGAACAACTTCCTGTGCCTCGAGAAACACAGCCGAAAATAAAGGCTCTTTATTATTTGGGCACAAATTGAACCACGAGGAGACTAAAGACGAATAAAGTCATGCGGCTTTATGTTCCCAAATTCAAATGAAAAGGCTATAGCAAAATCTAAAAGATATTCGGACTTAAACTTCTAATAGAAATATTTGGACCATTAATCCAATAAGGTTGGTGAGGCGTCAAAAAATGTCTAATTTTGACACACCTTCGGCCGAATAACTTCTTCCCAAGAACTCAGTCGAGAATCTACTATCGTATTCGTATGGTACCCCCTTTGCAACATGTCAATTCCATAGCGCGTGTAGTACAATTGCAAGGTTTTTCACTCCAATTTCGCGAATGCACCAACCACATTCGATGCGTGCACAAGTTGCTGTTACCGGTGGTTATCAAATTAACATCCTACAAAATCTGTTGGCAATTTTTTTAGAATTAGCCTTTAATCTAGACAAAAACAATATTATATGTGTGGGAGGTAGGGGTGCACAAAAAAGCTCATGACTAAGTCTCGTTCCGAATCAATTCGGATTCAACTCGCCAACAACTCGAGTTGTAACTGACTCGAGCTCATTGACTCGGTTGTCTCACGAGTTGAATTCAAGTTGCCTCCAACTCGGTTCGGAATCAACTCGGTAAACTCATTGACTTGGTAAACTATGTAATGTTTTGTTAGACTTTGTACTATTTAGTAATTTAGTAAACTTTATACTGCTTAATTATGTATTTGTCACTTTATTATGTAAAGTTTTAAATTGTGTACTATTTTGATAAACTATGTACAATTTATTTTGTTAAACTTTGTTTTGATAATTTTTAATTTGATAAACTATGTACTATCTACAAGTCATGAGTCGACTCGAGTTAACTCGAGTTGTTCGCGAGTTGAATCTAAGTTGGAGTTTCTGACTCGAAACTGGATTAGCAACTCGGACTCAACTCGGCTCATGAGTTCACGAGTTAAATCCAAGTTGCCCTCAACTCGGACTCAACTCGGCTCATAAGCAGCCCTAGTGGGAGGTCACAGGTTTGATATTCAGATGATTTTTTTTTGTAGATATTAAATAGTTTTATAATTTGATCTTCAATCTTTATTTAAATAAGAATTTTGTAATAGCCAGATAGAAACATTGAAATAAGAATTTTGTAATACCCAGATGGTTTCCACGTAACTTTGTTAGTTTTTTTATAATATTTTATTACTTTCATCATTTTAATCTCTATGAATTTAAGTATATTTTATGGATATTGTTGAAAAAATGTGTGTAAAGTTTTCTTTTTTCAATTTTAAATGAGGTTCAAATACTTTCATTTTTCGTGTCTTTATTGTGCCTACCGGCCCTACCCTATTTAATTTTAAATGAGGGTTCAAAAACATTACTTTTCGGTTTGAATCTTACGTAAGTCAACAAGTTGAAAAATTAACGTCCATAAATTATCCAGATCAATGTATTTTTTGAAAACTCTCAATAACAATCAAATCAAAATTGAAATGTTATAATCTTTTATATATGTATAGAGAAAATGGTATAGCTCATATCAACGATTTTATTGCACCAATGTTCTAAAACGTTTTTATTTTGACCTATATGGCTCAAAATAATTTTAATTGCTTACTATATTTTCTAAACTTTATTATAATCTTTATTGAGTTTGTTTAGCAAACTATAAAGTTTTCATTTTAATTATATTATTGGGTCGTTTAAAATTTTGCATTATATTGTATAACTAAATTGTTTTGGTATCAAGAAATATACTCAAAAGTTATTTAGCTTCTTGTAGACTTTTTGTTTATCGTTTTTGTTTTCAAATCCTTCAATTTTTTGAATTATGTTGTATTAGTGCTGCCTTTTTATTGTTCTTGTTTTTTGTCTTTTAAGTATGATTTAAAATTACTAAAATAATTTTTTCTCTGAATTTAAAAAAATTTACAATTCTTATTGACTATTTTTATTACAAGTCAATTTAGAATAATTTTAGTCTCAATTTTTACACAATTTTTTGGAATTATTTATGAAGTGTTCTTCTTTTCTTATATAGTAATTTGTTGAAAACCTTTAATTCCTAAAGTGAAAATACTACGTTCCAAAAAAAAAAATTCACTATCCCGACTACAGAAGTACAGAGCACTCACTACCAACTAAATGTGTCATTATAATTTAAAAAATAATGAACATCACGAAACCGAAGCAATGGAAGTGTTTACGCCTCGTACCCATAAAATGGAACTATTAATTTTTCAAATTTTCTTGATTATTAGTCAATTTTCAGATTGTATGAAAATTGATAAACAACCTGTTTGAATCATAAAGGCCACCTACAATTTAATTCTGATTTTGATTTACATTTCATTGACTTTCAAATGAGTTTATTGTCAATATTATCTAACCTTTCAAGAAAATAATAAAATACAATTCAATTTGCTCCAAAAATGAGAGGGAAAATAGACCCAAAGAATCCGAAAAAGAATCTCTTGAATTACATAAAAATTGTGGCTTCAATTTGTCTCTGGGTGCAAGGCAAATTCTCAGATGATCATGTTTTGTGTCGCTGCAAGAAACCCATTGCCTGGTACACATTATTGAGAGTAGTATCAGCTATTTCAGATGCCTTTTTGGCACCTTCTGAAAGAACACTATCCAAATATCCTGGGTCTGATGTTATCTCCTGATATCGTACCTATGCAAAGATCAACAATTTACCCATGAGAATTTCAGAGGTACTATGGCCATGCAAAAAGATATAAGCAGATGCCTGAAATACTGGTTAGAGAGCAGGAGGGTGATTGTAGCATTACCTGTATTGGCTGCAAATGGTCAACCAAGGCATCTGTAAGAATCAGTTTGAATGATCCCCAACTCATATTTTGACACTCCAGTGCAACTTCCTGACACAAAATCAAATACAACAATAACAATAAGAGGGACAAGAGATGTGAGCCTTAACAATCAATTACATTTAAGCAGGGCAGATTATATAAAGCCACTGCTGAGTTCTGTGGGGATGAGAAGGCAAGTTACCTCCTTTGTTTTCCCAGTAACAAGTTGATAGATCGAGAGAAGGTTGCTACATTCAGGCCTTTCCGGGTTGTCAAATTCTAGTCTGTAAATTGTTCAAAGGCCACAAATATAAACAAATAAACAAAAAAAAAATTAATCAGCAATAACAAATGAACTCCAAATACATGATTCATAAAAGAACGAAAAATGGGTTGATGACATGCAAAAATGCAGACGATAACGTTCCAACAAGTCTTTCATTTGTTTGTCGAGTCCATGAAAACAAAGAATAATTTCCAATTGAGTTGCCGATATGTCTAGCTAATTGATTAGGGGCATATGGTTGCCAATGTTATCTGAAATTCAATATTAAAAAATTCCAGGGCTTCTATGGAGCACATCTTGTGCTTAAACTTGGCCTCTGTAAGAAATCAGACCTCATTAATATTTATATAGACAATAACAAAAAATTAAAAGAGGGTTATGTTGTAACTAACCCAGGGAATGAATCAGTTTTGCACCGTTTGATCTTATTAGCAATCACCTGATGAGTTTTAATAAAAGCATTAGTAAAATACTCATAACCAACAAATGCAAGCATTACTAAAGAGATGACAAATAACAATGAACAACCGGTGAAGTAATTCTCATAATACATCATAAAAAGGAACTTTTATATAAATGGCCGGACCCACAAACAAATTTATAGCTTACAACCAAACTTATTTTTACAGATAACCCAACAAGGGCGAAAACAATATTCTTGTCCTTCAAAACCACCAAAAGGTGAAGTTTGCAAAATGTCTGCTATAAAGATATATACATGAGTGAAAAATGTCTCACCCAAAGGGTGCAAGTACTGGTTGCACCCTTTAGTGAGTATACTTTTTTAGCTTTGATGAATATATTTTTGCAGTAGACATGAAATTATTTTGGTGATTTTAAAGGCGAAAATATTGTTTTCGCCCTTTGTAGGCTATCTGTAAAAATAAGTTTTGCTCTAGATTGTTAGTGTAAATTTGTTTGTGGGTCCGGACATTTATAGAAAATACACTCATAAAACAGTGATGATAGAGCAAAAGAAAGGTGCACATTGGAGTCAAAATTTTCAGAGCTTTTCATTGAGTTTGAAACTTTATTCGATAGTACCTAGGTTAAATACCTATTCAGCAAGAAAACAAAATAAGACTGATTCTCACATCTTTTGGATCAAGAAGGTTGATACGAGACAGATCTGAAGGAGCCGACTTCGACATCTATGAAAAGAGTTAAGAGAAAATGAGGTCTTCAATGTATGTAAGATCTTAATGGATCCATTTAAACCCGACAAGGCAGTAGTATGTATTGATTGCTTTAAATTACAGAAACAAAAATTATGCGTTTTATTACACAAGTATTCACCAAGTTTTATCAATTTTAGATGAATATGCACATGCTCAAAACATTCTATTCAAACATTTTCCAGTAAATATGCTCAGAAACATATAATCAATACATATTATAAAATTTTAATTTACAAAATGCATCTATTTTCATTCTTCTGACCCTAAACTGGACCAAACTCATTTTAAATGACACAGATTATATAAATCTCTGGTCAGTGTACACCATTTCAAATGACAGAAGTCAGACAATGGTTCATACAATAATCAGCTAAAGAGATCATGCTCTATGCAATATCACTATACTCCGTGATTGTGATTTCCTTTCTGTTCTTGAAAAATATTAGACATATTTTATACTTGACAAATATGTGTAAAAGTACCTTGGAAAGACCATCAGTTAAGGACATTACTCGAGCACCCGTAGGAGGTATAAGGGCTTCAGGAACCTGATGAAATTATGAAATGGAGGCAGAAGTGACAAATATGATACTGGGTGGGACCGATACAAAAACACGAAAAGAAGAAGATATTGCAAACTGGTTTGTATCGATACTACTTACCACCTACATACTAGTACCCAGACAATCTTATAAACAGCACCAAGACAGTACTAGTACTGGTGAAAGTTAATAACATTAAGAGAGAGAGAGAAACCTTAAATAGTGAACCTTTTCTCCTGCAATTTATAATGGAAGCAGTTAACAACATGAAGAACACCAAAAAATGATTTGATAAAGAAGAAAAATCTTCTTACCCTCCCAATTTCTTCCACTTCCGGCCCCCATATAAGTAGTTAATTCGCTCAGCTAATTCACGGGTCAATTCCAAGTGTTGCTTCTGATCCTCTCCAACTGGTACCAAATCAGACTGACATTGGCATGCATTGTAAATAAAAAAAGATTAATAGTTGCCACCAAGAATTATGCATCTCTATATCATATCGGCTTTTGCATCTGGCAGTCACCAGTTCAATACCACTGAAAGCCACTTTTTCTCTGACCATACAATTTATAATCAAGAGTGACTTTCATGCTATCCTATCCAGACACGCCTGGTAACCTACAGGACACGTATCAAATACGTATTCGATACAGATACAGATACAATATGCGTATGATGTGTATCTGATGTGCCATCTGGCACACTTAAATTTTCAAATACTATTTTACAAAATGGTCGACTGATATGTTTTGATAAGCGTATCATCAATCACACTCTTATATAGAATGCAGTCCGAATATAGCTTCTCCCAGTCAATGTGAGAGATGGTGGTTTAAATGCTTTGGGTTCCATCCATTTTCATTTTTGTTTCCCTTTGTGGTTCATCTATTGCACATTCAAACTATAGTGATGGGCCTGTAGACCAGTGGCAAATCTTTTTAGTACATGGAAGACCAATTTAAGCAATACGTTTTGTTTTGACTCCTATATTCTTTCTGACTCCAATTTATTTTTTGCCCATAATCCATGTTAACAGTTATCTACATAAAAAATTATACATTTCATGAAATTAAAACTTCCGTATTTATCTTTGTAATACTAATAAATATTCATATCGTAAACTATATTTCGTATTATATATTCCATGGTGTTAAGCATGAAAATGTTCGAATAACTATAAGAGATGCTAGAGGACTATCTCCAACCATCTGTATACAAGATGTAAGTCTTCATACTAAAATTATCCAAAAGCATATCTTAAGAAAGATGAAGATGCAAAATGTGTACCTGATACAGAAGAATATCAGAAGCCATGAGTACAGGATATGTGAGAAGTGCCACTCCCACATTTTCATCACCCTGATTGTTACGAGAAAATAAAAAATCAATGATAGAATCAGTTTAAACTTATCATCTCTAATCAGGATATTTAAATGAAACAGTATGATCCTGGTCCTTGACATATATCACTAATGACGTATATAGACAGGTTTCAGGATTCAGTAGAAATTACGTATCTTTAATCTAAAAATACTGGATTTCATTCTTTTTAACCAACTTAGATACAATACTAAAGTTATTAAAGGGTCAGGGCAACAAATACAAATTCAAGACTTTTCCCGATAAAATTTGTTCTTGCAATAATCTATTTTAAAAGACTTTGGAGGTACTACTGCCATGGCCTTCTTTTGAAATGCGATAATAGTCAAGCTATAGGTTGTTTAATTATGGTTATTTTATGCAACATCAATATAAAAACAAACAGGTCAAGTAAATTACAGCAATAAAAAAACAAAAATCTGACTGAAAACATAAAATATGAGAAACATCAAAAAATCTTTTTTGAAACATTTATTTATGTCATATGCTAAAAAGTTACTTCAAATGCCTCATAGTATTTTTAATTTCAGGAAGCATGTGTTATTTTAATTGGACCTTAGGAAAAGATGAAAAGAGTTGATAAGATAAAAGGAACAAAAAAAAAAACAGAGAAGTCATACAGAGGCAACGCACCGCCTTGCGTGATTTTTCCTTGAACTGGATCATCCTGTTCAGCCAACCAAGTGGTGTTGCAGAGCTCAACAGCCACATCAGCTCTACATGGGCCCGCACATGTGATTGCACAAAAACAGAGGCCTAAGAGTTCACAAGCATGCAAAACATTTATCTCTTCTTTTATACAAAGAACAGCATATATAGATTGATAGATAGGTAGATAGATTACCTTTGAAGTGTCAACACCACATGCGAGATACAATGCAGCTGTGCTTCTGGTTGATTTAGCCAGATCCGGTGCTTCATAGGGAAGTGTGATCTTTATGCAGAGAATGCAACAAATTTTGAACTTTAGAGTCCAGACATTTCATGTGAAATTTTATAGCTAATAGAAAATTGTAATTTATCAAGATAAGAATGAAACTTACCGCATGTAAGTCTACAATAAAGAAGAGTGTCTCATAGGAATCCTAAAACGAAGAACCCAGCAAAAGTAAAACACAGGCCATGAGGGCATTATCCCCATGTTATAAAAATAGAGAGATGCAATTGTTATTTTGAGGGGAGAAAAATGAAAGACAAAAACCTGAAGTGAAATCCAATTTTTAATAGCGCCCAGGTAATTTCCTAGGTGCACTGATCCAGTAGGCTGAACTCCAGAGACAACCCTTTTCCTGTGCATTGACAATCACAAAAAAAGATTATTGTGCACAATGTGACTTCAATTCTTTCAGACAATTTGTCAAACACACCGTGAGCAAGTCAAAATACGGAATCTCTTACTTTGTTTTGGTCGTTGATGTGCCATCTGAAACCTCAGACTCTGATACTGAAGTCGTACACTTGCACCGAAGAGGAGCATACGAGCGAAGTGCCAAGCCAATTCTCCTCGAATTCAAGCTCCGGCTACTGCAATTACAGAAAGGAATAGAACAAAAGAATCAATCGTTTGTAGGAGGGGAAGAAGGATACACAATTAGCGGAATTGGGGAACACAAGGCATTGTACGCTCTTGGAGAGGCGGCGCTGGAGAGAACTAGGAATCGGGAGAGAAGAGATCTGCTACTCATTGTCGCCTCTTTCTATGCACATGCGCTTCTCTGTGTGTGAGTGCGCGTGCGTATGCTAATGCTTTGCCGAAGGAGCACCCGAAAAAGGCAGCGGCTGTAGATGAGGAAGGAGAAGAAAGAAATTGTTCGCTAGAAAGCGGGTTCAAGGTAAGGAACACACACCTTCTTCACTAAATTGAGATTCACTATGCCTCAGGTACGAGAACTTCATAGTATAGAGATTTGCTGCCTAGTGGGACCCACAGAAAACAAGTACGAAATTTAAGTTTGTTGGCACAAGATGAATTGTGGACCGAACCCTCGTGGTGACACTGACACGGCCCAGTTACAGACTTACAGTCGACTAAAGAAAGGAGCAGCTGAACTGCTAGTTATCAATCCATGGTTATCATTCAAACCAAACCATATTATCATCGTAAATGCGTCAATTGTTAGAAACCTGCGGCGTCAAACTAGATTCAATAGTTTCATATTTTTTTTCAACATCAAGTGCATTCCGTGTGTTGGCTCATAACGGGCACTTATGAAATTGATTAAACTGCCAGTCGCATCATAAACTCTATTAATTTTCCCCTAATTTTTATAATCTTAACGAAACTTCGAGAGACCTGGCCATGGAAGGGCTAAAGATACTTCGTGGGAAAAAAAAGAACAAAAAGTGAAATTCATTTTACCATCAACATCCTACAAGAGTGATTAATATGACCTTACTTTCTGACCACTGATCTCTTTCAAGCTCTCGACAACAAAATTTGGGTTGCCCGTATGCAAAGCTAGGAATTTACAATTAAATATGAAAGTCATGGAGATTGGTTAGTATGACATGCTTGTGGTCTCACGATCAGAACTGCCTCTGCTAGAACTTAAGATGGAAGGCCTTGGGTATAATTTACATTCTTAAAAAAAAAAACAGTCAGTCTCTGTGATTTGAATCACAAACAAAGAAACGAAACTTTGGGGCAAATTACATCACTTGTAAGTTGTAACTGGACTTCCAAAGACGCAGGAGAAGAATACTTCTACAAACCATCTTATTCCAACCTGTCCCAGATAAATGTTTAGATTTATAAAATTACAGACACGCCATCACACAAATTACAGATAAAGCAGATAAAGCATCCAGCAATTAATATATTGCAAAACTGAACTGCACCTTTGCAGATGGGACAGCTTCATCCAGAAAAATCCGGAAATACAAATGTTTAAATTGCCTACAACAATAGTTGCTATCTAATTAGACTTGCATCCAAAACAGAAGCAGGAGTGCACAACCACATCGTCATAATCCCCATTTGACTTAAATTGACACTGGTGAACTTACAGAGCTGATTGGGGAAGTCATCAGTGTTACAGAAGAATCTGGCTTAGTACACTTAGCTTTTATGGTGCAAGATGCATCCAACCAAAACTGTGTACAAAAAGGAAGTTATCATCACTGTTTTGGCCTACGCCTGTTCCTAACTTTCAAATCCACAACAACAACCGAAATATTGTCAGAACTCTGTTTCCTGTAAGCAAGATTGAGAAGGTAATCTGCAATTGCTTGCGCAGGAATTTGAGTTCCATCAGCAATTAAGCTACTGTTACGTCTAAATTTTCTGAGAATTCGGTATGCAACATCACACGCCTCTTCATTGGATACTACATCCCATAAACCATCACTCGCTAATATCAAACAATCATCATCTTCAGATCTTGCATGGAATGTGACTTCTGGAGTTGCTATAACCCATGGCCTCAAATATCGATCACCTGTATTAAGAGAAATGATTAACTAAATAATAATATTTACAAAAATGACCCTCCAATTCAACATGGCGACACCCTAGTTCAGGTCCCGTCAATAATTGGCCTTCACCATCATAAGTTATACATGTAATAAAATGGTGTAGCATATAGAATGGTTAAAGACCTTAGTTCTTAATTCCTCGCTGAAGAATAGAACTTTCTGCAGAAGATGAGAAAATATGGGTTTTTCAGCAGATTTCCCTTAAGAACTTGTACTGTAATACAATCAAGAGGAACTGACTACTGAGGAACAATTGGAGTTTTCTAAAAAATAGAGCATGATATCTGAGAAATAGATGCAAGTACAAACCTACTGCTCTTGACATTGCGAGAATACCTTGCACACGTGCCCCGCCCCAGTTTACAACTCGTCCACCGATGCTTTCAATTCTCGCGAGCTCATCCTGTCTATCTGGCTGTAAGAATTGAAGTAAGAAATGAGCAGCAGAACTTTCCATACCATCCAAGTGAGGTTTGAAACCATTTATTATGACAGCTCTATGGGTTATTTATTTATTTTTATTTTTTAAGGTAAATTACAAAAAAGGTCGTCAAAAGTGTCCTTTTGTGCATTTCAGTCCCAAAAGTTTCACTCATTCCCATTTTGGCCCAATAGCTTCCCAATAATTTACCATATTCGTCCTGCACATAATTTTCATCCGTAAGTTGATGAAAAATCCACCTTTCCAATCCAATCAAGAAAACATGCAAGTATATGTTGGTTGCGCTGATGTCCACTGACGTAAATGATGACATTATTGCAAGCAATCGGATGTGCGGAGGCAGATGAAGATACAAAAGATAACAGTACATAATGGAAAGTTTAAGGACCTAATAGGAAATTTGAAACTTTGGTGACTGAAATGTGATAATCATGATTTTTAAGACCATTGCATATGTTGATCATTTTTACCCGAAGACCTTATGACTAATTTCTTTATGCTCCAACTTCATACTCAAGCCAAGTTATTCTGAAAACCAATAGCATCTTCAGCCAGAAATTTGATCAAAATCTAATGGGAGAAAGAGAAATTAATTAAGATTAATTTTGGTTGCTGCATACTTTGAGGTCGTTAGCATTAATGCAAATCATTTTTTCAGTAAATAATATAATACTAAAAGATTGTTAATAAATAAGAAGTAAAGAAGCAATAAGAATGCAATCTACATCAGGAAATTTCCTAAAAAGAATTATTCGAGCTTCCATAAATCGAATGCTGAATTCAGGATCCCCTTCTCAAAACCATTATAACCACAGTACATGATTCACATTAATGGCACTAACGAGTATACCCTACAATCATATACACTTACGGTCTAAGAATAAATTGACAAATATGACAGTTGTAACCACCGGGAAAATTTGTTGAATTTGAAAATTAAAATTGTAATGTTATTATTTATCATTTAGATTAACTGTGTATCGAATTTAGTGCAATCTAAGATTGTTTAAGTAACAAATTACTTTTGAACTTGCACCAAATTTGATAGAAGACCTATTTAAATTATAGAGAACATATCTACAACTTCAATTTTTTTTACTCTGAGAAGTGTTTTGCATGTTGTCATAATTATCAAATAAATTTATGTCAACATAATCCCATATCTAAATTTGTATAGTAGTTAGCTCTTGTAAGTCGCACCTTATGATCAATTGTCAATGGCAGTGGTTGACCCCTCTGGCAAAGCACAGCTCTGGAATCACCACAATTGGCACATATAATCTGGCATCCTGAAACGACAGCCACAACGGCAGTGGAGCCTACCACATCTGGTGCCACACAATTTGAAATGAGCTCGTCATCAACTCTCGCAATTCCTCTTTCAAATGCAACCTCCCAACGCTTCTGCCATGATAATAATTCTTCGTTATTCTCCCACTCCTCTTTCACTGCTTCATGCATCCTGCTCACACAGTATTGAGCAACCTGCAATTAACAAAATATGATAATTTAAATTGAGGTTTGCTACTAATTCATTAATTTTGCTTTATGTTTGTATTCTTCAAGTGAAAAAATGTTCCTCAGATTAGATCCTAAAATTTCTCCGCGTAAATAATATGGATTCAATTAAGGATGTTCTAGAATTCCAATTGGTCTTGTCACGAACAAAAATTGGAAAAGTATATATATAGAGAGAGAGAGAGTTGGGCTACAGTGCTTCATGAAGTAAAGCGAGCATTTTACTTCACACTCATATTTGCGATTTCAAAGTTCAAAAATGTCGATCCGAACCGTTCAAGTAGATCTCCATATTAAATTGCGCTTGGAGACCAAATTTTATATTTTTTTGAAAATTTATTACTAGTTTTTTTGAATTTTTTAAAATCACTGATTTTTTATGATATTCATACTAAAATATGCATGGGATGAAATTTTATAATTTTTGAAAAAAATTTATTATTGTTTTAGCTAGGTAGAAAATCACTGTTTTTGAACTGTCCAGAAACAGTGGTTTTGTATTATCTTAGAAAACAGTAAAAAAATTGTAAAAATTATAAAATTTCATCTCAAAGTATATTTTAGTATGGATATCATGTTGAGTGGTTAGGATCGACAGTTTGGATTTTGAAAACGAAGATATACAATATAAGGTATGATGAGGTATGAAAGACATAAGGTATTGGAACCCTTCTCATGTATATATATATATACATACACACACAATATAAGGTATGATGAGGTATGAAAGACATAAGGTATTGGAACTCTTCTCATATATATATATAGAGAATCTGGCTAATATGCTACATGTAGCATAGATGGCCTCCGTGCAACGGCTTAATATTTGAGTTTTCGAAATCCTAACGGTCGATCCGAACCGTTCAACATGATCTTCATATGAATATGTACTTGCAAAACAAATTTTACATTTTTTAGAATTATTTTATTATTTTTTTAGATAGATATAAAATCACTTGATCTGAAAATTCTCGACTATTCAAATCAAGTGATTTTCTACCTATCTAAAAAAATAGTAAAAAAATTTCTACAAAATGTAAAATTTGGTTTGCAAGTACATATTTATATGGAGATCATGTTGAACGGTTCGGATCGACTGTTAGAATTTTGAAAACTCATCAAATATTGAGCCGTTGCACGGAGGCCCTCTATACTACATGTAACACCATAGCCAACTCCTATATATATATATATATATATATATATATATTAGGAAAAACTTGCACGCCGCATTTAGTTGGTCATGGTTTTAGGTTGGACAAAAGAACTGTATACAAGTACTAATAATAACCTAGCTCTGAAAGAAACATTTAGTACAGGCATGTGTAGAATTAATTGTTTAACTTGACTTTTTCAAAGTTCATAAGAAAACTTCAAATAAATGCAATACAAGTTTCTACGATAAATATTTAATTAAAAACCTAGGTAGGAAGAGCGTCACTGGATCAACGCTCCAGAAACTGCAAATTAATATGAGCAACTAATTTTTAGATCACGGACTACAAGACCAGGTCTACACAGTGATTGCAGACTGTCACCTGCCCCCTTTCTTTTTTTTTTCTTGAATACTGACAATTTACACGCGTCCTTCGGAATTCCGATCGACCACTAAATCGGAAACACAAAACAGCGATCCTGACCAATAACTAAGTCCCACGTGGATTGAAGTCCCGGCAATTACCTGGGATCCGCCATGACCATCGTACACACCGAAGAACCTCAACTGAGCGACTTCGCCGGGTTCAGAAGGCGACGATGCCGCGCATCCACCGGCGCCACCGCAAGAGATGTCAAGAAACTCCGGGGCTACCGCATGGGCGTCTTCCATCTCCGCCATCCTTCCGGACGCCGCCGCCGCTCCCCACGACAAGCGTCCTCGTCGCCCCAAGCATTTCACTCTCGCTGCTCCCTCGACCGAACTGGACGGCCCTGCCTCCGCCACGGGGAGCGGATCCACCGCCGAAGGATTCGGGTCCATTTGAGAGAGAGAGAGACGTTAAGAAAAAGGAAAGAGAAGAGCAGAGGGAGAGCGAGAGTTCGAGAAATAAAAGGAAGAGGAGCGAGTCGAGCGGGGACACGTGGCGGATGGCGTCTCGAGAGTGACGTCAGCAGACCCGACCGAATCGAGTGGTTGATGGAGGAGTTTTGGGATCTCAGAGACGGACACGTGCTGGAAGATAAGAGAACGCTCCACCAAAGGGTTACTTTCGGTTAGAGTCGAGGAATTCAAATTTTCTGTCACAAATTAGTGTAGTAATATATATCAGTCCCTCTCTAATAATGTCAGTGGCTGTGTGCAGTGTGCACAAATTTACTCTGCTTTCTTTGAAAGCCATCCCTCTCAACTTTTGAGTTAATCTAGAATGAATTTAGACCGTCTGATCCGTGTTGGCACGGATATCAATGCTGTCCCGTGCATTTCACCTTAAACCGAATTGGCTCGAATCTTGATTAGTCGGCCTATATGTATTAACTCAAAAGTTGAGTTAATGCAACTCCCCTCTCTAATGGTCATGTGAGATACTCTTCCACCGTCGGAGTTGAATTCGATTTCGATAATTTCTTGTTGTATTTTATGATGCAGAAGTACAGAGATTATTCTTTTAATGAGTGAATTGGAACATGCTCAAACTTAACTCATTTATTAAATGAATCAGCCAACTTGAGTTGAAACTACTCGTGTTGTAGCAGTTATCAAGCGAGTTATAAGCAAGTTACGAATTTGAGCGATTCTGTAGAGCCCTAATCCAGCCCCTTAAATTTAGAACTTGAATTTGCATTCTCCGGGTATGGACGAACGAACAGTTGATACTTAATTAGTTCATTATTTTAATTGAAGTGTGCCTATTATGTTCAGCATCTACCATACATGACAATCATAAGATTCAATTTCTTGCGGAAAATTAATTAAGGTAACGTGAATAAGTTATGAAATAAATTATAAATTTTATGGTATGATATAAAAATGGCAAGCCCTATAATTACATCGTACGTAGTACGGTTCAGCAAGCTCTTTGAACGGAGATATTCCAAAGAATTTGGAACTAATTCCGCTCTTAGGAAAATCAATGTACTTTTGTAATGTTGTTAGATGGTGATAATTATATTTGACATGGGTAAATTATTAAGGATAAATCTGTTACATCATATATGCCATGCACACATTATTTTATTTAGTTATGAATATGATTACTTGGCAATCAGATAAGCTTATCTATGGAGTTTTATAATTTTCTAAAAAACAATAATTTTGTATCTATCTAAAAAGATAGTAAAAAATTTTAAAAAATATATATATAATTTGGTCTTCAAGCAGATTTTAATATGAGAGCATGTTGAGCCGTTCAGATTTACTGTTTGGACTTTAAATACAGAGATAAGAATGTGAGATAGAGCACGAAAACGATGACAGATGTTAACCCAACTCAATAAGAAAATGAACTTCTTAAATGAAGCGACTTAAGAAAAAAGCTCTCCCGATTAAGATAAACTATTAAAACATCAAGAAAAAATTTCTCTAAAAATAACTTTCAACGAATTAAGTGTTTTGAAAATGCACTAAATCAGACATTATTAGCTTTTGCAACCTTGAGTGCGTGAAGCCTTTAATTGAACAACCTTTCTAGTAGTGGCTTGTGGTAGGAGAAAGGAACTATTCCACACCACAATCTTTCTGTATTGCCATCCTCAGTGTTAAATTGTTATCTGGGTCTAGGAAATAGATGCAATTGCCTCTTTGTCCGGGGAAAAAGATCTCGATGGAGAATCCATTATTAGAATCCAAAAATCATTTAATTTGGTCTCCAATATTACTTGCCTAGGCCCAACAAACACGAAAGGTAAGGTCGTTTTCTCAAAATTTCTCCAGCGGACTCAACTAAGTAGCAAAAATGGTGGTAGCTCATCTTCAGGAGGTGGTATCTTGTATAATTTATTTTTTGTGGAAGCATCAAATACATATGTAGAAATACGAATACCTCCATCCAATGATTGTTGCCTCGATCGTAGAATGCCTGTGAACCATTCTGCATTCCAATGTTCTGCTCAATAACAATAACATCTCGATTGCAAGTTGGACTGGTACCAGTCCAAATTAGGTAAGGCCACAAAAAACATAGAGAAGATAAGCGGATTTCTTCATTTGTGAGTGGATTGAATAATAAATGAGAGCCGTACTGACTTATATTATAAGAAGACAACCATGACCTTTTCCCATGGCGTTATTTCCATGAATATATTACCAGTTTCGCCAGAAAAGAGAGAATTGAAACTTGGCCCATGAAGTCACTTTCTTAATTACGGGATCGTTGGCCCCTTCATCTATTCTTCGATGAGCCACGGGAATTGCAGGGGACGATCAGAGAGAGGTGCAGAGGAGAACCATGGTGCAGAACTGTAGACTCCAACAAATTAAAAAAGAATTACTTTTAGAGATGAAGAGAATAAATTATGGACTCTTAATTTGTTGTCCACTTAAAATGGTTATTTTAGCAAATACCAAAAGTTGACATGGCTCTGCAAATAAGTATAAATACCGCATCATACAAAAGAACAACTTAGCTCTAGAACACTGCATCATACAAAAGCATTTTAAGGGATGGTGATTACAATTCAATAGATAAGTTTAATTTAATTGAAGACCGTTTGTCTAAATTAAGTATTTTTATTATCAAGTGCATTCCGAGTCTTATATCAGCTAATATTGACTAAAGCAAATTAATTATTTTTCAAATGACAGAGCAATAATATAAACCCGTGAAGCTATGGTTTATGTGCCTGAATGCAGGGTGTTGCTGTCAGAAGTGTGCTGTGAATTTATTAAGCAAACACTACTATTTCCTTTACCAGTTTATTTTTTTTTTGTTTTACATATTTGATGTAATGAACCTGTTATTGTTTTAATGATATTCGCCTAAGAGCTTCATCCTCAAAAAAAAAAAAAACTCTCTGCTTTTGGCAACATAGTGCCATACAAATTAACATCCTAAATCAACCATTTTCAAAGAGAAAAAATTCAGCACTGATCTGGCTCCCAAATCGTAGGAGTCTCCTCCCACTGTCTCGAACTTGCTGATGTCCTAGGTTGATGAGAGCTCCTGGCCCAGTTTGCCAGCAGATGGGGTTCCTTGAGAGATTCCCTTTTGACATGCCTGACAGTGATCCATTCGCCCCAACCATGTACCAGTCTTGTGCATTCTGCCACCGTTTGTGCTGCTTTTCAAGAAGGCAAGTCTTGCACTGTGTTGTTGTTGATGGCTTTCACGGTTTCACCAATACCTAAAATCAGAGAAAATGTGGATTCTCTCCACATGTGGTTGAGGTTGTGCCTGGTGCAACTGTAGGACATGCAGCAAACCGAGCGCCTCAGCATGAAACGGGTCACCACTGTGACTCGGCTTGAAGACATGCATGCTTTAATAATTCGGGTCAGATCCGGAAGCAAAGAGTTGTTATGCAAATTGGTCGTGCACCTGTACCGGTAATTCTTCGCTGGTTAGGTTAGGTACATTACTAAAAAGTTGCGCAATTAAATTAAAAAAAAAATTGTTCAGTTCCAAAAAATTTATACCTTTGAGGTTGCCTCAAATTCTCATCACGAGATGTTACATAAACAGCACAGGTAATGACAACTTATCTGCTCCGAAATGAGTCTCAGTGTTATCCTCAGATGAGAAAAAAAATACAATTTATAATCATAAACAGTAGGATTTCACATTAACTCAGGTAAACTGACTCAAGCAAATTATGATCGAACGGTTCTTTTAACATGACACGAATCTCACAACAGGTCCCCTGCAGTCTCCATAGGTACCGGATTGAGTTTAACCCAGATAGAATTAATCTGAGCCGTCCGTTTCAATTTGCTCGAGTCAGATACCTGGGAGGATACGGATCCAGTAGTGTTGTCACTGAACCGTACCAAATACGAGGAATGCCTTCCCAGTTCCCACTGTCTAAAGCAAAGTTTCTGTTCCAATGCTTTGTACTCTTTCGTTATTTTATTAAACTACATTGTCGCTTTAACGGACCGGATTCACTGTATCATCAATTTCGTATCCACATCACTGTTGCAAAAATTCGAGCACATATCGGATCATATTCATAGAAATTTTATATATTTCAGCGAAGATCAAAACATCTTCTAGAAGTTTAATGGCAAAATAACGCGATCGAACTCATATAATATCGTCAAAGACGCAAATTTATGTCATCGATCTAAGATTATGCAACGCGCATTAAAATGGACGAACCCATATTAATCTCTACAGCGTAGCAGAATAATCTCAACCGTTCGTGATCACCTCACCAATCACGATCAGCTTATTGCAAGCCGCAGAAGACTGGTATTTTGTTAAACTGCGAGAAAAAACCACTGATAAGCTATCTTATTTATTTGTTTTCCCAAAATAATGCAACTTTCGCTATTTTCCTTTTATTTTACTGTGACCCAGTATTCACCAAAATACCGTTCTCAACTTCTTCTTTCTAAACTGTCAGATCCCCGATCTAACGATACTATCTCAATTCGCAATTGAGTCAGAAAATCGACTGCTTGGACGAATTTGGATGAACTGAGCTGATGCTCAGTAACAATGGAGAAAAGAAAGAATGGAAAAGACACAAAAATTGTTATTATTTCTCAACAGCAATTCAGTTACAAGTATTGGCCTTATATAGGCGAAACAAAGAAGAAAAGATTACAACTTTCTACTAAGCGGTGAATCAATTCCATCGTGAGCTGACAAATCAATGCCACGTGGCTATTTCCGCTTATTTGGTAAAAAATACTAATCTTACTGTATATGACGCCCAGGGCCTACTGTCAGTGTTTTACTTCTTCAACGGTCATCTGGGCTTCAATTGGAGCGGGCCCCATTCTTCAGTGACATCTCCATTAAAAGGGTGCTGCCCTGATTTCTGACCTTCTTACCCGACTTCCCTTCTTCTTCATCTACTCCATGGACCGAGTCAGAATTGAATCCGGAAATCCCCAAATTAACTCCGGTACCTGACAATCCCCCCTCCTTAAGCTGTTTCTCGACCTCGAGAATAAAATCAGGGTACTTCTTCGCCATTTCTGGGTAGTCTTCCCAAGTGGCATCATCTTCCTCATGCCCTTTCCAATGAATGAGCACTTGAGCAATAGCAGCATTCCTTCTTTTTACCATTCTTCTAGCCAGGATAGTTTGAGGGAGTTGTAAAGTTACTGCTTGGGGTTCGAACAGTGGCAATACAGGAGCTACTGCTTGATCTCTACCCACTCTAGCTTTTAGCAACGAAACATGAAAAACGGGGTGAATTGTTGATCCTTCAGGAAGGTTGAGATGATAGGCGCAGGTACCTATTTTCTTGAGTATTTCGAACGGACCAAAGTACTTTGGGTTAAGCTTTTGATTACCAGTTCCTGTTACTGATTTCTGTCTGTATGGTTGTACCTTTAAGTAAACCCAATCCCCCACTGCAAACTTCCGCTCAGTACGATGCTTGTCAGCATAAATTTTCATTCTCTCCTGTGCTTTGATCAAATTCGCCTTCAATTGAGCTAATGTAACTTGGCGGTCTTGCATAAAAGCATTTACCGATTCGACTTGGCTTCTAGGCACACTCCCCAACCCCAATTGTGGTGGCTGATACCCATATAATGCCTCAAATGGTGTCAGCTTGGTGGTGCGATGAAAAGTGGTGTTGTACCACCACTCAGCCAGAGATAGGTATTTACTCCATTCTTTTTGCTTATCGAAAACCATACCCCTCAGATATGCTTCTAAGCATTGATTGACTCTCTCCGTCTGACCATCAGTTTGGGGATGGTAAGCTGTGCTCATATTCAGCTTGACATCCAATCTAATCATCAATTCTTGCCAAAACCGGCTAGTGAAAATGGGATCTCGATCAGTAATCAATGTTTCGGGCAACCCATGGAGCTTATAAACATGATCAATAAAAGCCTGAGCTACGTCACTGGCACGATAGGGATGAGACAGTGGAATAAAATGAGAGTATTTGGTAAGGCGATCCACAACCACCATAATGACTTCTTTGCCCCTGAATTTAGGTAACCCAGTTATAAAATCCATGCCAATGCTGGTCCAAACTTGTTTAGGTACAGGAAGTGGTTGTAACAGCCCAGGAATTGCAATATTCTCCCCTTTATTTATCTGACAATTCTCACATCCTCTAATGAACTGGTGAATATCCTCCTTCATACCAGGCCAGAAAAATAATTTTTTAATTCTCTGATAAGTGGCAATCATACCAGAGTGTCCTCCTAAGGTTGAGTCATGCATTTCCTTCATAATTTTCTCCCTCCAGTGATTGTTGCTCCCTACACAAATCCTGCCTTTCCATCTCATTACACCTTGGTGCTGTGTCAGGTGGTTAGTGACTGGCAGATCTGAACTGATACTGTTATCAGTATTTGCTGAGTTGGCTGTAGTAGAATGAGTTCTATTTCCAAGGTGGTTGTGTGCATGGGCTGAATTTCCATCTCTTTTCTGGTTGTCATTGTTGCTTTGGATTTGTTCTTTCAGCCTTTTGATCCATTCATCTTCCAAGTAGCTGTTGAGAACCTCTTCTACCCATTGGGGTTTCAGCTCACTGATAGCCATCAGTCCTGCATCAAAATTACAAGTTTCTCCTTCTTGCCTTGAAAGAGCATCAGCCACTTTATTCTCACTCCCCTTTTTATATTCTATTACATAATCTAACCCAAGTAGCTTGCTCAAACCTTTGTGTTGAGAAGAAGTATTGAGTTTTTGTTCAAGCAAGTACTTCAAGCTGATATGATCTGTTTTAATTACAAATTTGCCCCCCATGAGATAGTGCCTCCACTTTGTAACAGCTGTTACCAAAGCCAAGAACTCTTTCTCATATGTGGATAGATTTTGATTCTTTAACCCCAACTTTTTACTGAAATATGCTAAAGGATGTTTCTCTTGCATGAGAACTGCCCCAATTCCACTATTGCTTGCATCGGTCTCAATGGTGAACGGTTTTGAGAAATCTGGTAAGGCTAGCACAGGTGCTTGTGTCATGGCTTCTTTCAATTGGTTAAAAGCTATCATTGCATCATCACTCCACACAAAAGCCTCATTCTTTAATAGATCAGTAAGAGGTTTAGAGATGATCCCATAGCCCTTCACAAATTTTCTGTAATAGCCAGTCAAACCAAGAAAACCTCTAAGCTCCTTCACTGTTTTGGGTACAGGCCACTTCACCATAGCTTCAATTTTTTTCTTGTCAGTTGCTACCCCTCCTTTAGCAATGACAAACCCCAAGTACTCAATGCTCTCAACACCAAATTCACACTTACTTTTCTTCACATACAACTGATTCTCTTTTAGGATTTGAAAGGTTTTCTTTAAGTGCTCCACATGTGACTCATGATCTTGGCTATAGATCAAGATGTCATCAAAGAATACAAGGATGAATTGTCTAAGGTAGGGTTTAAAAATGGTGTTCATTAAGGCCTGAAAGGTTGCTGGAGCGTTTGTGAGGCCAAATGGCATGACATTAAACTCATATAGCCCATCATGAGTTTTGAAAGCTGTCTTGTGCTTATCCCCTTCACACATCCTTATTTGGTGGTAACCGGCTCTTAGGTCTAGTTTTGAGAAAACAGTGGCATGCTTCAACTCATCCAACAAATCATCAATCACAGGTATAGGAAACTTGTTCTTGATAGTGTTGTCGTTTAGTTTCCTAAAATCTACACACATCCTCCATGTGTTATCATTTTTCTTTACTAGCAGAATTGGAGAGGAATAAGGACTTGTAGAAGGTGAGATGAAAGAATTTTCTAACAATTCCTCCACAATCTTCTCAATTTCTAATCTTTGGAAATATGAGAACCTGTAAGGTCTGAGATTAACAACCTGATTAGCATCTTTAAGAGGAATTTTGTGGTCTATTTCTCTAACTGGAGGTAGTTCAGTGGGCTGTTGGAACAAGTCAGCATACTCTTCAAGAATTGGTTGTAAAGGAAAAGGAGTTTGAACTTCATCTTTGCTGCCTTCTACCTCCATTTTGAACAAGTGTGCTATAATCACTTGACTGCCTTTCTTCTTCTCTTTTTGGATATCTATAGCCTGGTTACACATTCTCAACTTTGCTGTTACTTTCTCCATCTGAAAAAATACTGTTTTGCCCTTGTAATTAAATCTCATATTGCCTTCTAGATAATCAGTGGTAACAGGGCCAAACTTGGACAGCCAATCAACTCCTAAAATGACATCACATCCAGGAACATCAAGGACTATGAAATCTGTCTCAAATTCAGTGTTTTGCAACTGAAACTTCAATTGGGAACATATGACAGTAGATGTCATTCTTGCTCCATTTGCCACTCTTACCAACATAGGTTTGGTTGTTTGATTTTTCAAATTCAAGGTTTTAACTAGAGAAGGGCTTATGAAGGAGTGAGTACTTCCCCCATCGACAAAAATGACAATGGGCGTTTTCCCAATTTGTCCCTGGAAAATCAGAGTAGTGGAACTCTTCACATCTCCCTTAGTGCATAAAGAGATGGTAGCATACACCTCTTCTTCACTATTCTCTTCTTCTATTTTCTCCTCCTTCTCTACATTCTCTTCATCCTGCTCCTCCTCTTCTTGACTACCTCCCTCTTCACCTTCAACATCCATAGAATGCAAAGTTCTGTTGCCACACTTATGCCCTATCTGATATTTTTCCCCACATTTAAAACAAAGCCCCTTGGCTCTCATCTCATCCAGTGTCATAGGCTGTGAATTGTTACTACTGTTTTTGTTAACACTTGCATCACCCCACTTTCTACCTCCCATAGCACTATTCTTATTTATCCTTTGGTTCTAGAAATTTTGACTGGGCTGCTGGTAATTCTGGGTTTTAACTGTACCAGAAAACTTCTTACTACCTCCTAAAACAACTTCTATCTTTCTAGCATACCTGATGGCAGCCTTGAGAGATGTGGGATCAAACAGCTCAATTGTATGTCTAATATCTTCTTTCAACCCACTTATAAAACACCCCACATAGAACTCCTCAGTGGCATTAATATGCCCCTTTCCAATTAATCTGGATTTAGCTCTCAGAAAACTCTTGGCATAATCATCTACCCTTCCTATTTGATGGATTCTTTTGAACTCATCAATCGGATTACCTTTTGTTTCAGCACAGAAATCAAGCACTTCTTCTATGAATATAGGCCATAGAGGCAGTTTCTTAGAGATCTTAACTGCTTTGTACCATGCCTTAGCATCCCCAGTCAGGTTCATAGTTGCCATCCTGGTTTTATGCATCTCCGGGATCTGGTACAACTCATAGTACTGTTCACACTCCTCTATCCAATCCACTGGATCTTCACCATCAAATACAGGAAAATCAAGGCGAGGTATGAAACACTTTTGATTTTGAGAGTTGGAATCACCTTTATTCTTGTTTTTATCATGCTGTTGCTCTCCTGCTGCATCAAAATCATCTTCATTCGGATCTGGATCACCATGAGGAGGTACAGCACCACTAGTTTCCCCCACCTCAATGTGATTTCGCTCCATTAGCGCCTCCAGCAATTGCATAACCTTGCTATGGTTTGCATCCAGCTTTGATTCAACAAAGCCGATCTTAGAGTTCAGTTCTTTCCGAGAAGACTCAGACTTTGATTCAAGCCTGACAAATCGTTCGTTGATTTCCTCCAAATCAATTTGTCGCTCCTCAGCTGAAGTAGTACTTCGAGTATTCTTACCGGCCATTGCCGTTTTCTTGACCTTCTTGGGACGTGGATTCCCCAGCTGTGATCTTGATGCTCTGATACCACCTTGTCAGATCCCCGATCTAACGATACTATCTCAATTCGCAATTGAGTCAGAAAATCGACTGCTTGGACGAATTTGGATGAACTGAGCTGATGCTCAGTAACAATGGAGAAAAGAAAGAATGGAAAAGACACAAAAATTGTTATTATTTCTCAACAGCAATTCAGTTACAAGTATTGGCCTTATATAGGCGAAACAAAGAAGAAAAGATTACAACTTTCTACTAAGCGGTGAATCAATTCCATCGTGAGCTGACAAATCAATGCCACGTGGCTATTTCCGCTTATTTGGTAAAAAATACTAATCTTACTGTATATGACGCCCAGGGCCTACTGTCAGTGTTTTACTTCTTCAACGGTCATCTGGGCTTCAATTAGAGCGGGCCCCATTCTTCAGTGACATCTCCATTAAAAGGGTGCTGCCCTGATTTCTGACCTTCTTACCCGACTTCCCTTCTTCTTCATCTACTCCATGGACCGAGTCAGAATTGAATCCGGAAATCCCCAAATTAACTCCGGTACCTGACATAAACCCCCATGAGCTGCAACGTTATATGGTGACCACCAATTTATGAGGCCACCATGTGTCGTTGCAGTCCTGGTATTTTTCGAATTCTGCAAAAATGATGGGTTTTTGTTTTAAATGGTATTAATAAAAATTTCATCTTAATAGAGCAGGGTTAAAATGTTCCATTGATTCTGTGCCCTATCATACTCCAACATCGTTATCTCTATTGTAGAAGTTTAAACAGTCTATCCAAACAACTCAATATAATCTTCATATTAAAATGTGCTTGAATACAAAATTTTATATTTTTTTAATTTGTTTGATAGTTTATAAAATAAGTACAAAATTACTGTCTTGAGAATCGATACTAGCCGAAATTTTTAGTTATAACATTTTAAAAAAATAAATTAATAAAATAACCATTGTTTCTGGTCAATTCCATATCTAACACGGCCGCAGAATGCCGGAGCGGACCCATTTGGGGGAGGCCGCAGAATGCCGGAGCGGACCCCCATATGGGTCCGCAGAATGCCGAAGCGGACCCGGGTCCGCACTATGCCGGAGCGGCCCCTGTTCTTTATATTCCGAAAATGACAGCGAAATTTCATTTCACACTCTCACACCTTCTCTCCTGAGTTATCTGTAAGTTTTTTCTCTTTTCTTTTAAATTTTTTATTTTTATTTCAGTAGATTAATAATTTAATTAGAATAATTAATTTAGCAATAATTAAATTAGAATAATTTAATTAGAATAATTAATTTAAAATAATTAATTTAGTTAATTTTTAATTGTAGGTTTCTTCTGTATTGAATTGAAAAAATGGCTCTTATGGTATCCATCTACACTGGTGGGGATGTATTAACAGGTCCTAATGGGGTTTACTACAGTATTGGACCTGTTACTGTGATCCCGGTATTGCCAGGTACGGATTATTTGGGACTTAAATCAAGTATATGTCAGAATTTGGGGTTGGATCAGGGTCAGTATGACCTTAAAATTGATGCCAAAATTAGCATGCCGACTAGTTCGGCACAAACCTGATTCCAACTATTTCCAATTCAGAATGAGGGTGTTATAACCCGTAAAATTAAGTGTAATTAATTAGTCTAATTAATAGGATTTTGACCTAATTAAAAATTTTTAAGATAATTTAAACAGTCAAATAACGGATAAATAAATAATTAGCTAAGTAGATTAATAAAGCGTATTTAATTAAATTAAATAGCACAAACCAAATTTATAAAGTGTAAAATACTAATAATTTGTAAATATTGGTTGAACGAAATCAGAAATTTAAGTTGAAATATGTTGATTGAGTGACTCGTTACACGATTGGTCACTCAGATCGGAATTGAAAATTGGTAAACTAAAATTTTGAGATATGATTTCGGGTCCGGTCTGTTTCCCCTATACACCCCCCCTCTCTTCTCTCTCTGGCGACAGAACCCCCCCACTCCCTTCTTCTCCATTTCTCTCCACTCTCTCTCTTTTCTCGCTGCCTCTTGACCCTACTCTCTCTTTGATCTCTCTTTGCTCTCTCTTGGTTCTCTGCCTTCGGGCCCTCCTCTCTGTGCTTGTGCTGTGTTTGATCTCCTACTGGACACCGTGATCGGGTTGCCTTTTTGTTTTTCCCGCGCCTCCTTTGTGTTCTTTGGGCGCGACCGTTACCTCTTGCCCTTCTTGGGTACCCGGGTGTTGTTGTTGCTCGTTGCGGGTGATCGTTGCTGCTGGCTAGACGATCGGTGCCTATTTCTCTTGACGGCCGAAGGCGAGGCAGAGCCTTGGAACCGGCCGAGTATACGGGCCGTGTGGTTACTCTCCCCGGGTAACTCTTGACTCTTTTATTTTGGTTTTGCCTTGTGGCTTGCGGCTGATGCCTTGATCTGTGGCCTTCGTGCCATTTCGCTTGACCTGCGGCTTTATGCCTTTTGTTGCTGGTGGCTGTTGCCTTGACCTGCGGCCTTGAGCCTTTTTTTCTGTGATTTGCGGCCTTCGTGCCTTGTGTGGTTTTGACTTGTTTCTGTTGCTGGTACTACCCCCCCCCCTCCTGTTGCTGTTGCTTTGATTTTGTTGGGTGCTTTCTTTGCCTTGCCTTTTTGGGCTTGCGGTCTCTGTTGCTTGTTGGTTGATGTTTAGAGGGTGCTGTACCAGTTGGTACAGCCCAGTGACACTGCTGGTACCGAATTTGAAATGACAGGGACCTTGTTGTGATGTTTTGAAAGTTGAGGTGGCTGTACCGCTGATACCGATCCGTAATTCCTTTGTCCTTGTTATGATTGTGTGCCAATTTTGTTACTGGTATGGTGTACCAGCAACCACTGTTGTTGCTTCTGTATTGCTCTCTGTTAAACTTGTGACACTTAAGAGGAAATGGTGAATTTTGGAATTTAGTAATGGGCCCTTGATTAATTGAAATGAGGCTTTGGGCCTTTGTTACTGTTGGGCCGTGGCTGTTGTGATTAATTAATGGTTTTGGGTTTTTAAAATTCTGTTGGGCCTTATTATGAATTTATTAATAAATTCAAGGAGGCTTGGGCCTTTATCTATTGGGCTTGGAAGATATTTAAGAATAGAAAGGAATAAATGTTGCCTCGGATTGACGGAATAAAATGACGGCTTTTAAAATTTAGGTTTTAATAATGTAACCGAATAAAACCGGATGCTTATGTAAACTTGAATTTAATTCGGGAAATGATTATACCGTCCGGGTCTTGATGCCTCAGTGAGAGTTCATAACATAATTTGAACAGATACTATACAACCCTATATGGACACCTGTATGATCCCGAAACACACCAAATAAAAATATTTCAACACATGTAGATTAATTAGGATTTTTAATTAATTAAAAGTTGATTAGTTAGGATTTTTAAATGTTAAATTAAGTCAAATGTAGTTTTAAATAAAGTAAACGTTTTATAAATAAAATAGGTTGTTAATTAATAAAGGACAATTAATTAACAACATATTAACACTTTCGAATCATTCAATTTCAAATTTCATTGAGTAGAATAAGTAGATAATCACGTATTATTTTATAGTTATAAGTTATTGACTTGTACAAATTATTAGTGTAAATTCGTAAAACTTTAGAAATATTCTAACTAAATAGTTAACACTTATAAATTACGCACTTAAGATCTAAAATTTATTTGTAGCTTAATTAATTAGGAAAAACATGTTATTTTACAAGTGATTAAATAGAAAAGTAATAATATCAATTTAAATTACGTAGGTTATACATTACTTATTTTTATTGTAAAAATATGTAATACCCTTAAGTTAAAAGTTATAAATATTTAAATTTCATTAGAATAAATTAAACCAACCTTGATCTAATTTTACTTTCAATCGGAATCGAATAAAATCGATCGAACCGGTTGAGCAGATTCGAACACTTAGTGAAATTTATCAAACGGGGTAATAAAGGTCACGAATACTTAGTATAGACTCTAATTAAGTTACGACTAAATTACAGGTCAGCCGACCTACACCGAGTTCAATCCGTGGTCTGATCCCGCTGACGATTACACCGGAGCAGGTGAGGATCGTGCAGATTGCGGTGACTTCTAGTACTAGCTCTTTCTACCCCTATAGCCATCAGGTGTGGGATATCTGTTTTATTCTTTCGTGGCGTACTCTTACCAGTCGACCACTTGACCTGACATCCGCACTTTAAATTTGTAGTTGCATTAAAGCATGTTTAATCCTTTCTGAACTGTAAATTAGGATTTTGCATAAACCCTTCTAAATAAAAATTTACTGCTTTCTTAGGAGTAGCGTAAATTAATTTAATAATATATTAGGATATTAGTTGTCCTCTTCTCGTAGGGGACGACATATTATCGTAGTTAGGCATGTGCATTGGTGAGTGTGAGATAGAAGACCGAATGACTGCTTTCTGTCCTCGTAGAGTGGGCTGCGAGGCGGTTCGCGGGTCATTGGGCTGAGGGATCACTTGACCCCTCAGAGGTCTTATTAGGAATATTATATTATTATATGCATTGAGTTGTAGTATATGCTTTTCGATCATTTTACATTTTGTGCGGACCGATCTCGAGTCCGGAGACGATTCGGGAGTTATCCCCCCTACATTAGGAGCTCCTTGCCTAGGACGGCTGCCGAGGTTGCGGTGGCAGATTTTATTTTTGTTGTTGTTATGGGCCGCTCACGAGCCCTTGTCCCATTGATCCGGCCGGATGGTGGATGATAAGTCTATATTTCATCTATTATTTCGACCTATTTTCAGACCAGACCTTATGTTTTCGACCACTAAATTGAATAGTTTACATTGAAAATCAATAGAATATGGTACTGCTGCAGTTTTGTGGTTGATTTGCAGGAAATAGGCGAAAACAGGCAAAGCAGGCAGAGTTCTGACTTCCCCCACGCGACCCGCGTCAGATCTCACGCGGGTCGCATCAGATCCTGAAATTTCAGCACCGAACTTAAAACAGTCATAACTTTTGACTCGTAACTCCGTTTTGAGCGTATGACCACTTTTCGGAAAGCTTGCGACAAGATCTACAATCTGAGCCAAACCTCACTGCTCACTTCCACTCAATGCGACCCGCATGAGGTGGCACGCGACCCGCGTCGAGTTGATTGCGCCAGGGCCTGATTAAAGCCCGTTAAGATGCCTATATAAGGCCTGACGCGAATTGAGAAAAGGGACCCCCGACACTTTCACGAAAAAGGGGATCTGATCGGTTTTGAAGCGAGAGATTGGCGCCAGGGAAGGGGAGAGGCGATCTGGAGCTGATCTGGAGCCACGACTTGGAGAAGAAGATTCCAGAAGCCTCGATCCTCTTCCCTCCTCCTTCTCTCACTATGATTTGCATCCTCTCTCTTTCTTTTACTTTGATTTTATTCATGTCTGAGTAGACTTGTAGTTTCGAGGGTTTGGATTTGTAGTCTGATACTTTGCTTGATTATGCACATGGATTGATTCTTATTGTTATTTCGTGTTTCTTTGATTCTTGTACTATTTTAGATTGCTTGATCTGAATTGTTTGATTCTTGATTGTCTACTGTTGAATGCCTTTGGCATTTCTTCTTGTACCAAAGGCTTGATGTTTCTTGCAAATTAGGTTAAGTACTTGAGGTAGGTCTGAGAACCGAAAGGTGAGGTCAATGAGTAGCCGAGAGGTGAAAGTTTCTACTTGCTCTTGCTCAGCTTGTAGATACCTTTAGTAAACAGAATTGAGAACTTAGGTTTAGATCAAACAGCTTGATTGAACCTGAGAAGGTGAAATTGCAATTCCAAACCAGGTCTGCTAAGCTAAAACACAAAAGTTGAGGTTCAGTGACACTAGGTACGGTCAATCTAGCCTTCACGACTTAAACAACAAGTTTCTGACATGTGCAGACTCAGCTCAAGGGACCATGCGGGTCGCGTGAGTTAGCACGCGGGTCGCATCACGAGGGTCGCAAGCCACAGCTTGCGGGTCGCGTGCCAGGTCTAGGGCGCTTAAGGCCAAGCGGGTCGCGTCACCCGCATGCGAGAGCATGCGGGTCGCGTCACATGGGTCGCATGCGAGAGCATGCGGGTCGCGTAGCAGGTCTGAGCAGCAAAGTTGAAGATGAAATCTGAAACCCTTGAAACACCCTTTTATACCATAGTACAAAATACAAACATTTAGTTGATTCATTACTTATTCATACATTGTTCATACGATTGTTCATTCATTCTTTCATTTCATTTGATTTGTTCATATACCTTAGGATTAGACAAACAAACCCCAAACATTCAAACTTCTAGTACCTAACTAGGAATAGTTTAGATTTAGAAATTAAACCGTCCCTGTGGATCGACACCCGATCTAACGCACGACAGGATCGTACACTTGCAATCTTCGTCAAGAGTTGAATAGGGTTTAAACTCTACAGCTTAGGCTGTAGTGAAGCTCTGTACCTCTCATTTGGGAGCAAACAGTGGAGTTCCGTCGTCTGCTCATGAGGAGACGGATTGACTTATTCTTACGCCTTGCTTGTAGTTTTCTCCTATTTTATATGTTTGGTGATGAATCGTCTTAGAGTAAGGAAAAATACACAAATTTTGGGTATAACCATCGGCTAGCGTGCACCAGCCTACGGGTTGAAGTCTTTGGGGCAAAGCTCGATGCTATTAGGCATCGGGTATCTTTGCCCCTCTGATCGCAGTCCTTGTGTTATGTCGCATTTGAGATATAAATCCAATTTGGTTGAATTTGGCACGGCATGGGGTGACAAAATTATCCGTATTATTACTATATCAATTTGTACACGCAGTACCTATTGTACTGGACTCCGGTTGAGTATAATATTCATCCTCATATTTTATTTTTGGGAAATTTCATCATTTTGGCATAATAGGATAATCACATCATGTCATCTATTATATGTATATTTTCTTTTGTAGTTATTATGATAGGTTTTAAATTCCGCAACATGTGCATTAAAAGTGAATAATTACCGACTTTACGTAGATTTCAAATTTAAAATGTGCTTTGACTTAAGAGGATCCCTGAAGGGATAATACTGGGCGATCATTCGCTCATCCCCTCCTTTTTATGGATGTGGGCAGGTACCGAGCCGGACGGTCTGCAGCATGAGATGTCATGAGCTGTCCCTGATGGTCACGCCGCATGATTAGTTTAGGGACTTTTGTTTAGGCTTTTTCAGGTCCAATATTTTTGTTATACACATTGGACTCGATAGATTATGTATCCTTTGAATAGACTATGTATATTTGATCCCGGTGGGAATTTATATGGATGATCTGATGTATGTATTATGTTATGTTTATTTGATAATTATGACTTTTGCTTGAGTATTTTATTATTGCTTCTGCTGTGTGATTATTATTCTTGTTTAGCCTTGCGTGTCATCCCGATTATTAGACACGGGGCGGGGACTGATCACACCCTAATTCGGAAATCCTGGTTTGGGGTGTGACAGAGGGAGTCTGGCAGGTATTGTATAACCAAACCATGAGTTTTTCTGGGGGTGCATACAAGATAATTGACCTATATGAGGAGGTTACCAGAGCCCGGCGTTCGAACCCAGTTCAGAGGTTAATCCAGAGTCGTAGTCGGGGTAACTCATCCGGCTCTAGTCCATCCCCTGTCCAAATTGACCAACCGTCTAGTAGTCGGGCCCCAGTTCAGAGAGACCGACCCTCCCGTCGGGCCCCATCCCAGACTGACCAGCCTACATCTAGTCGGACCGCTCATTGGGGTCAAACTTGTAATCCGGATGAATCTGATGAAGAAGTGGATCCGGAAATACTAGAGGCAGAGGAAAATTGGGGTCATATTGATCCTGAGGGTATGAGCGATTATTCTGACCAGGAAGATACCGGGCCTGTGCTCGGAATATCAAGGAAATTCAAGATGGATCGCGGGTTTCAGATAATGGATCGCGGGTTTCAGCACCCGATTCATGCTTTCAACGACACATCAGGGTTTATGGAAGCCAATTCGGGTTTGTTTGGAAGTAGGGCAGAGTATGAGAATGAATTGTCCGAGGGACAAACATATGACTCAAAAGAGGAAATGAAGAGCGCAATTGCCAGGTTTCACATCCTTTGCAACAAAGAAGTAAAACATACGCACAGTGACCGCACAAGAATGAGGTTCAAGTGCAAGGACAGTTACTGTGGGTGGTACATACTCGCAAGGGCCACCGGTTATGGAACACAGTGGCGTGTCTCCAAATGCCCAACACAACATTCATGCCACGCGGATGCGACAAGAACAGATCACGCCCAGTTGTCAGCTGCTATGGTTGCCGAATGTATATCCGCTCACATGAGGAACGATGTCGACTTGAGTATTCAGGCTGTCCGAATTGCTGTTGCTGAAAGGTACAACGGTCAGATACCGGCGTACAATAAACTATGGCGTGGCCGTGAGTTGGCAATAGCCAGGCAATTTGGCAGTTGGGAGGGGTCATACGCTCTTGTAGTTCCATTGTTGGAGGCAATCAAAAGAAGCAACCCAGGTACTACATTGTTCCTTCAATTTTTACGTCATTTCATTATCAATCAAAAATTGAACTTATTTTTTTAAATTTATTGACAGAAACATTGTTTGAGGTGACCTCATATTCCACTGGTGAACCTGGACCATGGAGGTATTTTCATAGGGCGGCTTGGGCATTTGGACCGTGCATAGCTGCTTTTCAACATATCAGACCAGTCATCACAGTTGATGCATGTTTCCTGTCAGGCCGGTATAAAGGTAACTAATTTGATTGTTTTCACTTTATTTATTTTACCACAGGCAAGCTGTTGATTGCAACCGGGTACGATGCTGAAAATCAGCTCCTCCCGTTGGCTTTTTCACTGGTAGAATCAGAGAGTTATGACGATTATGCGTGGTTCATGAAATGGTTGCGCCTTAATGTAATCCGCTCCAGATTCATGTGTGTCATCACTGATAGGGGAAAGGGTATCAAGAAGGTGTTCAGACAAGATGATATGGGGTGGAACGAGGAGGATGAGGATCAATGTGTTCACCGTCTTTGTGCTACTCACATAGCCGAGAACATGAAGAAGAACGGTTGCAGTGATAAGGCAATCCGTTTTTTTTAGAATATGTGTGGATAAGAGGAAGATGAGGAGGTACGAGCAAGGAATGCAAGCAATGGGGCAGGCATGTGACATTGCCCTCAATTGGCTGGACGGTGTGGGTAAATATTTGGATCAAGATGAGAACGAGTGCCCCAAACCATGGAAGATATTCCAAGCACTGGACGGTGGTTACCGTTGGGGCATCATGACTACAAACGGGTCCGAGTCGCTTAATAAGGTCTTCAAGTCCTCTCGTAGGCTACCGGTTGCAGCAATAATTGAAGACACATTTTACAAATGTATGACATGGTTTGCGCAAAGGAGGGCCAAAGCGGAATGGGAAGTCAGTCAAGGTCAACAATTCTCGTGTCGTGTGCATCAGGTACTTTTATTTGTAGTTCTTTCTTCATAATTTTTAATGAACTTTGTTAAAAAAATCTGACTTCTTCATTATTTTTTAATTTTTCGTAGCTGATCAACAAACGGTTCGAGAGGTCCGATAAAATGAAGACACTGGGGGGCTTTGGAAACAACAACGAGTTCGAGGTAACCTCCACACAGGAGAGAGTTCACGCTTTCATACCTGACGATTCTGGTCGGTTTACCAAGGCCAATTACAAATACACGGTGATAATCGGGGATGATCACACGGTAACTTGCACGTGCCAGAAGCCTCAATTGGAGAGAATACCGTGCTCTCATGTTCTGTCCGTGTGTCGTCTCTGAGGCATCGACCCTGGCGTCTTTGTAAGTCACTACTATCACATCCATACACTGATCAACACATGGAGCGCACAATGGCATGTTTATGGAAATCAGTCGGAATGGCCTCAACACGATGGCCCGGTCCTTGTTCCAGAGAAAAAAAATATTTCTGTGGGCAGAAGACAGCACGACAGAATTCCGATGTGGATGGATGTTGTACATAATAGGAGAAGAGGACACCAAGCCGGCCGAGATACACAAGAAAGACAAAACAGAGCTGGTCGAGCTGCACAAGATTGAGAGTTAATGTTGTTTTTTTAATTGTACTTGTAAAAATATTGTTTATTTTCGGTTAATTAGACGTATGTGTAATTTCCGATAACATTAGCATTGTTCTATTGTATGCTTCTTTATATGGCTCCTTGTTCTATTGTAATGTTTCTTTTGATCAAACAAACGACGAACAACAATTTCAGATTAAACGACATTTCAAACATAAGTAATTACACACAACTTCCAGTACAAACGTTACATTTTTTATAAAAATTTCCAAAACAAAATCATAATCAACTTCAGAATCAAAAAAAAAAAAAAAAAAAAACAGGGTCCGCTCCGGCATAGTGCGGACACGGGTCCGCTCCGGCATTCTGCGGACCCATATGGGGGTCCGCTCCGGCATTCTGCGGCCTCCCCCAAATGGGTCCGCTCCGGTGTTCTACGGCCGTGTTAGATATAAAATTGACCAGAAACAATGGTTATTTTATTAATTTATTTTTTTAAAATGTTATAAATAAAAATTTCGGCGATACTAGACTATTCAAAAATAGTAATTTTGTAGTTCTAAACAATTAATAAAAAGGTAAAAATTATAAAATTTGTTATCCAAGCACATTTTAATATAAAAATCATGTTGAACAGTTCAAATTGATTATTTAAACTTGAAAAATAAAGATAATGATAATAGACATAATAATACCTCAAAACCAATAAAGCATTTTAACTCTACTCATCCTAATATATTTTACATTCCCAGTCTACAATTAGCAACGCTAATAAATAAATTTGTAATCACCAATGCGACAATGGTAGTAAATTATTAAACATTTATTTTTTATTTCATATATTAATGCAATATTACGATAAATTGAAAATTTGCAATTGAATAGCAATTACAACTTACGAAACAATAACAAGACACCGCAAAAAAAGCAGTAAATAAAAAGGAAAAAACGACAAGACCATTTGGATTTATTGCAATATACTTCAACAAACGGTGAAACAGCTATCATCTATATAGTACAGCCCTCTTGGCTTTTCTTAATTTCTTAAAAAGAAAGCACTAAACTTGAGGAGAACTTTTATCTCCTTGTAATTCCTAACTAGCAACTTGCTATATCATATTAATATTACTAACAGCTTAACATTCATTCATCAATTACACCGAAACCCTAAACATATTTTTATTATTATATCTATTAATTAATGCTGCTCTACTCCTTTTTTTATGAGACAGCAACAAAACAAAAGAGAAACCACTTAGTCAAAGGTTGAAATCAGGACCCACATGTCAGTAAGACCACTCCTGGGGGAGAAGGGATGCCAGCTCAGCCGATGAAGGCTGGAACGTAGGACCCACTAGCTCGTGCCTCTGCGGCTGCTGCGGCTTCCTTTGCTCCCGTCCTTTGGAATCTACAAAACAGGATTTGCTTGCTAAGATAAAGATATGCATTTAATGCCAAACAAAAGTAATTTAAAAATTGTGCAGCCTTCAAGGACATTAATTACATTCGATCAACACAGGTTCATTCTGTTTAAATAGTAGCGCCAAATGTAGCAATAAAAGTTTAAATTAAATTCCTAAAAGTAAAAACCAAAATGTAACGACCGTGTCGGTATCGTAAGAGAAATCAATTTAAGACCCCGATAAAGCTACATCTATTTAATTACCTCCAGCTCCAAATACGGAAGTAACAAAAGGGAACCCTAAAAACACAAGTACAAGCAAAAACAATATAAAAAAGAAGAGGCGTGCTTAAAGGAAATGTTGCAATAAATGTTTTAATATTAACTTGGGTGGGACCCGAGAAAAGTAACTTACTGTTCGCTTGTTGAATTCTTCTTTGACCGAAACGCGGGGCAGGAAAACCCCGGTTCCGCCGCTTTTCTTAGCTGGGCCGCTTCCGCGGACCGGGACGAACCGGACCCGACCTGGTTCGCTCTCAAAAAACCATCCCCTGAAACCCTGTCTCTGCAATACAACAAAGGCATCATTTAATAATTAATACCAACTCAGTAGGAATTAAATAAACACTGAATTTCGCGTATAAGCCAACGGAAAATATGTTATTATGCTTTCTTTGACTGTCTAGAAACAGAATTTCGTCTTGCATGTCTGAATGAACCAAATTCAATACAAAGCCGATTTCAATTTGTTCCAAACTTGGAAATTTTTCAAGGAAAAAACCCTCGTTTGATAGAGGGGGCTAAGAATGTAGACATCAGAGAGGTAATAAAAATCTGGACATCAATTTTGAAACCTAAGAACCTCCCATCAAACAGAGATAACAGGCCTATCGGAGGGATAATAAACAAAAATCGCAAAATATAGGGGAACCAACCTGGACATAAATTGGATTGAAAGGAGGTAAATCAGAAAGCGGCATTGAAGCGGCACAGTATCCTCTTTTAGGTGCCTAAAACCATAAAAACAGACAGTTATTTTAAAGATAAGATATCAAGAGTACCCAAACCAGAAAAGACAGAGAGACAGAGAGACATACCTCGAAGGGAATAGGGAATGAAGAAGGTGCCGGTTTAGGAGAAGCGGCAGGGTTGGTTCGACCGAGCAAACCAAACGCCGCAAGCTGGTTTGCCAATTTCTCGTCTCTGTGCAGTGCCGCTTCCATTTTGAAAGAGGGAAAGAGGGAAAGAGGGGAAGGAAAGAAAAGAAGAGGCAGGGTTTTGAGTTCTACAGTTGTATTTATATTTATATTTAATAAACTGAGAGTGAAGTTTTCTGGCGGGATGAGGTTTGGGTATTTGAGGAAAACGACCTAGGGGTACTTTCGGGAATTCGTCTGGTGGCAGTTATGTTATTTGTGTGTAGTTTGGGGGCTATTGACGATCACAATGGACGAGATGTGGGCGTGAGAGGGACTGCTGCTCACCCCCACTCACGGCCAGTCACAGTTCACTTCACTGCAATTTTCAATCTCCGGATTCGCTGTGCCAGATTTTCTGGAGCGAAACGTGTTGTTACAAGTCAGTGATAATAACTTCTTCACTTGGACTTAATGAACTTTTAATTATCAAAAGATCCTGCTTTGGGTGTAAGTTTTTATTGTTGCTAATATAAATAATGGAAAAAAAAAAAAAAGCATGCTGATTCTGGTTCCCCTGATGAGGGTATACATTTCTATGCTATCTTTTGGATATTGTAATTAATCTTTCCTATCAATGGAATGGGCTTTTGTCTTTTTTAAAAAAAAATAAATAATGAAAAAATAACAACAAGGAGATGAACACATGTCATGTACAACAAAAACTTCTTTCTTTAGGCTACAAGTACGGAACCAACTCCGCTACTTGTTAAATAGGCGAGCAGGACCCTGCTATTCTAAATCGAACCGTTCATCTGTGTTGAGATCCGTGCTTGAAAAAAATTCAACGGTCTGATTTTAAATAGCAGGGTCCTGCTCGCCTATTTGGCGAGCAGCGGAGTCGGATCCTACAAGTACTGTGTTTCAAAATTTTAAGTTTCTCTCTCGAGTATAGTAAAGGGCTAAGATTCCGTCACCATGATTTATCTTAATTGATGACCCTTTTTTAAATGATGTTAATTCAAAAAAAATTATAAACATGTGTTTTTTTTTTAAATATTGGTAATGTTTAAATATTCACGAAATTAGATATTGTTTGTTGTCCCATTGAATCCCTTCAGATATGGGTTGGCACGGATTTTTTGTAATTTGATAAATTATGAAATTTACATTAAATTTCATCATCTTGTATGTAAATAGTATAAATAAAGTATAATATTTTAGTTGTCGAACTTCAAGAATATAAACTATTTTCTATGAATCTCAAATTTTTAAACTGACATGTTGTTAAGGAACCTCCGTCTATAATGAAATTCAAAAGGATAAAATCCCAATAATCAGGATAAAATAAAAAGGATATGTATAAATCAAAGGTTTAAATTGTGTTTATCGCGTCAGAGCAGAACGGTTAAACAAAGACGCTATTGTCATATTGCACCGCTATAGTTCGTTATAGCGTGTTATAACGCCAATAGGTCATAGCTTTTATGGTCCGAAAACGCTATAACGGCGCTATTTAGAACACTGATATGGATGAAACAAACACAAAGGCGTAATGCATAGATAACTACACAACAACGTTATATTTTTAAATCCATTGTATGAGCTTTAGAATATTTATGTCCCAATTATCCCCTACGAGAAATTTTTTTATAAAACATAAATAAAATAAAAAATCACAAAAGGAATTGATTATTCACCAAATTACAAAAATCATTATAACCAAATAAAATTTTTGGTTTACCCCCTTTACAAACGGCCACACTCCACAATCCTACAAATTGCAAAAAAAAAAATTCCAATTATGGAAACCGAATAAAATTATGGTTACCACATTCTTTTTTTTTTTTTTTCTTTTTTTACTCTATGGTAATCGGAAACTATATACAGCTACCACTCTCTCTCTCTTCTTTTTACTCTCTCGTAATCAGAAATTATATACGGTTGCCACTTTCTCTTTTATTTATGTCTCTCGTAACGGAAATTATATATGGTTACCACTTCTTTTTTATTCTCCGGTAACAGTTACCACTTTTGTGGAATTTATGGTGTGGCCTGGCGTGTAATGTGTGGCAATGGTGTAACTGAATTTTCTTTTCGGTTACCTCATGTGGTAACCGGAAATTATTTTCGATTCTTAATTCTGATGGTTTTTGTAATTTGGAGAGTTATCAATCTGTTTTGTAATTTTTTTTATTTACGTTTTATAAAATAACACCCCCCTCCACCCCCCATGAGCCGTTATCAATCTGTCTTGCATAAGGTTGTTATGCTGACTTAATACTTAATAGTATTTTCAAACCTTGTCACAATGGTTTTTTCATTTTCATTTTGATTGATTCTAAATCATAAAACAAATCATATAAAGTGATTTATACCTCTCTTGATGTAGCAATGAAGAGGGGAGAGTCCAAATAAGGTGGCCTCCAATAGCACCTGGAAATATTCTAGTAGTCCAATCCTTGATAATATTCACTTCTGCAATCAATTTAACACTTATGAGAGAATATATTGCCTTAATTTATTTATGGCAAGAGGTCAGAGCATTATTTTCAAGAATATATTTATTGCCTATTTCTCTTTTCCACGCACTGTTCGAGAGAGAATGTAAAGGCATTATTCAAAGATTTATTGCCTAATTCTCTTCCTCCTACCCTATGTAATTAATGGATCCGACTCTACTTTTTTTTTCTAAAAAAAGTAGTCCTGTTTATCAGATCTCAACCATTCAAAATTTTTCATTTGTGTATCTCGAAAAAAAAACTTTTTTATGCACAAATTTCAACGAATTTGAATGATTAAGATCGGAAAAGCAGGATCATATTTTTCTTAGAAAAAAGCAGCAAAGTCGGACCCGTAATTAATACCGTCCAATAAAGCACCACATGCTTTCGTATAAATATATTTCTTTTCAAGTTGCTGAGATACAAATTTATATAACATGTCAATGTCATGCATAATATCGATTTATCTTAGACTCAAAGTTATTATTTTCAGTACATTTATTTTATTTTAGTATCACACAAATGACCAAAATTAAATAATATTACAACTATTGTATTTAATTTAATTTTCACCACGTTCATATATTTATGACATACTAAAATAAGTCTCTGTGGTCAACCTTTTTTGAGGCGATCTAATAGAATCATGTTCACAATATTATTAAAACCTTTCTAATTTTATAAATTATAAAGGGTGTCTAGCAATATACATTTACAACTATCCAAACGACATAAATGATATATACCACACAATATCACGATCCCGAACTAAAATGTTGGTGTTAAATCTTTTGTTGTATTATATCACAAATAAATTCAATGTAGCAATGTGTCGTTTTTATAAATATATTTTTTTATTCAAAAACATATTGTCAATTATAATCAACTCTCTGAGCAAAGCTAGTTTGTGATGTGTTCAAAAGAGAAATCTATCAGATTGTTTTCAAACGACTTCGTTAAATCCATCCGCTCCATGAGTGATGGACGTACATGAAAATTTTTGAAGTTTTGAATTCATTTAGTACAAAGTTAAGCAGTAAAAGAAAATTTATAAGTTATTTTATGTATTCATTTTCTATTATTTTTTTTACCGCTTGATCTTATACTAATGAATTCGAAACTTTAAAAAAAATTCATGTACATTCATCACTCATGAAGTAGATGAATTTCAACAGTTTTGACTTTATCTTTTGAAGACAATCCAATAGACTTCTAGAGTTGTGCTCACCAACCCTTCTCAGTAAGCACACTCCAACTTTTTAATCGTATTGTATGCATATAATTATACTTCATCAAAAAACGATAGACTCGATTGTACTAATCTTTCAACTTTTCACACTTTGCGCACTATTGCACTATCCATAAGAGAAATATTCTCCTAACAATTTTGCAAAAAGAAAAAGAAAAAAATGTAAAACATATTATCAATTATAATCAACTCTTTGGTCATATTGTATGTATATGATACTACATTGACAGACGGTAAACTCGATTGCACCGATCTTCAACTTTTCACACTTTGCGCACTATTGTACTATCCATCAGATAAAATATTCTCCTAAAAATTTTGCAAAATAGAAAAATGTAATGTGACGAAAACCAAACCGATTCGGACTCAACCTCGGTATAGGTGAATTGTTCTTAAATCTTCTTTAATGACTATGCACAAGTCTCAAGAAGGAGTCACACTAGTTCATCATTTCCTGCGGTGATTAATTACAATTTTAAATTATGTGTGTTTTTTATAAGACTTTATTATGTTACTATTTTTTTTATTTGACTATTTATATTTTCTATGTCATTTTTAATTATGTTAGAGTTTACAAGAATTAGTTAGAATTTCTAAGTTCATTATATGGATAGTTTCTAAATTGGACTTTTAGTTTTTCTAAATTATTTATTATGATAATTTATTATAAGAAGAGATGACATGTCATCTTTTTTTTTAGACTTGATTAATATATGAAATTTTCTTATCTTCTCTCTCGTGATTTTCTCTCTTCTTGTCTAAATTTTCTTCTCAAATTGTTCAACATCTCACTAAACCAAACAAAATCTGTACACGCGGAGCAGAGTTTGGGACGTGCTGTCGTCATACTGTCAAGTCCAAAGAGACAAATTATTCCCTCCCTCTGTCCTCCCTACTTCGGCGCCATCCAATTTTCATTATCGTATAACTAAAAAATTATATTTTTAAAATGAGCCAGATTATGGTAATATGCGCAACGGCCTGCGCTATGAACGCATTTCTTTATTTTAAGATTTAAACAGTTGATTGGAACCACTCACCATTATATTCATATGAAAATGTACTGGCTAACTAAATTTTATAATATTTTTACTATTTTTTAGATAGACAGGAAATCACTTAATTTGAATACTCTAGACCGTTTAAAATCAGTGACTTACTGATTTAAGAAAATATTAAAGATATTCTATAAAATATAAAATTTGGTCTGCACGGCGAGGTATAAATACTTGCGTGACAACGAACCCGAAAGTACGTCATCATGAATCTCATTTGAAAGAGAAGTTTGCGTACATTCGTGGTTTTAGATTCGCAAAATTACTCACAGATCGTCAGAAATATGAATGAGATTAAGCGGAGAAAAAAAATCATCTCTAAAAACGTGTATGGCCCCATGTAGTTTAAGTGGTTTTCCGTAGGTTTTTATAGTGCGGGTACGTTTTGAGAGATTTGGTTGGAGAGACAATTATTTATGTTAAAATTGTTCACCTCATAGGTATAAATACTTTTGTGCATATGTATACATACTTCCGTGCATAGTTATAAATAATTTAGAAAAAATTTAGCGTTACAGTTTTTGCGACCCTCCAAGTAGTTATGGCCGTTAAAATACGGATATGATGCAGACACTAGAGTGCGGGTACTCATATCAGCTCCTTCAATTTTCACGTTCCATCATTCAAATTTTGAATTTAAATTTATGCAAGATCAACCTCACAAGCTAATACTGAGGAAGAAAATCTCGTGTTTATCTAAAATTTCCAATTTATAATTGCATAAACCAGCTTTTAGTCTCTTAGTTTCAAACTTAGGCATTTTGATTAATGAAAATTTAATATGAAAAACTGCAGTTTCTGCCAAGCTTGAGAATTTTTGTTTTAGAAGTTTGAGCACTGACAAGTTGGAATTATGCAGACCAACTAATTTGAATTAAAAAAAAACATTTTATTATAAAGGAACTGTAAATAATAATTTTTTCTTACACATTTTTAATTGTTGAAATATTAAAACAGAGCATGAGAGAAATTGAAAATACAAACAATGAAAGTTGTGAATTTTTTTTGGTTTGAAATGCACAATGTCAATCGGGCGAGCGAAAGACAAGACACAAGAGAGAAGAAAAGAGGCTACTGAGTACTGTCTTTTGCGCGACTTGGATCCGATATGATCTTTCAATTCCATTCAATCTCATGATTACGGTGTCTTTTCAAACAGAGATGGTGCCGTGCTCCTTAACGAGGCTACCTATACTTAATTGCGGTATGTAAAGGAATGACGGGCTCAGGGTTTGTAAATATTGGTGCGCGCGGCGAAACAGGAAATAGAGTAACGGCTACCTATTTTACTTGGACGTGTCGGTTTCGTGTCCGGAGGATCCGCGTCCATCTACGTGGCCGTTATTTAGCGGTTCTGTATCTTGTAAAAGATTTTGTGATCGCGGTTGAAAATTGATATGACGATAGTAACCCCCGGGGCCACGGTCACGTGACATGGGAAAGCAGGGACGATTTTTTTGAATTTTTGAGAAAAGATGGTATTTTTTTGCGCTTTTGCTTTCGCGCCTCTCGGGTCTCGGGTCTCGCGCTTGAATCCCGCGAACAGAATCCGGCGTTTGGGCTGCATATGTTGTACTAAAATGACGATGATACCCTCATGACTCGCAGTTGATTGTCGAAACAGAGAATGAACCCTAGCAGGCCTGGGGTATTTTCGTCTTTGAGAAATCTAAGGGAATTTTTTTTGTTTATTCACAAAAATGCGTGCTGGGTCATTTGGAAAGTGGAGACAACGAGGAGGGTTGTAAGCGTAAAAGGTATAAATCCCCGGTTCTCTGTGGCCAATTTGTTTGTGTTTGACACAAGGTCTTGTATTCGATTTTTATCCTAGCTGGCAACGAATCAGCAGCGGAGTTAATTTTTTTTACCTCAAGTCAATTAATAGGGTAACATCTGATACATGCATCAGGTTGCAAAATCCAATAAGTTAAACTGACACATTGTACAAGCCTGCGATGTGATCTACTTGGAGAACATCTCAGCTCCACTTGAAATAAATTATTCTGACGGAATGTGTGAAAAATTTCACCATTTTAAAAAGGAGTAATTGGATCCATGCCATCATAAAATTTGAAATTTAGAAATATGCCACTTCAAAATTTATGTTTTGCTAAATGCCACTCCAAATCATAATTATTAAGAAAAATGCCACAATTAACAAATTATTATACATTTGTAATAAAAAATGAATAGAATATGTTGTATTTTGAAATGTATTTTCGTATATCCCAAAATGCCCCTCACAGATTAATGGGTCCGATCCGATAATGGATCCGATAATGCACTATTTCTGAATCCAACTTCGTCTCTTCGTCTACTCACCCCAGGCTATCAACCCTTCTCCTCTCTTCGTCTCCTCTCTTCGTCTCCTCACCCGGCGAGCCACACCTTGCGACCCGCGTGCCACACCTTGCGGCCCGCGTTCCACACCTTGCGACCCGCGTGCAGTCCCTTGCGGCTCGCGTTCAGTCCCAGTACTTGCGTTCAGAACCCTTCTCCTCTCTTCGTCTCTTCACCCTCACCCGTCTCCTCTCTTCATCACACCTAGTTTGCCCCTCTTGCGATTTCTTTGGGTTGTTGCTTGCGGGTTGGTTCTGTTGCCTTACTGGTACCGTTACCAGTACCAGCCTTTTTGGCTTGCCTTTTTCTTCCTTTGCTGGTTCGGGTTGATTTTGGGGCTGTTCCGATTGTACTGGTACCAATGTTGGTACCAGCTTTGTGTGTTGATTGTGCCGGCTGTGTGACCTGTTTTGCGATTTTACTGATGCTGGCACTTGCCTTTTTCCTTTTTGGTTTTGCTCGGCTGTTATTCTGGCCGTGCGCCTTGTTTCCTTTGTGTGCTGGTACCGTACTGGTACCAGCCTTTTTGGTTGATTGTTGGCAGTGCACTGTCTTTTTTAAGAGAATGAGAAATTTTGAAGAGGAAGGGTATTTTGGTCAGTTTCTGTAACTGTAAATTGTAGAATTAAAATTATACATTAATTTGTAATTTGTGGCATATTTCTTAATATATGTGATTTGGAGTGGCATTTATCAAAAGAAAAACTTTAGAGTGGTATTTTTCTAAATTCACTACTTTGGAGTGGCATAGATCTAATTTTCCCTTTTAAAAATAATGCACTGTGCTGCTATTCAATCTGTTCTCACAAATCGGCGGCAGTACATTTTTTTTACTTGTCATGCTTTTGTCAAAAGTCAGTAACACTACTGTAACACTACTGGCTTAGACAATAAATAGATTTGTAACTAGCAAATAATATATATTAAACTAGGCTAGCATAGTTAGAATATAATATTGTTTTTACTTGGTCAATTGCAGAGTAGAGTATAATACTGAATTAGCTTGTTTTAGATTTTAAATCAGAGTTTAAAGACGACTTAAAGCTCAGATATTTAGTCTTCTTTGAATATTTGTTTCCTAGGCCCATACTTACAAATCGGCGGCAGTACTCTATATTTTTTTTACCTGTCATGCTTTTGTCAAAAGTCAGTAACAATAATGATACTGTAACTATAGTACTATACTGGCCTAGGCATTAAATAGATTTGTAACGAGCAAATAATATATTGAACTAGGCTAGCATACCTAGAATCAGTGTTGTAAAAAACATCTGCTTGGGCCAATTTAATCATTGGCGGTGATAAAACCGTTATGAGTTTTTCAACTAATTGGCCGATTATTTCTGATTAATCGCTTGGCAGTACTCTGTCCGTCCGACAACCGCATACCGTTATTTACAACACTGGCTAGAATACAACATTGTTTTATTACTTGGTCAAACGCAGAGTAGAGTGTAATACTTAATTAGCTTGTTTTAGATTTTAAATCAGAGTTTAAAGACGACTTAAAGCTCAGATATTTAGCCATCTTTGAATACTTTTCCTAGGCCCATACATACAAATTGGCGGCAGTACTCCATTTTTTTTTACCTGTCATGCTTTTGTTAAAAGTCAGTAACAATACTGATACTGGCCTAGACATTAAATAGATTTGTAATCAGCAATTACTAATACTGGCCAAGCCCTTGTGTGAATTATTTAAATATAGGGACTTAAATGCAACGTGTTGAATTGGGTTTCGGCCTCTTTTCTGTTGGGTCATGATTAATTGAATTAAAAGGGGCCTTGGCTTTTTCTATTTGGGCTCGGCTAAAACTTAAGTATTGGGCCTTGTAATTAACTCTGGACCGTGACTGTTGGGATTTAAAAATGGGCTTGACCATTTGTGAATGAAATTATGGATTGGGCTTTGGTATTTTAATTAAATAAGCTTGGTCCAAACCGAATTTAAAAGAGAGAGGATTTAAAAGTGGGCTTTTACAAAAGTAGGTGAGGTAAAATTGGATAAATTACTTCAGGTCTCGAGCCTCCTTTTGGTTTGGCTCGATTCGAAGTTTTTACTTAAAAATCGAGAAATGATTAGTGAAGTCCTGGATTGACGCCTTATGACATACTATAAGCAGATACTAGATTATCCGACAGGACAACGTATGATCCCAAAACACACAAAATTAAAATAAGTTAATTACAAAACGCTGTAGTTAATTAGAATTAGTAATTTAAGAAATTGATTTCTATAAAAACTAAATAGAAATATGTTGTTAATTAATAAAGAACAATTAGTTAACAACATGTTAATATTTTTCGAATCTTTAAATGTTTCTAAATTTTTATTAAGTAGGATAATTAAATAATCAACGTATATTATTATATATTTTAAAAATAAATTAGCACGTACGAATTGTTAAACAAATTGTATAACTTTAAAAAGTATATAAATAATGATTAGTAGCGTGTTTTTAATTATTTATGTACTTAAGATTAATTTAAATTGATTTTAGGTAATTGACTAGAAAACGTACTTTTACACTACGAGTACTTAAATGCGGTTAATTATAGCAATATATACAACGTAATAAATAATTTACGTATTTTTATCGTATAAATACGTAGTAGCACCATTTAAATATTATAAGAAATTATTTAAGCAATTTATCTTCAAATTAAAATATAATAAATAACTTACGTAAGTTAAATTCAATTAAACTAGATTAGTCATAATTACTCACACTCAATTGGAACCGAGTCAAACTGACTGAACCGATTGAGCATTGTATTCCGTAGTTGATTACTTAGATTCGAACACTTAGTTAAAAAAAATAAAACGGGGCAAAAGGGTTACGAATATCTAGTTTAGTATTTAATTAATTTACGTCCGAATTATAGGTCATCTGACCTACTACGATTCTGACACGTGGACCGATCCCGCTGACGCTTATACCGGAGCAGGCGAGGATCCCGCGGATTACGGAGGCGATTAGCGCTAGCGTTGCTTTCAGCCTACTATATCAGGTGTGGGATATCTGAATTATTTCTTTCGTGTTGTACTCTTACCAAGTTGACCACTTGACCTGACATCTGTACTTTAAATTAATTAGATGCATTAGAGCATGTTTATCTTTTTTGAACTATAGATAGGATTTGTACAATCCCCGTTAAATGTGAATTTACTGTATTTTAGAAGTAGAGTAATTTAAACATATATTATATTATTATATTATTTAGGATATTAGTTGTCCTCATTTCGTAGAGGACGATATATTATTATGTAGTCGAGCATGTGCATTGGTGAGTGTTGAGGAGAAGACCGAGTGACTGCGTTCGGGCTTGTTGGGATGGAACGAGTCGGCCCGTTAGCCATTGAGCCAAGAGATCACTTGATTTCTCGAGAGGTCCTTTAGGATTATTATTATATGTTTTAAAGTTGATATTATATTCTTTTCGATCATTTACCATTATGTGCGGGTCGGACTCGAGCCTAGAGGCACGAAAATGATTCGAGATTTGTCTCCCTACACTAGAAGCTACATGCCTAATACGGCTTCCGCCGTTGCGGTGACAGATTTTATTTTATTACACAGGGCCGGACTCGAGCCTTTCCCATTAGTCTGGCCGGACAGTGGAGTCCCGTTGTCTGCTCATGAGGAAACGGGTTAACAAATTCTTACGTCAAGCTTGTATGATTTCTCCTATTTTATATGTTTGGATGAAGAATTATTTTAGAGTAAAATACACCGAATTGAAATATATCTATCTGCTAGTGGGCTATATATATTCCTGAGGATCAATGCTCGATGTCACTAGACAACGTATTATTGGCTCCCTGCCCGTAGCACTTGGACTAATATCTTATGGGATCTTTGGGTTCGATTGACACGTCACAGGGTGTTTATTTATCCGTATTATTATTATATTCCTACACACAGTATTCAGATACTGGATCCGATTTGATAATTTATATAATCTTCTCCTTGAGTTTATTTTTGGAAATATTTGCATGTTGACATAATAGGATAATAGCATCATCTCATTTATTATTTGTATTTTCTTTTATAGATAATATGATAGGTTTATATATTAAAGCATGTGCATTTAAATGTACCGTTTACAAAACTTTACGTAAATTAAAATTAAAAGTGCTTTGACTTAGAGGATCCCTGAAGGGATAATACTGGATCACATACTGGGCGATTGACCACTCACCCACCTTTTGATGTGGGATTTTAGGTACAGAGACTGGTGATCCGCAGCAGGAGTTGCCAGGAGCTGTCCCCGATGGCCACGCCGCTTGATTTTATACTTTTATTAAAATAATATCCATCAAAAATATATATGTAGAGGAAATTCTTATTTGAATCATTTAATTATATCTTTCCAATTTTGTTTCTTTACAGATCATTTCTCCTCTAAATCGTTTAATGACATGTCTTGTTTGTTGAGAAAATTAGATATTAAATCGTACAATGATACTTCAAAAAAAATTTCATGTTATATTTGATCAGTTTTTTTTTCATTTGTTGTTGTTTCTTTTATTGTTATTTATTATTTGGATCTCCATTTTTTTTCATTTGTACTGTGTTTTGTATTTTCATTTAAATATATTTTTTCTTAATTTTGTGTGAATATATATTCTATTTAATTTTATAATATGTCCCCGTTGCAACGCACGGGCACGGTACTAGTAATAATATTAAACATGTAGAAGTTTTGATCGGCCAACGTCTATGATTAAAAAAATAAAATTTTGGATTGAATATTGGTCATCCAAAATAGTGATTTTGTATCTATCTAAAAATAGCAAAACAAATTAAAAAAAATATAAAATTGGGTCTCCAAGCACATTTTAATATGGAGATCGTGCTGATCAGTTTGGATCTACTGTCTGAACTTTGAAAACGGAAATAAGAACGTGGAGCATGATTGGAGCACAAAATCAATGTGGCATTTTAATCCTACTCATTTTTAATTGGGTAATTTGGTAATTGATTTTGACATTGAATTCAACATTTTAAGGTATTAAAAATGAACGAGTACTTTAAGAAGGCATCTAAATTTCCAATTGGTTCATTTTCAAAAGAATCAAAGACAAATCCTGTCTAATTAAGCTTCAATCCCTCTCTTGAGGTTTCATAGGGTCGAACAAGACCCTTTATTCTGATTCTGATTTAAGACCACCTATATCTTAGTACAATCCAAACAAAAAGGATTGTGTACATCGTTTTTATCTTGCAAGGTGATTAGTTGAACTTTCTCAAAATTTGTGAAACAAAAAAAAAACCACATTATTTATTTCTTGATTTTCAAATTAGTGAAATTGGTATTGATATTACTAGTGGCTATTGTTAGTGTTGAAAGGGTATTTTCGGCAATGAATGTGGTGAAAAACGAATTAAGCAATAACACGGGAGATTAATGGTTCAATGATTGTTTGATTAATTATATTGAGAAAGATTTGTTCAATGGTATTGATAATGAAAGAATTATGCAAAAATTTCAAAATATGAAGACCCGTAGAGGCAGAAACTCAGTTTACCTTCTTTGATTAACTTAACTAGCTTAATATTACTATATTTATTTTTTTATATATAAAAATACTATTTATTACATTTTTAATATGTTGGACGAAATTTACACTCTTATCATTATTTTTTGTCTATTTTTTATTAAAATTCTGAATCTATTCCTGCAAATAAGAGAAAGTTCTAGGCAATTCGGTGATGGAAACAGCTACAGGGTTTTAATCTGGTGGCTTCAATGGGTTGTTTTTACTTCTCCACGAATGTACTCGAAAGAGAGCAAAACGTATAGATTTTTAGTACGAATTCAAATCAGCTCAAATCCGAGATACATGAATAGTATCTCTGGAATTTTTGAAATTCCGAATTCAGCCGTTTAATTTTTTTTGTGCACGCATCTCGAAATAGCTAATTTTCTGTACACGTATCTCGAAACAGTTCAACGGTTGGATTCAGAATTTCAGAGGTTCATGATTTTGGATTTCAGCAGATTTGGATCCTTTTAGTACTGGATAAGTGAATTTGTAGGAAATAAATCTGTTATTATTTTTTGTAAATATCACAACCTGTTATTCTGATTCCTATAATTGTTTTTTGTTGAGATTCGTACATAAAAAAATTACTTAGTTGATTTGTGGATGCAATACAGGACATTTGGGTCTGTTTAAATTAAATGGAACCGCACAGATTAATGAGAGCCGACTGTCATTGATTTTATTAACAAACGCAATCTATCGTTGAATATACAAATTAGAGGAGTCAAATTTCATACTAGATCATCACATTATCATTTTTTTATATATATATATTTTGCTTTTAAATTTCATAACGCGTATCATTTTTATAAATTTCATACTATTATACGCATTTTGTGTCAGGAACGGTCCACTTAACAGAAAAATAGAATAACACGTGTCAATGACGTAGCTGTATGCACGGGCAGATCCACTAATAGAGTATGGGGTCAATTGACCTTCATTTTTTTTCAATTTTTTTTATTTAATTCAGAGTAAAATATTACAAAAACTGTAAAATTGACTTCCATTTGAAGCACAAAAATATTATATGATTGATTCCTATATTTTGAAAGTCTGGCTTCGCTCCTGACTACTTCTAACTGTATGCATGTACCATTTAAAACTATTTGACGACTATTCTCAAAATCGAACCATTTCTTAACTCATTTAACTCCAACGGTAAAGAAGAATCGGTTCAACTGAGCAAGTTGTTTTTATGTCTTTATCGTGCCTTTGTTTTTTCAAGTTTAATAACTTCAAAGGGTTAAAATTCAGAATATCAAAATAAAAATTTATTAGCAATCTACTTCATTTTTTCATGCAAACGGCAAAAAATAATGTTTCTATTGTATTTTGATTGACATTAAGAATTTATAAATTTACTTGTATAATAATATTTGATTGTGCTTTTTATGAAATTCAACTCTCATCAAATAAAACTAACATAAGACATATCAATAGATTTTATATGTGCATAAAAGATTACAAATATTAAGGGGAATTCGAATTCGAATCATCTAAGGTAACATAATATTTCTGTTTGGCTCTTGACTATCCATCAGAATCCGCACTATTATTAAAGCGGCCCTGTGCAATCTACCTCAGATGAATTGATCCGAATTCTGATCCAACGGTCGTGATCCAAACAGAAATATTCTGTTACCTCAGAGGATTTGGATTCAATTGTTTTGAGTTGCTATTCAACAAGGGCGGCCGACAGCCGTTGCGTGAATTCGCATCCTCTGAGATATCTCAAACTTTGAGTGACCTTTTGGAAAATGTCAACCGTTCAAATACGTTCTGCACAATCTCAAAGCACAAATTATAGTGGGCCCTGCGCTGCCCCGAATAGACACCATATACATCGGTAACGCAAAAGTTGAGGTACCTTAGAGATACGCACTCACGTTGCGTTGGGACTTGGGTCAGTGTCAGGTATCTAACGAGTAGATTATCCGTATATTATTATTTTTTTCCTTCTCTTTTGTCACAGTTTGACTAGGTTCCGCCGGTTCTTTGATGTGGCGACATGTGTAACGAGTTGCTTGTGAGCTGCCGTGCCGACCAGCTTATAACCGACAATGACCCAATATGCACTTTTTTTTTTTTTAAATAAGGCTAAGGCCCGTAACCCGTTTCACCGATATCTTTTAATATCCAACATTAAATAAAAAATATCAAATATATCCAGCAAAATTGGGTATTTTTAAAAATGCCCAGACCGACTATTTTTGAGCCGGTTGGAATAAAAATACGGACCGGCCATTTTTTGGCCGGTCAGATATTTATTTTTAAATATTCAATCATATATTCTTATTTTATAAACCTTCAAATGGAACAAGTAATTCTTGATGGTGTAGGTGGTTGGAGCTTTTGCCTCACTAAAAGAGGTCTCTGGTTCGAATCCGGGTGTAAGTAATTTTTTTTTATTTTCAAATGTCCAAAATTAATTATTACTAGAAGTAGAACTCGAACCGAGATATATGGTTCTCAACTTTGTCAACAACCATTACACTAGCTATCTTTTTGTGTAGAATATATATCTATTGCTATAATACAAGTGTTGGATTAGATAAACTAAAATAACAACATGATTAGTATAATTATTTTATAATTAGTTATTAATTAGTATATTTTAATATGCATAGTTATTAATTTTTAATGCAGAGGCAAGTGGGTTTGAAGGGTCAAGGCGTAGCATAGCAACAAGCTGTTTAGATGTATATTCTATGTTTACAGAAGCAATGGGAGAAGCAGTTGCCATAGGAGGAGAGACGGTTGGGATGCAAGGAGAGCCATCTGGAATCCAACCAAGGAGGTCAACTAGTAGGCGTATAAGGGCATCTGGAAGCCAAGCAGGGGCATCTGGATGCCAAGCAGAGCCATCTTGTTTGCCATCTTCTGGAACTTGTCAGTTTCTCGGATTTAATTTTAAGCGTAGTAGTAATAGGTGATTTAAAGTTTTCTAAATGCATGTTGTCACTAATTTATTTAGATGCTGCTTTCAGAACTATTTTATTTGCAATTTGTGTGGACTTTATTAAGACTTAAGTTTTTATAACTTTACTGTTTTATACCATATTCAAATGTAGAGAAACATCAAGTCTACATGCATATCAATACATTACAGTCACAACAAACGAAGTTGTAGCCTTACCAGTATAAGTACACGGAACAAACTCATCATCCAATGTTGGAGGCTCTGGATCAACCTTTTATTTTTTCAAACTATAGCCGTAGGGATTTTCTACAAAATTATCGTCTGAAATTTCATACCTAAGAAATTCCTCCTGTATGAATGATTGACATTTCTTTTTATCACGGCATACTTGACAGTTGTTATTTTTTCTCTTATTTTTACCTCGATCACTAATTGACTCTGCTCTTGCTAGGCCACGATAGGATGGCCTACCTCGGTTGCTATTCTTGATCATTTTGGCTCTTTGAGAAATTACTTCAAATTGCCTAAAAAATCTCTTTCTCTTTCTCTTATGTGAATTTATTGAATGAATTGTGAGAGGAAAAGAAAGATGGATATTTATAGGATATGAATCAACAAAAAATTAAAAAAAAAAATTAAAAACCGATCATTTAATGACAAGTTAAGAAAAATAGAGGAATGACCATTAAATGACCGGTTTAAATATTTTTATCAATGTTTTAAATAGCGTTTATAGCGTCATAGCGGAAAGGCTATAAAAAAAGCTATAGCGAATAGCGTAGCTATAGCGGAAGCTATTCCAAATAGCGTTTTTTTTTTTACAAAAATTATATTATGTATTTGTACTATATATTAACATTATCTAAAGTTTCATAGAACAATAAATAACACCAAATTAATTAAGAAATTATAATATTCATATTGAACTAGTACAAAAGTCATGGTTCAAAATATCCATAATAATATCATAAACTATCGATCTTTTTCTATACAAAATATCTTAAGCATCATGATTTATTCTATTTTTTTTTTCTATACAAAATAAATTTTATGGATCTTTATTTAAGCCCATATAAATTGTTTAAAAAAGCTCAATATGCATAGCGCGCAAATAGCGTGCTACATGCTATGCGCTATAGCGGACCGCTATTACCGCTATAGCGGCCGTAGCGCAATTAGCGTATTTTCATGCCATAGCTTAACGTTTAGGGTCCAAAAACGCTATAGCGGCGCTATAGCGCGCTATTTAGAACACTGATTTTTATTAAAATCCAGTTAAACTGGATATATTTATTAATTTCTATTTAACTTTGAATATTAATAAAAATGTCGGCACAAGTTTGTGCCGAGAATTCTTTGAGCGAGACAAATTAATAGGCTCCGTCTATTCGAGCTGAGGGGTCCCAACAGTCCTGTCGAAGTTTAAGTTTTCTTCCACGTGTTGTCTTCTCTGTAAAAGTATTTATTTGAAGAAGAGATATTAAGTGTCTTCTGGTTCTGGATACGACCAAACCTCTTCCAACCGTCCGTTGGAGGAATTCTCCAGCATTCACAAATCCTTGGAATATTCCTCGTCCGTGTCTCACACACTATCCTCTCCATTCTTCACTTTAAACAGGAGATACCCTTATGTAATAATATTTTGAATGCCATAATCCATCGTATTTGGATGATTACCGGTTGCATTTTTCAATTTTGCTCGGAGACTGCCGTCTACCGGCAGCCCAAATGGAGAAAGTTCAAAATGGAAATGTCCCGTTTTGGAAGATTGGAGAGCAGTGAACGAATACAAGTCACCCGAGATCCCATCCTCTCTGGCGCTGCCATAGTGCCATATCATCATATTCATATCCGACCCCGCGAAATCTCTTCTTCCTCTCGCTCTCCTCCTCTCTTTCAGAAGGAGAGGAAGACGACGAAACCCTAGCTGCAATCTCTCTCTCTCTCTCTCACATGCTCAACCTGGGTATGGAGACGAAGCCCCCGTCGCCTCCGCATCCCATGGTCCCCACAACTTCCTCTTCCTCCGGCACGGCGGAGAAGGCGTTTTCCTTCCTCTCGAAAGGATGGCGTGAGGTCAAAGACTCCGCCGACTCCGATATCCGCTTGATGCGCGCCAGAGCTAGGTCTTTCAAGCACCTGGCCAATCAAGAACTGGAGAACTTCCTCCATTCAGCGTCGGCCTTCTCCTCTCCTGCCGTGCCACCTCCGTTCGTAGAATCTAGAGCAATTGCGGAGATTGAGTTTGTGCAGAAGCTTAGACCGAAGCTGTCTGAAATCAGACGCGTTTATTCTTCGCCAGACTTCGGCCAGAAAGTACTGGAAAAGTATGTTTTCTTAAGAACTATAGGGGAATAATATTTCTGTCCATTTTTTTGGCATTAAATTTATGAACACTCTTTTAAGGTGGAATTGGCTGTGTTACAACATTCCTTAACAGTGTTGTTGTGAAATCCCATCTGGCACACATTTCCCCTTATTCCTTAATGCTCAAAATTAAGTTGAAAGACTAATTGATTATAATGTGAGCAAGTTGATTTGTTAAGAATTTGTACTCTAGTTCCTACTGTTCTCGCCCCAACAGTAGAGAATAACCTTCCTGATACATGTTAGTTACCGCCATAAATGGTATCTGTTATATGGTATAGTAGCAGCTTGCGAGCTACTGAACGTTTTTTGGGCACTTTGGTCAAATTAATTTGGAAAAGGGACATATTGGGAATCATATTTATTTGAACACCATGACAACTGACAATAGTTTTATTATTATCATCATTATCAAAATCCAAAAGTAGAATTGTGGATACGTTCTTTATGGTTTAGATAGGTTGTCTATCAAATTTGGTGCAATTCGAAAATTGTTTGGTCACTGATCAAGTGCTGATAATTAGAAAACTAAACTGTTAATTTTTAAAACCACTCAATGGAAGACGTATAGATTTTAAAATTGCACCAAGTTGGATACACAATATTTTTAACTACAGAGAATACATGTGTAGTTTCACTTTTTTAATTTTGATAACCTCTTTGATTGGCTGTCATGCTACTGAAGTAAAAAATAATTTACCTGACCCCAGTTGAATCAATGCTTAATATACAAGAAGACCAAAATTTAAGGAAGGAAGAAGCTGCCTATTATCTGACCAAACTTATGAGATGCATTAACAAATATAGAATTTTACAATTTAATATTTACTCTGACAGATGGAGACCAAAACCGATAGTCAGGATGGATCTATCGGCGATAAAAAATGCAATTGTGGCTGAAGGGGAGGAACTGGTTAGGTGGGAGGAGAAATACGAAGAGTTTTGGGAACCTTTAAAAAAATTAAAGACTGGTTTAATGGAATTTGAGAAGAAAAGCACCAAATCAAATGATATTTTTGAGAATTTTAAGAGTGGGGAGTTGATGGAGAAAGTCAAGTTAATCCTTGTAAGCACCTTCACTTTTTAGTTATCCTGATAGTCTGCATGTGTACAATTTATCACTAATATGATTAGGTTGCTTCCTTGTTCAGTCTGTAAAACTCGAAGCCAAATTCATTGAATGAAGTAATAATACATATATAGTATAGAGTTAACCGAATGAACCAATTAAAGCTCAGTTATTTGGTTTAGTTCTGTAAAGCCCTACTTCTAACGGCTCTTTTAGATTTGACTTGCAAGAAATATTATGTTATTGGCTTGCTGAATTGTTTTATATGGTTTTCCATTACCAAAACTGGTCCAATCAGAACTGTTTTTCTTTTTCTTTTTTTCATTAAAAAAAAGAAAGAAAGAAACCATATTGAACTGGAACAAATTGAAATCCCGTATCATCTCAACAAAATTTAATTTGGTTCAATAACAAAACAGTTAAACCAACTGAACCCTCCATAAAGTATACGTACAGGTCATTTCTTGTTGTCGTCTTCATACATTTGTTGGACAAGACAAAACATGCTTGGATTAGACTACATTATATATGTTAATGGGTGTGTTTTTTTTTTTTTTTTTGGCAGGGAGTCAAGGAACCTCATGAAACAAAGGTCAGTCATAAATTTGTTGAATTCATTTATAATTTCATTTGAATTTACACCATCTGACCCTTTTTCGAGTTATTTTCCAATAAAGTTTAACTACTACAATCAAGATTTAAATCAAACAAAAAACAATTTAAGTTCCCTACTACATAAGATCGGCCAAATGTCCGAATCCCTTCATACATGGCTCTTGCTCATTGTGGAAGTAAAACAATCATTCACCTAACTTATTAATGGAAGGGCATGAAAAATACAAGGTGAAATCCAACCATTAAACTTGTAATATGTAGGAGCATGTACCTTTTCATTCAGCCTAACTGCACTAATGTGTATGTTTCCCAAAGATTCTTGTTTAGTTGCAGTATCAGAAATATATGTTGTATTTTGCAAACATTGGGAAAAGTTTATATATTGTAGAGATTAGAGGACCTTATAAACAATTTTTTGATGCAGGAGGTTCAGCCGTTGGATTTTCCTGAGCTTTTGGCAAGCCTTATTAAGCAATCCGAGCCTTTCTTGGATCAAATTGGGATTAGAAAAGGTGTTTTTCTTATCTTTGAGATGTACTAAGTGTTGCCGGTCTTTATCACCTAATGGCTAATAGCTGGACCTAGTGTCAGTGTCAATGTAGGCCCAATGATGTGTCAACTTAGGTATTTTCAAGTATAAACCGGGCTGTAAATAACGCAACTCTGTCAACATCTATTATAGTATCAACTTGTGTGTAGTTACATGTCAGCCTATCACTAAATAAGTAAATATATACATGTATGGAGTGTGCCGGTATGCTTGGGCAATTTTGATGGGTGTACCCCTCCCTTTTCTTTTAATTGGGTCTTGGACCTTATTGGGAGGGGGCATAACACTGCACTATTTTACTTTTCTTTTCATACAGTCCTATTTTGTGATGTTCAGTACTTTGATCAACTTTGATTAAGTAAAACAATGGCTAGAAAGGCAAAAGAAAAAAAATAATAATAAGCAAAGAATTAAATTAGGCTATCAACTTGTACTTGGGGTTGGGGGTACTGTTTGTAACCAAAACAGTACCAAAATTTTAGGTTTTACATCCTCATGTAAAAAATCTACCAAAACTATTTTTTACTATTTTTTTTGCTTAGCTTCTCTTTTCGTTTCCTGATTAATGATTCTTGATACTTTGAAAGAGCTCTAAACTAGGCTTCAACATCAATATATGAGCAAAAATCCCACGAACTCTTACGTAATTGTTTTGGCCAGGTCTGGAGGAGTAAATTCTTTCCAAATTGAAATTTGTTTAGCTTGTTTACTATTTTTTCCTGTTCATACACTTATAGTTTTTCTTTTTTCTGTTTTTTGCAGACTTTTGTGAAAAGATAGTTGATTCTCTCTGTCATAAGCATAAGGGCCAGGCATTATCTTCCCCTGACCAAAACCTAATTCACCAAGCCGGGCCCACCACTGACAGTCTTGACCTAAGAATAGCAAATGTGTTACAGAGCACCGGCTACCACTATGGGGACTATGGATTCTGGAACGAAAAACCTGACGAGTCGTCAGAAATCAAGGAAAAAAGGCATGTTGCTATTGTCACAACTGCAAGCCTCCCTTGGATGACTGGGACAGCTGTCAACCCCCTCTTCAGGGCTGCCTACCTATCCAGGTCGACAAATCAGGAAGTGACTCTTGTTGTGCCGTGGCTGTGCAAGTCTGATCAGGAGCTGGTATATCCGAATAACATGACCTTCAGTTCACCTGAAGAACAGGAGGCATATATGAGGAATTGGGTTGAGGAGAGAGTCGGGTTTAGCACGGATTTTAAGATTACCTTCTACCCAGGAAAGGTTTAGCTTCTATATCCATTTATTTTTGTTTGTAATTTCTTATTAGGAACTCTCATCAGGTTCTGCATGTTAGCAAAGGAACGGGCATTGAACAGATGCCAGTAATTTCTTATAGTAACTCTTATCGGATTTTGCATGTCACTAATGGATATTGAGTCCATGTGAATAGCTGGCACTGAATCTATACCAGTTCTTCTCTGTTTTTCCCCTCGTTTCCTTGTCTTTACTTAATTTTCTTTTTTTGTTAATTTTTTTATTGTTGCATTTTTTCATGGTTTGTTGCAGTTTGCATATGTTGCAATCTATTATTTGTTCACATTCATGGACCGATATATACATTACTGTAATATGCCACAGTTATTCATTAGCATTCTCTTTTTGAATTAGTGTTCAAGGATCAACAATCTCTCTCAAACCACAAGGTCTAAAAAAATCACCCTGAAAGCCCTCGATACCATAAAAGCATTTCGGATAATGTCAACAATATAAGCATTTCGGATAATGTCATATATAATTCTTTATTAGCATATCACTGACTGTAACAAAAATGTAATTTTTTGTAAAAATATACCTGGCAGGTGGTTTGAGCTTTCTTGTTTTAAAAAATGTTCAGTGTTCACAGTACCTTGTTTAAATATGTATGCACGAATGAAATGTTATCCCAATTTATGATTAAGCTTCATTGTTTTCCCTTTTATCGATAGTTTGCAAAAGGAAGTAATAATATCCTTCCTTGTTTTTTCCCCCTTCTACAACAGTTTGCAAAAGAAAGGAGAAGTATCATCCCAGCAGGTGATACATCAAAATTTATACCATCAAAGGAGGCTGACATAGCAATATTAGAAGAACCAGAGCACTTGAACTGGTACCACCATGGCAATAGGTGGACAGATAAGTTTAACCATGTTGTTGGAGTGGTTCATACGAACTACTTGGAGTATATCAAAAGAGAGAGATTCGGTGCCTTTCAGGCTTTCCTTGTCAAGCACATCAACAACATTGTTGCTCGGGCACACTGCGATAAGGTACGTCTCAAGTGGCTGTGAGATTGTAATTTAACCAAATAACAGAATCATGTGAGATTGTAATGCTTTTAACATATCAAACCATTTAATTCTATTGCGGCATAGATTTTGTAAACGCACCTGCCTTGTCAGTGTTATATTCTAATTCTTAAAATCAAATGGAAAATGCATGTAGGTGCTGCGTCTCTCAGCAGCAACCCAAGACATGCCAAAATCCACAGTGTGCAATGTGCATGGTGTGAACCCGAAGTTTCTTGAGGTTGGTGAGAGAATTGCGGCAGAACGAGCAATGGGTGAGCCTGCCTTCTCAAAAGGGGCATACTTCTTAGGGAAGATGGTGTGGGCCAAGGGGTACAAGGAGTTGATTGACCTTATGGCCAAGCACAAGGAGGACCTGGAAGGGTTTAACTTGGATGTCTATGGCACTGGCCAGGACTCTCATGAGGTTAAAACGACAGCAAGCAGGTTGAAGCTTAATCTCAATTTTCTCAATGGACGGGATCATGCTGATGATTCTCTTCATGGGTATGCATTTTTTTGCTGTAATTTTAATCTAAATGAAGTTTCCATAGCGGTTGATATTGATGTCATCCCAAAATAGCACCACTTAGGTCCAAATTGATTTTCATTGGTGCGAACAAGCCTCCTCTACTTGTGCAATTATTTTTTTCTAAGAATCAACTTAGCATCTGGTTGTAGTTTGCATTAATTGTGTAATTAGACAGAATTACACTATTTTAAGAAAGAACTACAGAGCTAATAGAGAAATATAAATCGGCGTTACAGTAGTATACTGAAAATTTGTGAATAATTCTGAGAGACAAGTACATCTGGACCTTTGAACGAAATTTGAAACCATGTTGGTCTTTTAAGGAACCTCTACCTGTTATTACCAATACAGTTTGATATGACTTGTTTTTGGTTACTCTTGCAACTTCAAATTGTATAGGAGCAAAATTACTGATAGCTCAATTTGCTGAATTCTGATTTCTGAGATTTGCACTTCTGTTTCACCAGGTACAAGTTGTTTATAAACCCAAGCGTGAGCGACGTGCTATGCACTGCTACGGCCGAGGCACTCGCCATGGGAAAATTTGTAATCTGTGCAGATCACCCCTCAAATGATTTCTTTCGCACCTTTCCTAATTGCCTCACCTACCGAACGCCTGAAGAGTTTGTTACCTGCATCAAATCAGCCATGTCAAAGGAGCCTCACCCACTAACCAGAGAGCAACGGTACCGCCTCTCCTGGGAGGCTGCCACTGAGCGGTTCATGCAATTCTCTGAGCTTGACAAGGTGTTGACTGATAAAAACAATAACAATAGGAAGATAATGGGCAAGTCAGCTTCCATGCCAAATCTGTCACAGATGGTTGATGGTGGGTTGGCATTTGCGCACTATTGCCTGACTGGTAATGAGTTTCTGAGACTGGCGACTGGGGCCATACCTGGAACTAGGGATTATGACAAACAGCACTCTAGGGACTTGCACCTCTTGCCGCCTCAAGTGCAGAAGCCTGTATATGGATGGTGATCGGTCGGTGTACGTACATATACATAAACTTTTTGTGTTTATTGTTAGTGGTGTGCATTTTTTTTTTTTTTTGGGGTTTTACTTGTAGATGTAGACTGTAGATCTTTCATAGTTTCTGCAGCAATATTTTTTGGTTTTGCAAATATAACCAGCCATTGGCCACCAATTCAAGATGGGTGAGTAGTGGTGCAAAAACGGTTTCAAAAATAATTAGGGCCTCCGCATCGACCAAATCACGGACCGTCCAAACGGAGCGGATTCTGAGCGGATAATATTGATACCATATCCATATCCATCTTTCAATGAGCGGATACGAATACGGATACGGATAGTAAACGGATGTCAAAATTCAAAATCAAATTCATCTTTAATGGATACAGATTCGAAGTGGAGAATCCATGAATACGGATACAAAACGAATAATAGCTGGATAATTGAGTTATACGAACTTTAGAATATAAATTCTAATTAATAATATTCAACCTTGATGTAATTTAAAAAAAAAAAAAAAACAAAAAGAATTTGCGTCATACAGGTTGCACAGTGCCAGAATAGATGCCTCACATCAAAAGATTATCTTAAGGCATCAAATTGCCAATGTCGACTGTTCGATTTAGATTTGCCAATGCCTCACATCAAAAGATTATCTTAAGGCATCAATATTGCCAATGTCGACAGTTCGATTCAGATTTGACGGTTCTAGATGGGAAAGCAAGGTACTCATATTTTGACGTGAGAAGCAGCAGATCCGGTACATATAATGGACAAATATGCCTCTCGTCTCCGTTGGTTGGGTATGGGTTGTGCGGATCCGCGAGAAGCAGCTTTGACGGTTTTGAAAAAATACGACTGTTCGATTCAGAACGAATGTCCGGATGTCCGAACAAATTTAGTTCCGCAAGTTTTGCGGTAAGAAGAACAGAGAGTATATAAGGCCTTAGAGGCCCAAATAAGCACAGTAACAAAGTAACAAGATTCACGAATAATTGGTGAATTTTATGAATTTTACGTTTTGTTCGTAAAAATTCGTTGCGCCCTGATTTTGAAATCTGAAGAAATTTTGAAGTCGTAAGGTATTCACGTCTTTCTAGGCCAGCTGGACCATACGTGTTACAACTCCAAAACCTTTTCAACCTCCTAATATATATCCTTTCCAATTTTAAAAGAATTCATTGCATGATTAACGAAGATCTAACGGTTGGATCTGAAATTAATGGTTTAAATATTTTTAGAACCATCCAACTAAATCTGAAAAATAGAAGAGGAACTTTAAGTGTTAAGCATCTCTCACTAGACAGTTTGGGTTTTAAAGTTTAAACTTGATCTTCTGTGTCTCCTTTTTTTACTTCCTTGTTGTACCGAATCATTTCCGAATTATATCCGAATCACAAACTTTTGACTCCGCCGAACTGAACCCGAATTTTTCGTTTGTCACTATGCAAATAAGTGAATAGCGCAGAGTGCGGAGAGAGAATTGTGGCGGCGCAACTTATATAAATGGATTCGGATATATTCGGATATCCGATCCGTTTTCTGGTTTGGAACTGTATTCCGTTTCCGAATACAGAAGGAATTCTTCATAGTTAGCAATTATCCGCTCCTAATTAAACGAATTCAGATAGTTGGCGGATTCGGAGCGAATTCGGATCCGGATAATCCGGATCCGTTTACACCCCTCAGGGTGAGCGTATAATAAAAAAAATGTACGGTTGCTAATGTTAATAACCACAGGTCCACAGCAGCAAAAAAACGACAATGTTCCAGGCATTGAAGAAATTAACAAAACGGTACTGCGTATTAAATATGCACTAACACATGTAAAAGGTACAGTACTTCAGTAACAGCGTAACATTTAAGTCTACAACAACGTTATGATCTTGACTACTTGTATCACAAAATTGGAGCATTATGATTTTTATTTTTCATGTAACAAAAAAAATGACTGAATTTTATTTTAATTTTTACGACATATTTTCTTGTCATGACAAAAAATAAACACTAATAGACAACCAATGAAGATCTCCAATAGTGATGCCACTGGACAACATGACATACAAGATTAGTCAAGGCCTTAGATTTTGTTATAGAGATGTATACAGTTATGATTCAGTTAGTGTGAGTTAGTTATTAATCATTTTGTTAGTTAGTGAGTTATTAGTGACAGAATTGTAATTAGGCAAGACTCTATATATAGAGCATAGTTGTAATAAAAGATCTATCAAGAAAAATACATTACCATCTCTATTTCTCTCTTCTATTATCAAAGTTTATAAACACTTTTGAATGCCCAAACTTTAAGGGTTGAATGCTAGGAAACGACATTGCCAATAACTTACCTTGGGTTGTCGTTAACTATAAAGAAGCCTTCTAGGCAATGCTTTATGCCGATTGTTAAAAAGTTGGAAAGGAGGCTTCAAGGATGGAAAGGAAAATTGATTTCGAGAGGGGGTTGAGCTCAACTCGTCAATTCGGTACTCTCTTCGATTCCAATTTACTTCATGAATTGCTTCAAATTGCCTAAATGGGTTATTCACAAAATTGACAAAGTGCGTAGGCTGTTTTTGTGGGGAAGAAATGATCGTTATGGAAGAGGAATTTCCTTGATCAATTGGGAAACAACGTGTTTGCTGAAAAAATGGGGTGGTTTGGGCATTATGAACATTGAATTGCAAAATATAGCGCTTTTGTTAAGATGGTGGTGGAGATTATATAATGATCCGGGGGCACTTTGGTCTTACTGGGCTAAAAGAATTTGTGCCTTGCGTGACAGTCCTATGATCTAGATGAGGAGTGGGTCATTTTTTGGGACACAATTGCTCAATCTTGAAACACTGTTTCAATGGTGCACCGGTTGGAATATATGAGATGGTAATCGAATCTCCTTCTGGTTGATAAGTGGCAAGAAACATCTTTGAGATCCTACTAAGATGGATTGCCATTGCCAAGTAACAAGCGGTTGTCGCTGGCCGAAGCTTTGCTGAATATAAATGATTTTATTAATTCCTTCTCTGTAGCTGATTCCGACTCTAAGTGCTGGTCAAGATGACCTACTTTGGAAATGGAGTTCAACTGGCATATACACGTCAAAAAATGCTTATGATATGCTGCTCACGGGAGGAAAAGAGAGATAGGTTTTTCACAAGTTGTGGTCGGCCAAGTGTCCCAGAACGACTAAGATTTTTGCTTGCTTACTAATGAGGGGAAGAACTCTAACGTAAGATATTTTGAGGAGGAGAAAGATTAACTGTGAATTAGGCTGTGTTATGTGCCAAAATTGTCCAATTGAATCGGCACTGCACCTGATTTTTCTTTGCCCATATGCTGTGAATGTTTGGTGGTTAGTTTCCTCAAAGCTTGACTTTCAACTTTTCAAGCCTCATGCATGGCACTGTAGAACAGATTTGGTATGAATCATTGGCAGCATATAAAAATTCATCAAATGGCCGGGTGGCAACATGGATTATGTGGTTTGTTTGTGCGACATAGTTCCTTTGGAAAGAAAGAAATGAGAGGGTGTTTAGAGGGTCGTTTCTGGTCCATGTATTGCTAGGATGAGTGTGTTTTTGCAATTTATTTTTTCCTTTTCGTTCTTTTCTTTACTTTTTCTTTGCTGCGATGTACTAGTAATATGTGAGTAGTGCTAGTGTGAAAACAGGAGATGTTGTTTGTAGCTCCTCAACAACGTGTATTATTCTGATACTCAGTATTAATGCATAACTCCAGCAGTATCTGCCATGATCTTTCAAAAAGAAAGTTAGAAACTAAAATTAATTTTAAAATCCAAGTGGCACATCTTGGGCTTTTATATGTTATACAGGTGAGAAATTGTTTTTAGATGAAATGGGCTCAACTCTCGTAATTTTAATATTTATAAAAAAATTATTTTTGTATCGAAAGCATACTGGTAAAAAACTATTGAAAGTTTAGTAACGAATAAGCTTATTATATTTCAATTCCGATCTCAAGGAAGAACAAAATTTTGGTCTATTTATTTTATAGCATACCTGAGATGACTAGAAAAAAAAAATACAAAAGGTAAAGGCACCCAACCTCAGCATTCACATCCAGTTGAAAATAAAAGTCGTCGCTCTTTTAGAAATAAATTGTGAAAACAAATACCTAACAATTCGACCAAACCATCGGCTTAGAAAAGGTGAATTGATATTACCATTTTTTTTTTAAAAAGAAAGTAAGACAGCTATTTCAAATCAGACTTGTGTGATTAAAAATAACCTGATTAGATTTGTAAACAAAAAGGTGCTATATTGAATTCTAAAGTGATTTATCTAGTCCATTTGTTTTAAACTAAAAAAGTCTGATTTAAAATTATTGGATCCTACTTTTTCTTTTTCATTTTTGTTGGAAAAGACTAAAAAAAGTAACTCTTGTATCTTTTTCTTACCCAGATCATTGCAACATTTACTACAAAGACCAAAGAAAATTATAGACCAACATAGAAATACGAGTCGCTTTATGATAGGGTCATGTGCTAAAGGCTCTCACCGAGCCGGTCCTGAGCCAAAAACAATCTGGGATTTGGACCCCTATCCGGGGCCAACCCGAGATCAAAGGAAGCAGAGCCCATGATCCGTTAACAACTCGACCCAGCAGGGCCCAATCAGATTTTGCCTGACAAAAACTAACTGGGTCTTGCCCGACAAAGCCTAGCCAGGCCTTACCGGTGAGAGTCCAATTCGAACTCGGCTTACGGTCACCGCTTCGATCCGTACACGATGGGTGCGATTTAGTAACCGTCTTCTATGCGAGCTTTACCGCTCCTATGCGAACTCCCTTAACCGCTCTGAATGCAAAATGATGGTTAGAGGGCAACCTATTTAAGAAAAAAAGCTTCATGGAACATGGCTCACCTTTCCAAAAAAGTGAGGTATCATACACGATAAAGTTTGAATACCTTCTCACTCTCCCACTCCGGGAACCAACAACCCACTTTCCGAACCTCAGTTTGTTTTCTCGAGACGGGACGAGCCCAAATCCAGAGACTCTTACATACAGCCTACTCTGTCCGAGATAGAACGTGTCACTTTACATTGCCACTCTTGGTATGGATTACGCGGTGAAGAAGTCTAAAGGCTATACATGCATAAAAATGAATTGACCTGTATTCCTGAAACGAATCTTTGATTGGTATCTGTTTTATAGCTCCTCAACAATGTATTATTTTAGTATTAATACTGGTAGTAACTGCCATGAAATTTTTCAAAAAAAAAAAGATTGGTATCTGTTTTATGCTCTATTGATATATCTTTTGAGGTAAAGATGAATTCAAAAATCCAAAAATTTACACAATTTATTGTTTTTTTAGTATAACTTATTTTTAATTTATAATTTTATTAAAAAATAAAAATATGTAGTGTATGTAAAAGACCTTGGGTATTATATTACTATGTAGATAAGAGTTATCATCAGGATGAAAGTAAGGAATGCATACATTGCTTCTGTAGTAATGATCAACAAACTCAACTGAAGAAGTAACAATTAAGTAACTAGGAGCGACAATACAAACAGCTGATTTGGCACGCTATCCATTAGGGCTGGGCAAAATTGCTCAAACTCGTAACTCGCTCATTTACAGCTCGCTTTAACTCGCTCATTTACAACTCGAGTTGGCTGACTCGTTTAATAAATGAGCTGAGTTTGAGCTTACCCCAACTCGCTCATTTATAACTTGAGTTACATAGCATTGGTCACAATAAATCCCATAAATTATTTCTGTTAAACTGCTGTATGACAAATTGCTGGTGCTTATGTACTAAGTTGTTGTATAAAAAATTGTTGGTGCTTATGTACTATTGTTGTATGAAAAATTATTGGATATTGATAATTTTTTTTACTAGTAGTATATAATTAATTGGTTAAACGAGTCATAAACGAGTTGTCGAGTTGATAACGAGCTGAGTACAAATTGGCTTTACAACTCGTTATTACCATCCCAACTCGAGTTGACTAGCTCATTTATTTAATGAGCTGAGTTCGAGTTGGAGATAACTCGCTCAAACTCAGCTCATTTACAGCCCTACTATCAATAGTCTGGGAAAGAACTGAGAAGCCAATGATAATGATTCCATTGTAATAAGATTTTTCTCTCACTCGATCTCCTTCATTCATAATGAAGTAAAGATTTTCGACAAGCAAGCATTACTCGTTACATTTAAGGCAAATCCCTTTTATTATATAGTAACCAACTATGATGCTCATAATATGACCTAATTTTGTTATTGTTGGGCCTGTAGCCCACTAGTATCCCATCGGCCCATCCATCATCCACCTCAAAAGTTCCAATTACAAAAATAAAGAAAGGAAGAATAAAAGAAATGCAGGACAGGAATGCGGAGCGAGTTGGAAACGCATACCCACCTAACACTGACAAGGTTTCTGTATTTCTGTTGCCACCGCTTATGTAAATTCCGTGCAATAGAAGCCAAACACTAGATCTAGCATAGTGACATAACTCGCGTATTATACGCGTATATTCGTTTTTTCGACGTAACCGAACCGAACTCCGAATAAAACGAAGAAAAACGTAATACGTTTTATTCGCGATAAAAACGCCAAAAAAAAATTTTGAATTTTTTTTGAAATTTTTTTTTTTTTACGGGATTTTTGGGGTTTTTTTTTTTTTGACTTCCTTGTTATACCGAATCATTTCCGAATTATATCCGAATTATACCCGAATCACGAATTTTTGACCTTGCCGAATCGAATCCGAACTTTTAGTTTGTCTCTATGAGATCTAGTATAGCAAAGAGCTAAAGCCTAAAGCGAAAGAGATATATAACACCCTCCGTTGTACTAGTACATGTCCCAACTTTCTAGTTTCTCATGATTAGAAGCTTTAACCAATAGCGAACAAAAACAATGAGGCCACATCATGACGCCCACAAGCGCATAAATATATATTTGCACTAATAAATAATATACGAGTAATATTACGCACATAAATATCATGTGTTTGTCTCCCATCATTTTTTGAAATGATATACGTGTATATAGTATATATATTCAATGGCATGCATGCATGCAAGTATTTTTCTAAAGAAAAATTTGTATTTGAACTCACATTCTATTTCTATTGTCGACCCTCATAATTTGTACTAATTCTAATATGATCATTATATTGATATTAATTTTCGATATGGTCTTGACCTCCGTTTAATTTTTTTCTTTTGCTTCGTCGTCTATATATGCCAACAAATGCACTCTAACTTTTTTGCGTTAAATATAACACAACAAACAATATTACGCATACAAATATGTCGGAATGCATTTGGAGGACATTTTTTTGAATATATTCATATTTTTTTAATAAAATATTAAAATGCAACCATGTTTCGTGTCATATAATCGTCAAAAGTGACGCATATACTGTAAATATTATCATATGCATGCTAGTAATGTGGTAAATAAAAATTAAACTTACAAGCAATGTTATGTACAACTATTTTAAAATGCATTTACAGCATATTATGTGGGTGTTTATTATTATTATTTTTTTTCTAAATTGTACCCACATGTTCAATAGTACAATCCGTAATACTAATATAGATATAAAATTTCGCTAACGCAAAATGTACATAAATAAATATGCAAATTAGAAAACTTTTTTAATACATTAATTAACAACACTTTCCATGCATGTATTGTTGTTGTTAATTAATGAGGGTTTCATTTTAAGTCACATCATCATCAAAACATGCTCATATATATGTGCTCATAAATATTATCACAAGACGTGCTCATAACTTCTTTGCGCTGAAAAGATAACTAACAAGCATGTATTATTGTTGTTATTAACATGACGAGGGTTTAAATGACTCATGTCTTTAATGTTTCATCATGCTTTGTATTAGTTTTATCTGTTTTTAAAGTCTAAATAGTCAATCTGAATCGCTCAATATGATATCGCCATATTAAAATGTACATGAAAATCTTTTTTATCAATGCAAAATTGTAAGATGGCTATTGCCACCTTACCATAAAAAATAAAATGTACTTGGAAATCAAAACTTTTATTTTTTACTTTTGGAAATTTTTAATTATTATTTTAGATAGGCACGAAATCGATCATTCAAACACAATGATTTTGTATACCTATCTAAAAAAATAGTAATTTTATTTTTTTTAAAAATTAAAAATTTGGTTTCTAAGAAAATTTAAAATGGAAATTATGTTGAGTAGTTCAAATCGACTGTCTGGACTTTACAAGCATAAATAAAAAATGTGAGGAACAATAAGACATGAAAAACATAAAGCATTTGAACTCCCTAGCTCATTTAACATTATGTGTATTTAATTATTTAGTTTTAATAAATTGCAGGCAGATTTAAAGTCCTATAATACCCAAAACCAACAAATATAATCTAAAAAATTATCATATATACGCTCATAATTTTGTACACAAAATAAACAACATACAAACAATTGCGCACAAAAATATGCTGAATTGCCCTTACCAGCAGCGAAATTAGAAAATCTTGATAGGAAAGCTAAAATTTAAATGCATAGTGTGGTGAGTGGAATTTGAATTCAATTCTCCACAACTACAAAATAGAGTTATAACCACTATATTATAGGAAACATTATTTGAAAATTTACAAGGGAGACTAGACTATATATAAAGTTGTAAAAAAATAAAATCCAATTAAATTTCAATATATATAATTAAAATTTTGAAATTATAAGAATGACTTAGCATCTCTAATCTCCCCTAACCTTTAGAGCGCACATTGGTGCATTTATTAATATTTTTTCGTAAATTACAATCACGTTTGTTGTCATACAATCATTTGAACCAACACATAGAAACTCATAATATTAATAAGCACGAGTTATATATATATTCTCTTAGTGGAACCAAAGAACATTATCCTTCAAGCTAGAGCTACTATCCATGACTATTGAATAGCCTCCAGTTATATATGGATCCAGCAGCTGGCAGTTCTATTTTACACCAAATTTTCAAATAAAAAGAAAGAAGAAAAGATATATAAATCCAGCAGCTGGCAGTCCACTCAGCCGCTTCATCTTCATTGAGCAAATCCAAAAGCACCATGCATCTTTTCTTTCTCAAAATCTCCTCCATTTACAAAACGGTGCTGTAGCAAATCACTATAAGTATAGTAAGTGTTAGATGTTGAAAAATAAATTTCCGTCGATAACAGTGTATTCTACAAACATAGTAAGTGTGGAATAAACTAATTCACCTAGAGAGATAAAGTAACTTAATTCAGATAAATGCACTTTTTTAATTATGTTACTCTTCATCTAACAACTCAAGTATAAACTCAAAAAATTAAAAAAGAATTTACTCCACAACCAAACATGACCCAGCTTAATAAAATTACTTATTTTGGAGTTGTTGTATTTCCGCCAAGCAGGCAAACAGAAAAGGAATTGGACAGCTTTAATTTCAGAGCTAGGTTATTGTGGGGACTGGGGACAGATGTGAGAGAGAAGAGATGGAGGGACATGTTATGTTATCATAAAAAAGACCATGAAATCAAAGGGAACTTTTGCTTTTTGTGAGGCTGTATCTTAGAGATCCTGAGGTCAAGATTCTCATACAGATCATGTGTTCTTTTCTGGGTTGTTTGCTTGCTCCTAAGTCCTATCTTACTAAGTTCACCTCTTATTTAAGAAATTTGATTCAAACACATGCAACGAAAGTGGTTGGTTCGTTCTGAATAGGCGAGATGGTCTCTATTGGTGAATCTTTTTTTCATTTAAGTAATCATGCATCTAATTTAAAGATAATTTTAGGAGAGTGAGGCTATGGTACTATGCATAGCACGGATTGGTCCGTACTACGGCTCAATATTTGAGTTTTCAAAATTCTAACGGTCGATCCGAATCGTTCAACATGATTATAAAATGAATATGTACTTGCAAACTAAATTTTACATTTTTTTCGATTTTTTTTTTACTTTTTTTAGATAGGTAGAAATAACTGTTTTCGGATGGTCCAGAATTTTCAGATCAAGTGATTTTCTACCTATCTAAATAAATAGTAAAAAAAATCAAAAAAATGTAAAATTTAGTTTGCAAGTACATATTCATTTTATAATCATGTTGAACGATTCGGATTGACCGTTAGAATTTTGAAAACTCAAATATTAAGCCGTAGCACGGACCAAACCGTGCTATGCATAGTACCGTAGCCTTACTCATTTTAGGATATATCTATATATCTTCATGAAACCGATAGAAGCTGAAATTCAAAGTTCAAGCCAGCTCTTACTTTAAAACTTGTTTAAAAGACTAAAATTTCCTTCACTATCTGCTAGGATTAATGATGATCGATCGATCGTACAGCTTTTGCCGGAGCGAATGAGCAAGAACTACTGAAAGGACCGGTTTAGAATTTCAATTTTATACGAGCGGTTATCATGGTTCCACAGCACTAGGAAAAAGACAAATTTGGAGTCTTTGCCACCCAGGAAATTTTTGGATGTATCCGGAATGGAGAATTAATTAGTTTCTCTCTTGCGTCCAAATTGTAGCTTCCACTCTAATCATGTTTAAAGATATCCATTAAGAATTTTTTAAGTTATCTAAAGCAGCCTACCTGGCTTTAACTTTAGCTAAACTATTTTGAGATTATAACCCAATTGGTTTATCTTAGGTTTATGTAATCATGACTTAGAAACAAGAGCTTCAAAATTAATTATTCCCTGTGAATCGAATTTGTCCGTTTCGATTTCCAGTATATTCTTTTGTTATGAATTGATATTTAATGATAATGACTTAACGTGACATTTGAAAAACAATTAACTTTTATTTTTGAAAATTAATTTACCTTCTAATTTTTACCGCTCGGGTACTAAATTAATTATGAAATTAAAATTTTCCGCACCTAAAAAAATAAATTTTTTTACCGCTATAATATAATTGCGTATCTAAAATACTTTGGTAGCCTAAAAACCGATCGTAAGATCGGAAAACCTTTCAAATCGTATAAGCAAACACCCAGCAAGCCCTGCGGGTAATGATAGTGCCACATGCGGAATAGCTGTGGGGAAAATCCAAGCCACATGCAACGGTGACAGTGCCGTATGCGACATAGAAAAATGTCGAAACTTGTACTTTACATAATTAAGAAGGATAGAAAACCTAAACCCTAGAGGCTCTCTATCTACTGTTTAACATTTACTAGCTATAATACTTTAATTGCATTCATCACCACCACCTCAAATTTCAAAAATCCTATAACCTAGACTAGTAAAAATTGTTTAAAATCTAATACACTATCTATGTGGATCGACATCCCAATCATACTACATGGTAAGATCATACGCTTGTGATCTGAACGTAAATAGAAATTAGAGTTTATAAATTTTTAAAAGTAGTAATACCATTTTAGTCCATCAGTTCTTCAAATAAGTCTTGTAATTAAGCTATTCATGAACCTTGGTTCTTTTTTCATAGAAATCTTACAATTAAGATCTTGAACCTATCTTTGGTTCTTCATTATTAATCTTGCAATTAAAGTCTTGCACCTACAAACTCACTCAATCATGTAAATGTTTAAATTTAACTAATATATGTTTTGCAAATTATGTCAAACAAAGTATTAGAATATTGCACATAACCAACAGTAGATACATTACTAGTAAGGTAAGTCAGTTTTAACGGTTTGAATTTGTTATTTGAAATCAATCCGATAGTTTTCAGAATTGAGTTTACAAAATAGTTTGATGAACTTAACAGCCTGGTTCTACTCTTCAATTATGAAATATAATTAAACTTATTGTTGTTAAAGAATCTCAGCCCATACTATATTTATTAATTTTAACCATCCATTAAGAACATCTGAGCAGGTTGTTGCTGATAAACTATCCGGTGACAGTTTTGTCAGAAGATAAAACAATGCGCAGCATCATCATGTGCTTTCTCAAAAGGAGAAAAGAAAAGAAGATGAGTATTTCAAAACCCAGGGAGCCTAACCTACATTTCATCAAATCCTCGGGTATTTTAAGCAAAAGTGGTAGGGACAGAGACTGTCTGTACCAGTACCAGCCTCGCTGAGTACTTTTACATTTTACCTTTAAAATCCAATTATGCTCCTAAAATCTACTTCCCTAACTTCTCCGCACATAAACGTACCACAGATGATTGCATCATCTTGACGTACCGAAGGGATCATTTACTGTTTGTAAACAGAAACGACTATTTGACAAAAATTTGTAACCATTTGAAATATTGTAATTTTTATGAGAAATAAGAGGTAGCACAGTTGGCTAGAAAAAAAGTTTCAGAACTCTGTAGCTTCTGTGAAGGGATTTTAAAAAAAATATTACAATTTTTTTGGCATGTGATTGGAAATCATTACGGGTTACGAGAAAAAAATATTATTGCTCTAAATGAATAATGCGCCCCTTTTAAAAGAAACTGGGTCGTATTTTTCCATATAATTTGCTAAAATAATAAAGCGGATTTTCATGAGCAACTGTTGTGCTTTTGAAAAGAAAACACGAAATTATTACCAAGAGACAGAAAAGCCGACAACTAGATTTAAGAATTTCAGAACAATATCAGTGTTCAAATAATTAGAATCACTTATGAACTCCCTTTTATCATGGAGGCAAGACCTTTTTATAATTAGCCTAAAAAAATAAAAATGAGAATTCGATATAATAAAAAATCAATAAGAAGTTATATGTGCTATATTGTCTTCTTTATTTAATTAAATGGAGAAAGCTAAAAAAATTTATATTATGTTTAACTCGGTGGTATTTTTTTCCTGTTGAAAATCATATTAGTATCTTTATTATTTGAGCTACAAAATCATTTACAACTGCTACATTATATACTACTTGCTAATCAGGGGATATGTTTTATTGAGACTAGGGGTTTGAATTTTGACAAAATATTCACTTAGAAATCTTAATTTTAGTACTTCAATTTTCATCAAAAATTGCTTAAAAAAATATATTCATGAAAATTAAAACTTTGATAGTTTTCATTACTTGGAGAGTCAGTTGATGTCTTAAACCTGGGGATCTTTAACAAAGAGAGGACCTTCGTTTTAGTTGCAGTTTAGCAACCCCATATTATACAACGGGGAACTTAATTTTCCGGATATACCCCTGGCTGGAAAAAAAAATGACGACTGCTCCCTCGGGGCAAGGGCAATGAGCGGAAACAAACAAATATGGAGGGAAACAAAACAAAAAGCAAGCGCTATTTTGGCTGGAAATTTCTTAACTAGACCCGTTCTTTTATCATCCGCACAGAATCTATTTGCACCGGGACCACAAATCAGGTAAGATGTTTACTACACTGAAATATCATACCTAATCTATTATCGAATATTTGAATTCACATCCCCTCTATTATTACACTTGTTATATTTTTAGTGTAATAATTCTACAATTAACTACGCGGAATGACTTCCCTAATATTCACAGAAATAGAAGGCTATTGAATTCTGATGTCTACAACCTAAGAAAAAACCGAGTTCAGCGAATAATTACCTCAGCAACCCAGAGTCCCAGACATACTTCTGTTTTTGTTTCGTACCTCCCCTCCACTTCCCAATAAATCCCCCGCCTCCTCATTATTGCCTTTCTTTTCTCTCTCTAAAATCTCTTCTCGTTACTTCCTGTCTCTCTCTAAAATCTCTCACTGTCTGATGGGTGGCCGGTTACCGGCGATATCATCGGCGGCGGCGGGGCGGGCTGAGCGCGGAGGAGGTCTCAGAGCTAAGCAAGCAGGCCGTGGTTCATGCCGTGGCAGCTAGATCACAGTTGCAACCTCTGGCGCCGAAACGTGGCACATCTCTAGCACAGTATTTGGAGTAGTTGCTGCTTCTACCCACTTTTGTAGTGTGATTTTTTTTCCCTTATAGTTGCGATATTTTTCGAGAGGATATTCGAATGGGGATGCCTCTAAGAGAAGCTCTGAGGCGCTTTTGCGTGGAGATTGGGTGGTCGTACGCTGTTTTCTGGAAGGCGATTGGATTCAGCCAGCACATGTGAGATTTGTTCAATCTTTGTCTCTTTAATTTCGTGGCTGTTTTCTTGCTAGTTGAGCTATTCGTTTTTTATTTGCCAACTTATCTTTAGATTATTTTACCAAAATAACAAATGCATCCTCGAGTAGATTTTTCTTTCCTAACCTTAAAGGAAATGAATGTCTTGTAGTCAACATGCTTGTAGTTAACTACTAGTCAGAGTCAGAGAAGAAGAAACTATAATAAATGGCTAGGTATCATCCTGTAGTCTGATCTGCAATCAACGGCCCTGATCTGGCAAGGATTGTCCACTTAGTTCTCTATAATCGGAGAGGAGCTGAACTCAGGAGTTGATTCTAGAATGTTACTAGCTCCTTGAAAATGACATGCAACTTCATTTCTTTTTCCTATGCTTCTAAAGTTAGCAATTGGTTTGACCAGGTAACTAACTTGAAATTTGAAAATTGACAGACATTTAGTTTGGGAGGATAGTTGCTATGGTGAGAAGCAATTTGCTGGCAACATACCATTGGACTCCCTCCTCAAAGAACAAGGTTTGGTTCATGCTATCGGAGAAGGGTTAGTACAATTTTTGTCTGTTAAATTTAAACTTATGAAATCTTTTGTTCATAATAGCTGAGTTTTTGAGTTGATTGTTGTACTTTTTAAGGGTTATTGGGCAAACTGCTTTGAATGGGATGCATTTGTGGATAAACCGTGATGCTCTGTTTAATGATGGGAACAAGGTATAATTTAGCGTTAAAAATGCATTGTTTGTTATCAATCTCTCATGGAAAACCCTTTTTATAATCCTGATATATCTTGTCTTTGTAGGGTTTTACTGAGTTGAACCACCAATTTACTGCTGGCATTCGGGTGAGGACAATGTTGCTTTAATTGTATCAGGATATTCCCTCCCTCTCTTTTGCCGTTGTGACTCACTTCCTGAACTCTCATAACTTTTGGTTTTATACAGACTATCGTAGTTATTCCAGTTCTACCACATGGAGTTCTACAACTCGGTTCGACATGTACAGTATGTCATCTACCTTTTGTTTCTTTTTTTATGAAGTTTATTTACACAGTTTGGGGGTTATTACCCTCTCAGGTATGATCTTTCACTACAATGGTTGATTCTTTAGTTTTTGTAGGGCTAAATTGAGGAGAATTAAAGCCTAATGAGCCAACAAGGGTTTAGTCAAGTACTATTTTGTCGAACTTGGGCCTAATATTGCTAGATAGTGGCTTGATTGGATAAATTGGTTGAACTATTTACCATTACCAGGCTAACTTTTGCCGTACTTAGACCGTAGTACCTTGTTTACACTTTACATAGCATATGGAGTATTATTTCCAAGAATTTGGGACATATGATGTGGCTGTGTACTTATATATTATTACTGAAATATGAAGTGAATTGTCTTCGACACAGGTTATGGAAAATATCCCTTTTCTTATTCTCGTGAAGAGTCTATTTTCACAACTTCAATGTCAACCGGTAGTATCTCTCCCTGATTCAACCCAAACCACTCATATTCAGACCCAGTCACCTGCATACAACATGGGCTCTCCTATCAGTTGCACACCCACTGGCCGATCCAATTCTTTTGAGTGCAACGTTCCCAATGTGCCAAAGGAAGAAACCTCGCAACATGGAAGCGATCTATTTGACATGTTTGGGGCTTCAAAATTTAATGAGCCCAGGTCTAGTTTCTGTAATATCGGTCAAAATTGTACCGATAATATGCAACCTTTTGATTCACTGGAGGAACGTGCATCTCAGTCTGGAATTTTCTCGGACAGTGGTACTGACCAACTACTCGATGCAGTGGTATCTAACATCAATATCCATGCAAAGGAAGGCAGTATCAGCACTGGAACGAGCACCGGTAATGTTTCTTGCGACACAACAGTGACAAATGCTCAAGCTTCCTGTTCACATAGTACCCAGAAGTCTCAGCTACGGCTCTGGATTGAAGGTGGCGGGGGATCAAAAACTGATGGACTGCAAGCTGCTAATGTCGGAACAACTAGTACTAGTGCTGATATGGCTCTCAGGTCAACAAATAAGAAGAGGTGTAGGCCAGGGGAAAACCCTAGGCCACGACCAAAAGACCGGCAGTTGATACAGGACCGTATCAAGGAGCTGAGGGATTTGGTACCAAGTGGTGCAAAGGTAACGTGTTTGTCTTATGGGTGCTTTGGTTTTTGCTTGCATTCTGCCAAACCATACGATACTTGTCCAAAATTTAAAATTAACACCAAGGTATAATTCGTGGCTGAATAACCCTCAATAGTGCAACCAACCTCCATTAATCTTGATATATATTTTTTTACAATTTAATTTTTCGTTGGCCTAATAATTTGTTCTCCATTGTAAACCTAAAATACCTATTGTTAACTTCTATTACACATCAAGCATCTTGTAACGTGCTAAAATGACCCGCTATATTCCCTTTTTGACATTTCTTCTGTTTTTGTTTTCTCTGAACAGTGTAGCATAGATGCTTTGTTGGAGAAAACAATTAAGCACATGCTCTTCTTGCAAAGTGTGACCAAACATGCTAACAAGCTAAAGGAATCTGGCCGGCCAAAGGTACAAATTTTTCTTTGCATTTTTCTGTTAAATTTAATTTTACAGAATTTTTTTAAAGCTTGGAAGGGTATCTTTCTATAATTCAAAGAGAGGCCTGGTATTGGTTTCTTGAGCGATTATTATCAGGCCTTAATGTGCTCCCGAGTTCGGAAAAGGAGGTGAATGAAGAGGAGAGGAAGGGAGGAGAGAAATAAACCATTTCACCTTGCTCCCAAGTTTCAATTGCACGAGGTGAAATGAGGCGAATGGAGGAACATAGGAGAATCCTTCTATTTATTTCTTCCTTTTCCTTCCCAATTCGGGAGCTGACCCTAAGTTAACATTTAGGAGACCAAGTATCAAGTATGCTGTAGGTAAGGCAACTTAATCTAAGAACTTCCTTGACAAGTGAAAATTGGACTTGCTGGACCTTTTTTACATGCATTGCCCAAAATTTAGTGGGAGTTGTCACATATACTTGTTTCTAGAAGAGTATATTTTTGGATGTTTTGTATGGGAACAATTAACACGATTTATCTAACAAAAAAAGTTCAATAAACCTTTTGAATTAAAATTGCAGGAACAACAGTTAGTCAGTGAAGAAGGAGGGGTTCTATTGAAGGACGATTTTGAAGGAGGTGCAACTTGGGCTTTTGAGGTGGGGGCCCAATCCATGAGCTGTCCAATCATAGTCGAGGATCTGGATCCACCACGACAGCTTATGATTGAGGTCTATAACTCTTTTCTTTTTATAGTGCTGCTGAATTTTGGTGGCACATGCTTCTGCGGCACCTTTGTTGAAACATATATTTGTTTGTCTTTTGTTTGTTTCTAAATGTGCCTATACCTCTCGTGAACTCACGGTAACAGTGTGATGCATGTTGCATGTTACTGCACAGAGAACTTTGGTCTGGGGTGAATTGGGTGTTATACTGAAGTTGATAGGTTTACTTTCATGATTACACACACTCTTGTTTGAAGTTCTGTTTGCAAGTTCAATTGAATTTTAATTCTTCTGCATGGTTATTAACTAAAATGACAAAGACTTTCAGAAATGGCTATTTTACAACCATGACAACTGAGACATAGCTTATCCAAATAAGAAAATGTTAAAAGTGGGTTATGCTCCCTATCAAATTCGGTACAATGTGACTGGTCATCTGTTGAGCAATTTGAAATTTAATGGTTTAGTTTGATTGGCATTTGATCGGTAAGCAAACAATTCTCGAATTGCAATAAAGAATACATCTATAATATTTTGGTTTGCTTATGTCAAATGTACTTTATTGTCTTAAACCTGATTGTCAATGTGTTCCTTCCATATTTGATATCTATTTCAATTTTTGAGCAGATGGTGTGTGAAGACAGGGGTCTTTTCCTGGAGATAGCAGATCTTATTAAAGGCCTTGGATTGACCATCTTGAAAGGTGTTATGGAAGCCCGCAAAAACAAAATATGGGCCCACTTTGCTGTCGAGGTAAGACTTGTCCCTGACCATTTTATCTGTGTATGGATCTAGGTACCCTAATATTGTGTACCTGGACCTGTCATTGATCTTACCAACTTTAGATAAGATCCATCTAATTAGCAAGTTGAATCTGGTCTGTAAGAGAATCAATAATGAAGTGACGTCTGAACAGGCCTGAACCAGGATCTGATCCATAGCTGGCCTGAGACTATTTGTACAAAATTCTGGTTGACTACTATCCCGAGTATAATCAAATTGAAAGACACTTAGACCTAAGGTTCCATTTATCTTTGACAATTGGATTTGGGAACAAGAAATATGAGGCATAGTGTGCTCAATTGTTTATTGCAACAACTTGCTATTGCTTGGAAGAAATTTCAGTCATCAAGAAATCTTGAACTTGAGATCAACTCACTACAAAGAGTGATTTCTCTTGGCAAGTAATAACCCTATCTGCCAAATTAGATTTATTTTTGGAACAATAAAAGGGAATAATTGTTACCTACTATCCCCACCAAACCACCAATTGTGAACTACCTTGTACCAAACCTAAATAAACACTAACAGTATAAATACTTAAACCCCTGTTTTTTTCTACAGTAGAAGCTTTTACAGAAAGTGGTTATTTAACAATAAGAATATAAAATGTAGGCAACTAGGGATGTAACACGAATGGAAATATTCGTCTCACTGGTGCACTTGCTGGATCCAAATGGCAACGACAGTGACAATGCTCCAGCTGGTACAATTGGCAACAATACCAATGTACGAAACCAAACGGGTGTTATTCCTACAACAGCTGTGCTAGATAGCCTTAGGTGAAACTCCTAGCCTGTTAGTACTCATTCACTCAATCTGAGGGAGGGAGGAGGGAGGTCAGATAAGTTTAGGTCGATTACTTTGCTCCTCTTTTGAACTACACTTGGGAGTTTAGAAGGGGTATCATTCTAGGCATTAAGCAAGTTCATCCCTTCTTCTGTGCACTGCTTGCATATCTAATTCTTGCAAGGGTAGTTTTGGGTTTCATATTTACTCTTACTCCCCCTCTCTTGCGGTCGTGCCAAGCCAAACAAAGGTACACAGAGAAACTGCTAAAAGTGGGATTGGAGTTGCCCTCGATGACTAGCGTTTCTTCAAGGCAATTTGTTGTTTATGTCCGTGAGTGTCTTAATTAATTTAGTTTTTTCCTGGATAGCATTTTGGTGTACGTAAAACTAATTTTATTGGTTGGAAATTGGAATATCATGCCTTAATTAGTGGACATAGTACATATCGAAACACTCATCATCATTTATTCTAAATTACGATTGTATTGACATCGCTGTAGTTAATACTTAGAATTGTCTCATGTTGAATAGTGGTTGTGGGCCCCCCCTGTTTTTGACCTGTGTAAGACAAACGACCTTATCTATTCATCTATGGCGACGTCTACATTGAATCTTGCTAATTTACAAACACATGACAACGTGAAACATTTGTGAAGTACTACTGCGATCATTAATTCCTTGGTGGATAAAACGAGCAATCTCACAGCACACTCAATCAGTGTGTCTCCATGTGTATGTGGGGTAGCAATGTCAAGTGGTCTACTAAGGTTTTGTTGAACCCAAACGAACCCTACCCGGCTTCATTAAGGGTAAGCCTAGCCCTAGCTGGTCACACCCGTTCCAACTCAGTATGATATCGGTAATTTATTTATCTTTAAATTCACATGAATGAATTTAGATATATAGTTATAATTTCTCCCTTGTTTTAGATGAAGTTGCATGGTCTTCGATTACAAAAAATCACCTGACATGAACCTGACTGGACATTGCAAGTTTAGCGGGTCGGGTAAAATGATATCCTCAAGTTGTAGGGTTGAATTCGTTGAAATGTGAAGCACACCGCTTCCCTGGAATCCCACTAGCACTTAAAAAGCATTGTCCTTGTAAATCTTACTAGGCCCGACTTTCACTTAAGTAGGCCCCTTTAGCCAGTAATAATTGATAACAATGTAAGTGTCGCAATCTAGATATCTTTTTTTTGATTCAATCTAGATATCAATCTCTGACAAACAGTATTATCCAAAAGACAATTTTCATCTGAGATTTGACACTTGGGGTTTTTTTCATTCCCTTTTCTTTACTCCTGCTATTTTTTCTCTCCAGTGATCTTAAGTGAAGATCCTCTTCTGGCTGGTAGACAAACTTGGTTGGTCTGATCTAATTCATTTAAATATGTGCTTTACTGCTTTCCAATGACATGTAAAACTAAAGAGCAACATAACCGACGTAAATGTCAGACTACGTACGGTTTAATTTGAGATGCACATCTTCTATCATATTGAGATTCTAGCGCAGTTCTCACCTCCACACACACACACACACACACATATATGAGGAGGGTTCAAATGCACCATAATTTGTGTGCTTCAATATACTCCACATCTTTATCTCTATTTTCAAAGTCCGAACAGTCGATCCGAACCGTTCAATCTGATCTTCATAATAAAATATGTTTGGAGACCAAATTTTATATTTTTTAGAATTTTTTTACTATTTTTTTAGATAGGTACAACATCACTTTATCGGATGGTCCAGAATCGCCTTAAAAAAGTGATTTTGTACCTATCTAAAAAAATAGTAAAAAAATTCTAAAAAATATAAAATTTGGTACCCAAGCATATTTTATTATGAAGATCATGTTGAGCGGTTCAGATCGACTGTTACTTTGAAAATGGAGATAAAGGATGTGGAGCATATTGGAGCACAAAAATAATAGTGCATTTGAACCCTCCTCTCTCCTCTCTCTCTCTCTCTCTCTCTCTCTCTCTCTCTCTCTCTCTATATATATATATATATATATATATATATATAGGAAATTGTTAATATGCTACGCATAGCATAGAGGGCCTCCGTGCTATGGCTCAATATTTGAGTTTTCAAAATTCTAACGGTCGATCCGAACCGTTCAACATGATCTCCATATAAATATGTACTTGCAACTCATATTTTACATTTTTTAGAATTTTTTTACTATTTTTTTAGATAGGTAGAAAATCACTTGATCTGCAAATTCTGTACCATTCAGATCAAGTGTTTTTCTACCTATCTAAAAAAATAGTAAAAAAATTCTAAAAAATGTAAAATTTGGTTTGCAAGTACATTCATATGGAGATCATGTTGAACGGTTCGGATCGACCGTTAGGATTTTAAAAACTCAAATATTGAGCCGTAGCACGGAGGCCCTCTATGCTACGCGTAGCACCGTAGCCAACTTCATATGGAGATCATGTTGAACGGTTCGGATTGACCGTTAGGACTTTGAAAACTCATATATATATATATATATATATATAGGGGCTGGCTACTATGCTTATATAAGCATATGCCCACATATGCTTATAACTCATTTTTGCGTTTCCAATGTTCAAATGGTCGATCCGACCGTTCATCTTGTTCTCCATATTAATATGTGCTTGGAGACTAAATTTTACATTTTTCTGAATTTTTTTACTATTTATTAAGCCACTTTGAAAATTGCTGATCTGGGTGAACAGTAAAAACAGTGTTTTCAAAATTCTGGACCATATGATCAGAAATTTTCAAAGTGGCTTAATAAATAGTAAAAAAATTCAGAAAAATGTAAAATTTGGTCTCCAAGCACATATTAATATGGAGAACAAGATGAACGGTCGGATCGACCATTTGAACATTGGAAACGCAAAAATGCTTATTTAAGCATATGGGGGCATATGCTTATATAAGCATAATAGCCAAGCACTATATATATATATGTATATAGGAATTGGCTACGGTGCTACGCGTTGCATAGAGGGCCTCCGTGCTACGGCTCAATATTTGAGTTTTCAAAGTCCTAACGGTCAATCCGAACCGTTCAACATGATCTCCATATGAATGTACTTGCAAACCAAATTTTACATTTTTTAGAATTTTTTACTATTTTTTAGATAGGTAGAAAAACACTTGATCTGATTAATGGTACAGAATTTTCAGATCAAGTGATTTTCTACCTTCTAAAAAAATAGTAAAAAAATTCTAAAAAATGTTAAATTTGGTTTGCAAGTACATATTCATATGGAGATCATGTTGAACGGTTCGGATCGACCGTTAGGATTTTGAAAACTCAAATATTAAGCCGTAGCACGGAGGCCCTCTATGCTACGCGTAGCATATTAGCATCCTATATATATATATATATATATATAGAGCTGGGCTATGGTGAGTTGTGAGAGGTCATTTTTACTTCACGCTCATATTTTCATTTTGAAAATCCAAACAACCACCCGAATTGCTCAACATGTTCTAAATATTGAAATGTGCTTGGAGACTAAATTTTGCATTTTTTGGAATTTTTTACTATTTATTAAGCCACTTTGAAAATCGCTGATCCGGTGGTCCAGAAATTTTTATTTTTTTTACTGTTCATAGTGGATCAGCGATTTTCAAAGTTGCTTAATAAATAGTAAAAAATTTCAAAAAATATAAAATTTAGTCTCCAAGCACATTTCAATATTTAGAACATGTTGAGCGGTTCGGATCAGTTGTTTGAATTTTCAAAATGAAAATATGACGTGAAGTAAAACGTTATTTTACTTCCCAACTCACCATAGTCTATATATATATGTACTTTAGTTTGGTTCTTCTGATCTAAATGAAAAATATGCTTTTCAATTGCCACACAAAATTGCACACGTAATTCGTGTTAAATATTCAGAATATGATGCAGTTCACACCAGAATGATTTATTCTAGTACAATTATATTCTTATGCTTGTCATTAATTATGTTCCATTTAAAATCCCCAAAATTCCCAACTACTTAATTATGCCCGTTTAGACAGCAAGAAATACAGCCCCAACCCCCACCACCACCGGACAATATATAAGTATCCTCTCCAATATTTTTTTTGAGAATGCCCTCATTTGAATTAACCATAATCGGTCACAGAGTTGTTAGGTATCCTCTCCAATATTGTAAAAGATTCCCTTCACTTTACGGTTTGAAATTAATTCCCAGCCGGTTTGAGATTCCTGGAACAATATTATTGGACTTTGAGATTTGTGCCAAGTTAAAAAGAACGGTCCATATCCAGTAATTGTAAAAAATTCTTTATTACAGTAGTGGGGAGAATCTGAATTCCTCCACCACCACCAAAACAAAAAAAAAAAAAAAATCAGGAGAACAGAAGGAAAACAAAAAAATCAAAACCGAGAGGCACAAACACGTGTGAGGAATATTTAAACAATGAGAAACATAATTTGCAAAGCTAAAAGCGAGAAGCACGTGAGATATTATTTTGTACGTCAATCACAGTATATGTGAGAATTACGTGCATGCACCAATTTCTATATATTGTACTACAGAACAAACTTCCTATAGGAGCTAGCGTCAGTTTATTTATATATATATATGTAACCGGTCCTATATTACACACTCTTATTAGGGTTATTGGACTCAATTTATTACCTGATCCATCCTATACCAAAGTATAAGCTTCTGTAATCGATCTTCAACTATCCTTCTATACACTAAACCTTTCATTTCCAAAAGTACCCCTATAGAACAACCAAAATTACAAAACCAAAATGACAGTACTACAAAGCTCCTTATTAACTATGCATATATATATATATATACCCCAACCCACCAATGTACTTACAAAACCTATATTAATCTCTCAATATTATATATTAAGAGGCGCTCATGCAACGAAGTTCCTCATCAAATGGGCAGCAAACGACTTCGTACTTTGCAAATTCATGTCGTACGCATTAGACTGGTGTGGTGCAACTGGTGCAGAATTATTGCCTAGACCACAGTATTCATTTGCCTCGGTGCCTATTTCAAGCCTGATGCTGTCATTTGAGAGAAAAGACGATTGAGCCCCTGACATGGGCATTGCCTCGCAATGTGGGAGTCCAAGCGTCAGCGACACGCCATTTGCACCATACCTTGGGGCAAACTGGTCAGAATTGAACCTACCCATCGGGTCTGCCATAGTGTATCCTGTCGATCCAAACCCGACCTGCGCTCCTTCTTCCATGAATTTCATCAGGAGCTCCCGATTGTTCACCTCTTCATGCCGAGTTTCCATTCCAATGGAACCTGCAACCATATTATTAGGCCGATATGACTCCTCGTACCTCACCTTTTTCAACTTCTGTTGCATTAATTCTTCGTCGGCACTGTAGAAAGAATCTGACTGAGTGAGCATTGGATCTGAGTGGATTTGATCCATCGATTTGGTTTGGGTCAGGCTTGTGTTATGTTGCTCAGATTTAGAACCGATGCTGTTTTGTTGTGCTGCAGAGTTGGAGTTCTGGTCCTTGTCAGTATCGGTTTTGCCTGAGTTCTCACCCGCATTAACGTCTTTCTCTTGATCCTTGGTCTCTTCCAGATACATTTCTTCTACCATGGGCTTCCAAAGCCTCACTCTTGCATTAATGAACCAATTCGATACCTATATTAGAGAAAAAGTTTATGTATCATTTGGCAAGTAAATATGGACAATATATGTTTCAAATTTGGAATTAAGAGATCGTTCAGTTGAATTGGCTTTGTTTAATTACCTGGCTCCTTGTAAGCCCAGTCTGCTTTGCAAGCATGATTTTATCAGAATCTTTTGGGTATCTGCATACAATTAAATTCAATATTTGAATCTATTAGCAATTAGAAAATAGAATGATAATTGTTTCAAATTTTACGTTGGCTTTCCAAAATATAATAAAAAATATAATTAATGAGTGAGTCTATGGTACTATGCATAGCACGGATTGGTCCATACTACGGATCAATATTTTCGTTTTCAAAATCCTAACGGTCGATCCGAACCGTTTAACATGATTTCCATATGAGAATATACTTGTTGGCTAAATTTTTTATTTTTTAGAATTTTTTTACTATTTTTTAGATAGGTAGAAAATCATTGTTTTTGGATGGTCCAGAATTTTCAGATCAAGTGATTTTCTACCTATCTTAAAATATAATAAAAAAAGTTTGAAAAAAATATAAAATTTAGTCTGCAAGTACATATTCATGTGGAGATCACGTTGAATGGCTCGGATCGACCATTAGAATTTTCAAAATGAAAATATGACTCCGTAGTACGGACTAATCCGTGCTATGCATAGTACCATAGACTCACTCATAATTAATACATATAACAACAAGTGCAATTAACGGTAACTCTGCATAGTGGTGCAATTCACTCCATCGGTTAGGTGTGCTAGCTAAGTCCAGTGTAGTAGGATTGAGAGTTTGAGACTACTAATGAAGAGAAAAAAGATCTGCAATGTTTCCAACATTACTCTCATTCTTCATTATATAAAAGAAACAGTATTGAATGATAAAATTAGAAATGTATCGGACGGCCATAGTAGCTTCCTGCTTTTGCCTGATATTAGCAAAATACATGGCGAAAGTGAGAACCAGCAGACGAGATGTGTAAGAAATTAAAGAGTACTTTCTTTTGCAGAAGCAGTAGTGCCCATACCACCACTTGCTTATTATTTAGGTGCACCAAAAAAAGAACAGTAAAAACAGCAAAATCTTACGGGTGAAGGAAGTGTTCGAAAAGCCAGGCGCGAAGGATGGAGACAGACCGCTCGGGAAGTCCCCTCTGGGGACGCCAAGCATTGTGTTGGATCATCCCGAGCTGCTGAAGCGCGCGCTGCTGTCGGAGCTGATGGTCGATGAATCTGAGACGTGAACCCACTGTCTTTGTATCCTCCTCACCGAGGCTCATGCTTGTTGATCGGATCTGACCTGTGATGGCATCACGCAGGCACCGGAATTGCTTTGAGATTGTTTGAAGGGCCAGAGATGTGTATGTTCGGGCCGAACCTGGCCCCGCCACGGTTTCAAAGGATGAGACCACGGCTTGCATCTGGTGGTGGTACTGACGGTATCGCTGCTCAACCTATAAAGACACAAGTGATTATATATGAGTTATTCTGTTCTATCCATAAGATGAATACAAATGTTGTTTTAATAAACTATATAGCTGTATTTATGACGTCAGATCATGAGTGCTTTTGCCATGTGTAACAAATACAGAGAGAAGTATGGGCTGTGAATGATTAGGGTTGTCAATGAATCGGATTCATTAAAAGGAAAAACGAAGGGACAAAACAGAAAGAAAGAAAGTGTGCATATATGAAATGGAACTTGTTTAAATAAATTAATTGGTGCAAAGATTCAATATTTATAAAAAAATTACAAATATTATGTTGATCTTTTGGGATTTATTTCATTTTCCTGAAAAATGATAATGTATTGATTGTCTTGCCAATTGAATTTTCGTTGTATATATGCTTGCGCTGTCGTTGTTGTCTTTTGTCATGACTTGAAAGACAATATACACCACAGCTCATTTTTCTTGGTAAGGCACACTTTTCTCTATCAAAGGGATGTTGGCACTTAGATCTTGCTTTAAGCACCTTTCTCATGAGAGAATATTCAGTGATACACGTTGGTATTTTTTTTAAGAAAACTTACAGGCTCTTAACATCTGCATGACAACCAAAACGATGAACCCTTACTCATGTCAATTGAGAAAACTGAAAAAATGTCCCCTCTAACAAAAAGGGATTTCTTTTTGAAAAGTCATCCGGTATGAGAAAAGAAAACATCCTATTTTAGATGCAATAAATAATGCTCGTCCTGGAGTAGAGCCAAAATCATATCATATCATATCATATCATATCAATCAAAGAAAGTACTTCGTTAGAAAGGACATGCATTATTTGATCGATTACCTAACTAATCAATGAATTAGTTAATTAATAATTGATTACCTCATCAAGCATATTAGCAAGTTTTGCCTTCTTCATTTGCAACTCTTGTCTCTCGGCCGTTGTGAGCTCAATCGCCGCCGCCTTCTTCTCTTCTTCCCGACCACCGGCTGTCTCCTCCTCTTCCTTATTTTCCTTTTTGCCCCCTCCTTTACCGATATTACAACTAACCCCCTTGCCCAAGTCATTCTTCCCTCCTTTCCCCACATTCACCACCTCATCTAATAGTTCTTGAGCCACTTTCAAGTACTTGGATCCGACCAAGAACCCGTGCATGCCACCTGATGAAGAGGATGCGGTCCCGAGCTGAGTTGGAGCGATGACTGATGCAGGGACTGACAACTCACGTGAGGATAGAGTAAGTGACAGACCTCCCTGCTGAGCTGGAGTTTGTGCCTGCTGTTGTTGGGCCCACATGTTGTACTGTATCTGTGCCTGAGTATGTTGTGATGGCGATCGGGAAGTCTCTTGTTGGGACGGGGGCTGGAGAGGGATGCCGACAATGTGCTGATTGCCAGCTGGTTGCTGGTTTGACACGTGGCTCAAAGCTATTGGGTTGAGGGAGTTCATAGAGTTTAGAAGAACCATGTTGGTGGGGCCAGCTGCTGAGCTAGTTGGGTCGGCGAACCCCACGTAGCCTGGGTTCATCAGGTAGAGGGTCTGTAAACCATCGGCTGCTTGGATGTCTGTGCCGCCACCAGTGAAGTAAGCGGCCATGATTGATAATTCTAAATAGAATTTTTCGATGACTTAGCTTCAAAATTCCCCTATAATTCAAAGAAAAAAAACATGTAACTCATAAAGTAATAGCACAGAGAATGAAACGAATTAGTACATATATTAGAAACAATAAAAAAACTAAGGTACTACTTCAATTTACTTTTTTCGAACTAAAACAAATTACTAAACAAAACTAAGAATCAAGAACACTTAGCATAGGCTATGTTATAGACAGAAAAGATAGGGTTAAAAAAACTAAGGAAGAATTCGTAAATTAGTTAAATCTCATGAAAACCATATAAGAGAGCTAGATGTTGTAGCTAGAATTCGGATCTGCCAATGATCAATGAAAATTTCCATGACCAACAAACCCTAAAATTCTAGAGAGAGAAGGACAGTAGTACGAGCAGGATGGAGATGTAGAGAGAGAAACGAAGGTTGAAAAGAGAAAGGTAGCCATCTTCATCAAGTGATTTAACTAAGTATATTTATATACTACAAATCATTGGCAATACCTGAGCGGATTCAAACCATGAGCACGTGGGTTGGTTTGATTTAAGAATGCTTAGGCCTCTCTCTCTCTCTCTCTCTCTCTCTCACCGAGCAAGGGGTGAGAGGAACTTAGTTATACTTCTTCGTAATAAAAAAAGGAGGAAAAAGGAAAGGAAGAAAGGGGATGGAAGAAAGCTATCTCTCCCAAGGGCTTCTACTAAAAAAAAGAAAGAAAGCTATCTCTGACTCCTGTCAGGTCTTATTCCTAAATCTCTCTCTCTCTCTCTCTCTCTCTCTCTCTCTGCCCAACTGTAAGGGAAAAGAAATAAAGAGACCCAATAAAAGAGAAAAAAAAATTGAAGGGAAATAAAAAAGGAGAGATGTCCACCGTTCACTTCCATTATCCACTCAACCCCACACCTACGCATACATATTATTCAGTGTTCCTCTCCATTTTTTTCTTTTATTTCCTAATTATTAATTAGTTACTTACTGGTAAGCACTTAAAGCTGCACTCAGTTTTTAATATTTCATTGTAGTCATGTTAGAATATTTGCGTAAATTAAAGTAAAAAAGGCGGAAGACCTGGTTGTGCAAGTCAATAGGTGTGTTGTTTTTTACAAATTTAACCTGGAAGTAAATTGTTGTTAAATTAAAAGTAACTTTAAAGTAATTTCTGATTTGACACCTCTCTCTTTCTCTCTCTCTCTCATGATTAGTTTGTAGGTACTGACCTTTTATTGAAAGAAAGAAAGGTCCCTCTATACAATAGTATTGTTGTTAGTGATAATTTTGTAGGTGAAGAATAGATCAATGGAAGGAGAAAGAGATCGTATTGTAGTGTCAAATAGATAGAGAGAGGTGTGGGCCGTGTGGCTATATACTATTCCTAGGCGAGGATTAGGAAAGAGAGAGATAGACTGTTAAAAAGCTGACACAAGTGTCAGATAAACGAGGTAACGTCTGCGTCCAAATGTTTTTGTTCAGTTTATAAATTACGCCTCCATTTCTTACAATACTGGAGAGCGAAGCCTACTCCAATAATAAGATCTAATGCTGACGTCATATATACTATTAGATAATCATTTATGATATTATTAGAATAAATTGCACAATTTTGACGTTCAATATAAATATTAATGATAATTAGTCTATTAGAGTTTTTGCCGAAACTTTTATTAATACCCTAAAAAAAAGACTGAAATTTTCTTTAAAACCCTGATCGCCTCATATTGGGCGGTCTGCTCCCTGTACCAAACCGTTCCAGAGTCGGATCATCCGTGGTAGCATATTTTTCAACTCGTTGGGTGAAAATCCTAAACGAGATAAACGTCTCCTCAAGCGGGTTTCACCCGTCCAAAAATTGTTAGCGAAGAATATGTGAGCATTGCGTGCGGTTTCGCTTCCTCTTTTTCGAAGTTCGGTTTTGGGTGCCATGGTAAGATCTAGGGTTTCATCAGACCATCATGGATTAAACAATTTATATTAATTCTTAACAATTTCTAACAATTTCTAACCAATTTTGGACATTTTCTAACAATTTCTAGCAATTTAAATTAATTCATAACAATTTCTAAATAATTTTAGACTACAAAAATAAATACAAAAAAGTTGAAGGACTTACATGCAAAAAGGGAGACAGGGAAAGAGAGAAAGAGAAGAGAGAGAGTGAAAACTTGAAATAAATGTGGTGAAAAACGGGAGGGGTACCCTCCAATATATAGGCAATAGCAGACTGTCCAATCATGGTGCGGTTTGGAACATGCAGAAGATCACCCAATCATGGGGCGGTTTGGTACAGGGAGCAGATCACCCAATCATGGGGCGGTCATGGTGTTTTTAAAAGAATTTCAGTCTAAGGGGGCAAATTTGCTATTTTTTTTTTAGGATATTAATATAATTTTTGGGAGTTTTTGTACCCGCGAGGAGACTAAATTGATTTTTAATTTTATGATTGTTTGTATAATTATGTAAAACATTTGGTAAGATTATTATTATTATTTTTGTTTTTTGCAGGTTAATCCCGTAGGCATTTGGTAAGATTATGATAGATGCAAAAAAAAATATTATATTTTGCAAGATTAAATTATGTATTTTGGAACTTCTAACAAAATATATATTGTTGATATGATATCAATTAGAATTGATAATTTTCACAGACTTGCTATGATTGAGTTCATGTACTCAAAATTAGTCTGGTAATTTAACTTGCCAACAGTTGGCAGCATAATATAATTAATATCTGGATTATACCGTCAAGCGTAATGGTTTTATGCTTTGCGTATATCTATTTATTGATGTCGACAGAACAAGATGCGCAATTGGTGAATGGAATGGAGAAGATGAGATTCCTGCATTAAAACATGTGTACGCGGCAGGGAAAGAATGAATTAGAAAGATATGGAAAGAAATAGAAAGATATACCCAGAGGCCAGAGCTGCTGGCTGCTGCTGCTTTTTCTATTGATGGAACTTGTTTAAATAATTTTCTTTATATCTCTGCACCCAAATAATAAACATATAATTCTTTCTTTGCTTGGTGGCATCCCCTCTTTTTGTCCCCATTGATTTGTTTATTACACTCAAATCCAGTGATCTTTGCTTTATTTTTGTTACAAATCTTGTTAACAGAGCTATTAATTTTTTGGATGATTGGTTGGGTGATAATGACCCAACCAACCACCACATTTAGACATACTTTTAGAGAAAGAGAGAGAGAGAGAGAGAGAGAGAGAGTGCTTAAAATAAAATAAAATGCAGATTCATGATAATTTTCTTAAGTTCAAATGATGATTAGCAACTGATACTCTTATTAAATAAATAAATCTAAATCTCTAAACAAAGAAAGAAAAAAAAATTTCAAGTACCACTTCCTATCTTTTTCTTCTTGGTGAACCCAATACAAACTTCAAATTAATTCTCATCTTCTCCAGAAAAAAAAAATTTATTTCTATTTTTTTAAAAACATATATGTTACCCAAATAAAAATGCATATCCATAGTCCAGACTTGAAAATAATCATGCAGATATATGAAACTTGTAAGAAGTTTAAAAAAAATATAAAATTTAGTTTCCAAATATATTTGTATATGATATGATGATCATATTCAACTATTCAGATCATGCAACTGTTTGGACTTTGAAAATAAATATAGGTCAATACGTCTGTAATATGCATATTACCAATATTAATTATTGTCTCACTCTTATTGGAAAATCGAATCTTAATTTGTTTTTCAGTTATAACCAATTTATAAATAGAGTCCAGTATAGCATTAGCAATAACTCCGCTTATATTTTTTAGAGTCCAAAAACCACAGATCTACGGAAACTGTTTTTTTGGTGCTATATATAGCATGGCTTTTATCTCCGTCATAATATAAAGTAATTTAACATGACATGAACTCAAGTCTGTGACATGCCACAAAAAAATAATTAATATAAGGAATTATGACTTCTCTCTAGGAGGAAAATTGTATACGAAAATAGGCTCCTGTAATAGTCAAATTTGAGAATTGAGACATTCAAGTAACTTCAGCATGCAGTAGCAACTCCTTGAATCATATTTCTGGCTGTGATAAGTATAGGGTTTTATTAGATTCCTTTTTATATTTAAAAAAGAGTTTGTATTTGCGTATATTATTATTTATGACGAAATTTAGCAAAATCATGCATGTTGTATGACTAAAGATTGTATTTCATTAAGCTGTAACAGTTACTCTGTTGTTATAGGCTTATAGCGAGACGGCCAGTTCACAATTTGTTGGATTGATTAATTCTTTTTGTGAGTGATTTTGTAGTTGATGAACCATTATAGTATGCAAGTAGTAGATCTTGTACAGTATACGCATAGTATACCCAAATTATTTTGTAGGATTTAATATAATATTCTAACTTATTAATTTGACGTGTAATTTGTTATGCCTACACCATGTCTCGGACCTTAGCTATTTTATAAGGTGGTTATCACGGATAAAAATTGTTGGTTCAAAACTTAGTAAAAAAATCATAATTTAATAAAAAAAATATTATCATAATAATAATATTATTATAGATGATTTTTTAAATGATCTATTATTTTTTTAACCTAGTAAAATGAACAAGTCCCTACTAACTTATTCATTTTTTGGAACTAGTATAATACATAATTCTCTAATGATCTATCCATTCTTCTGACCTAATAAAATGCACAATTTTCTAATTAAATGGTACTTCTCTTTATCATAATTAGACACCATATATATATATATATAGAGATAGGCTACGGTGCTTTGCAAATTAAAACACCCTCTTTAATTCGGGCCACTTTTTCAATTTGCAAAACCCAAACAACCGATCCGAACCGTTCAACATATTATAAATATTGAAATGTGCTTGGAGACCAAATTTTACATTTTATGGAATTTTTTTACTATTTATTAAGCCACTTTGGAAATCGCTGATCCGGTGGTCCAGAAATTTTTACTGTTTTTTACTGTGGACCACCGGATCAGCGATTTCCAAAGTGGCTTAATAAATAGTAAAAAAATTCCAAAAAATGTATTTGGTCTCTAAGCACATTTTAATATTTAGAACATGTTGAACAGTTCGGATCGGTTGTTTGAGTTTTGCAAATTGAAAAAGTGGCCCGAATTAAAGAGGGTGTTTTAATTTGCAAAGCACCGTAGCCTATATATATATATATATATATAGAATCTGGCTAATATGCTACGCATATATAAGGGCCCCTCCGTGCTACGGCTCACTTTTTGAGTTTTCAAAATCCTAATGGTCGATCCGAACCGTTCAACATGATCTCCATATGAATATGTACTTGCAAACCAAATTTTACATTTTTTAGAATTTTTTTACTATTTATTAAGCCACTTTGAAAATCGCTGATCCAATAGTCCAGCAGATTTTACTGTTGTGTACAAATTAGTGTTTTTTCAAAGTGGCTTAATAAATAATAAAAAAATTCTAAAAAATGTAAAATTTGGTTTGCAAGTACATATTCATATGGAGATCATGTTGAACGGTTCGGATCGACCGTTAAGATTTTGAAAACTCAAAAAGTGAGCCGTAGCACGGAGGGCTCTATGCTACGCGTAGCACCGTAGCACTATCCTATATATATATATATATATATGAGGAGGGATCCACTTACAACAAATTTGAGTTACAACAAAGTTACAACATTCATTTTTTTCATTTTCAAAGTCCAAATCGTCGATCCAACCGTTCAACATGATCATCTAAATAAAATGTACTTGCAGATCAAATTTTATATTTTTTTGAATTTTTTTACTATTTATTAAGTATTTTACAAAAAATAGCCATACTTAGACCATTGAATTTTGTACCCATCTTAATAAATAGTAAAAAATTCAAAAAAATATAAAATTTGATCTGCAAGTACATTTTATTTAGATGATCATGTTGAACGGTTGGATCGACGATTTGGACTTTGAAAATGAAAAAAATGAATGTTGTAACTTTGTTGTAACTCAAATTTGTTGTAAGTGGATCCCTCCTCTATATATATATATATATATATATATATATATATAGTGCTTGGCTATTATGCTTATAAGCATATGCCCACATATGCTTAAATAAGCATTTTTGCGTTTCCAATGTTCAAATGGTCGATCCGACCGTTCATCTTGTTCTCCATATTAATATGTGCTTGGAGACCAAATTTTACATTTTTCTGAATTTTTTTACTATTTATTAAGCCACTTTGAAAATTGCTGATCATATGGTCCAGAATTTTGGAAACACTGTTTTTACTGTTCACCCAGATCAGCAATTTTCAAAGTGGCTTAATAATAGTAAAAAAATTCAGAAAAATGTAAAATTTAGTCTCCAAGCACATATTAATATGGAGAACAAGATGAACGGTCGGATCGACCATTTGAACATTGGAAACGCAAAAATGAGTTATAAGCATAGTAGCCAGCCCCTATATATATATATATAGTGGCTCTATCAAAACGTTTGCACCAACGCCCTCGTGCAACCAAGTTGTTTTCAGATTTTCAAAGTCTAAACAGTCGATCCAAACCGTTAGATGTTCAATCTATATTAAAATCTGCTTGGAGACCAAATTTTACATTTTTTGGAACTTTTTGACTATTTATTAAGTCACTTTGAAAATTGCTGATCCTGGTGAACAGTAAAAACAGTGCAACCAAATTCTGGACCATGTGATCAACAATTTTCAAAGTGGCTTAATAAATAGTAAAAAAATTTCAGAAAATGTAAAATTTGGTCTCCAAGCAGATTTTAATATAGATTGAACATCTAACGGTTTGGATAGATTGTTTGGACTTTGAAAATCCGAAAACGACTTGGTTGCACGAGGGCCTTGTGTGAGAGACTTTAAAAAAAAAACTAAACTAAATGAGACTCTTTAGACCTTGCTATCTGAAAAAATCAAATCGGTCAATCACTTAAGGGAGACGTTGGTGACGGCAATAGTTTTTGTCGGCTCCAGACAGTAACATCTCACACGTTAGGGCGTATCTAGATGGCCCCAGAGAATCCTAAGATAAAGTTTTCTTTTTCTTCCTACTATTAATTTGATAGGCTTGGAATTTAGAGATGGGTATTGGCAGAGGGAATCTTAACCTAGCAGGGGCCCTCTACACTGGAAAGAAGTGGGTAGCATGAGCTTGATGCTCTTATATATGTGATCCATATTCTTTTGAAGATGGCATGGTACAGACGCAATTCCTTGGCGACTATTTTGAAGCTCTGATATTTATTTGCTCTTGAACTTCGACCACATAAATCCTGTTTAAAAATATCTTCTGAGTAATTGAAGAGACTTTTACACGCTGAGGCATTTCATAAACATGTGGACCCCACAATCGTTAAATACTCAAAAATAAATACCAACAGGCAACAGCAAAGATATGCGAATATTGGGTGCTAGAACTCGTGGCATCCACATTGAAACTATTAAACGGGGAAATCCTAATTCTCTAAATTTGATAAATATCATTAATCAATATTGAATTATTTGATATATTATTCAAGAGAAGGTTTCAAATACCTCATGTCTTTCATAGTTCGTGGTGTCTCATATATATCTTCTATTTTTAATTTCAAAATCTAAACAGTCGATCCGAAGCGACCATCATGATTTTCAATTTAAAATGTATTTGGAGATCAAATTTTATATTTTTCAAAATTACTTTACTATTTATTAAACAAGTATAAAATTATTTTTTTGGATGGTACAGAAAGTTCCGATAAAGCCCTTGAATATGCCCCTCCAATCCCCTTTTTTTGTCTTGCCATCTCTTATTAATTATGTCCCCCTATTGCATCCGGAGTACGGAGGCAGAGGTTTAATTAATGGGCTCTGAACTTAAATTATTATCGGATTTAATTTAGATTAAGGAATTTGATAAAAGTTGATTGGTTAATTAAACATTAAGTTAAATCAGAACAATCTATCAACTACGTCTAGCACAGTTGATATACTGGTATATTCGTAAAGAGAAGCCGGTTTCATATTTAACTCTTGCTGAAATATATAAGAACACATAAATAAGATCTCCGTGCATTTAGTTTGCACGGATCTTAAAGCGGATTGTATGGTTCAGATGTTTTAATTCAAAAGATTTTTTTTTAGTTAACGCAGAGGATACGAATTCAACAAATGATGCTTTAATATTGTTAATTTGCTTATCAGTTTTTTTTTTTTTTTGTTTAAGATGTCTGAGAGACCAATTAAAAAAAATGAAAAAAAGAGGTATGTTTGAGCAACAATTAAATGGTGTTCAGACATTGTATTCGTATTTTTTTTCCATTTTTGTTTTATTAAGATGCATGTGTTAAAGAGAATAATTAGAACAAGGGACTATTTGGAATAAAAATGTGCATTCAAATAATATTTTTACTATTCAAAATAACTAGAATAGCTGCTATTTTTTATTTCTTGTAAATATTAAAATAACTACTATTCGAAAATGTGAAGAGAAAAAAAATATTTTCTTCTTGAATTTCCGCTAACATAGTTCCGAAATGACAAAGTTGATGTCACTTCTGCTATTTTCACGTCGTGATAATTCGTTTGAGACCTACACTTTCCTATCTTTCTTTTTTATTAGCACCTTATTAACACTATTTTATCTCGGTTACAGTACCCATTCACTATTCCAAAAGTATAATATAAACAATATTTTTACTAATCCGAATAACACTATTTTTCCACTAATATAGAAGTCACTATTTTTTCTCTCTTCTTATCTACTAATCCTAAATTTCACTATTCTAGCCATTCTAGCTCACATCGAAACATATCTAAAGAGAGAACAAACCCTTTAATTAAACATGTCAACACTTTCTTTTCTTTTCTTTTCTTTTTTTAGATGAAAAGCCCTTGGGCATTATATTACCAACTAATTAATGTTCTTACAGGAGAAAATAAGTGCTACAAATTTGAATTGAAAAACAATAAGCAAAGAGAGGAATATAAAATCTACCCTACTTTGAAAAATAAAACAGCTACCTAAACAACATTTGTAAAGAAAAATCTTCCTATTTATCCTACTTGATGGGCCTCTTGCGTACTCTCCTCATGTCTCATGAATCCCATAAGAAGAATCTAAGGTCCATCTCTCTGTCAGTTCCCAATTCTGTGATTCTGAGTGTGCTTAGTTCTCCCTCTATTTCAATTCTTGTTTGTCTTGTGTAGTTTAGGGTTTAGGGTTTAAAAGGAACTAAATGACGATGGTGGTTGCCTGGATTTGAATAGAGTGGAAAATTAATTAAGATTAGAGGGAAAATTTAAACATGTGTTGAACATGAATTAAAAATTCGTTGGACATGATGTATAACGATGATAAAATAAAAAAATTAGAATATACGTCACGCCCCGACGGTCAGATTGGGCAAAGGACGTGACAGAATGGCCATTGCAATGGTAACACTACTACAAAAAACACATTTACTATCGCCCCTTTACCATGGGTGTCCATCCGCACGGATGATGTATGTAACCAGTGACAGCGCTGTAATTACTTTGATCTTTTTACTGACTCTTCAGTCTAACCAACTGATGGCGTTGACACTTGCCCTCCTTTGCCATCGGTTAACTTTTAAGTACAGTTAGTATTGAGTGACTCTTCGACATCGGTTTGGCTCAACGGATGATGGCATTGAGGGGGTGACTTTTACCATATGTTGTGTTACATGATCCGTTGATGTTGAATTAATCAACACTGACTGATATTCTTATTGAACCGATGGTGATATTTTTGAGTGACAACGGTGGTAAATAATTGGAACCTAGGCCACACAGGTATATCAATTTAACCGATAGTGACGTGCTTCGAATGAAAAGAACTCTTTAATTAATATAGTGAGAATTTCGTGTTGAAATTGATCATCTCCCGAACAAGAAATTTTAAATTTTTTTTTTTTTTTGCTTCAAGATCGGTGCTAACTTAATCCCGAACAGTGTATCCGGGAGATAACTTAATCTAAAATTTTGCTTCAAGACCTGTGCTAACTTAATCCCGCACAGAGCGAATGCAAGAAAGCATGTTACAAACAATCCATGCTGACCATTTGCTAATTTCACTGTTTAACGGAACAGAAATCAAAATAATAGAATCCAAGTAACTGCTTTCATTGGCAAAATAATTAAAAGCACGAAAGCAACCTTTTGCAGGTAAACATTGTTTTGTCTTTTAGCTTAGATATTTTGCCCAAATTAATTATGACATTCCATATGAAACAGTATGGACAATGTTCATATTATCATATACCTTTACATGCTGCCGATACTCTGTGGAACTTTTCCTGTGTCCAATTACGTCCGTAATATCAACCATAAATTTTGCGGAAAAGTATCCTCCCAAGTACCGGAAAAGTATCCTTATAAGTTCCGTGAAAGATACTTCTCACTTTACGGTTTGAGATTAACTCCCACCTGCTTTGAGATTCGTGCTACAGCAAGAGGTTAAAAAGAACGGTCCAGATTTACTAATTCTAAAAGATTCCCTATTACGGTAATTTTGCAGTGTTGATGAAAATTGAGCAGTTACATGGAAATTTTGCAGTGCTTAGCTCTAAGAGGGAGGAAAATAATTACAGGATTTTTTGTTAATTATTTGGTACTTAACAATTGAAATAATAACTTGAAAATGTGAGGATTTGTTGGCCATTGTTATTTTCCATTTTTCTTTTCTGGAATTGAACTAACTGCCAACGGTTTGTAATTGCAAACACAGAAAGCTGTTTTGTGTCATGTCATCGCCGTTGTAAGAGAAAATAGACACCTGAATTAAATATTACGGAGATCAATGATTATTTACTTGCGTAATAAAGTCTGACATATATATAATTTTTTGTAAAACTTTAGAAGCTTAGATAGGAGTGAAAACGGAGCGAATTCGGAGCGGATAATACTAATACCATATTCGTATCCGTTTTTCAATAAGCGGATACCAATACGGATACGGATAGTAAATGGATGTTAAAATTCAAAATCAAATCCGTTTTAAACGGATACGGATATGAAATGGATAATTCACGAATACGAATTTGAATACAGATACGGAACGAATAATTATCGGATAATTGAGTCATATGAACTTTATACTAATTAGCAAAATTCAAAAAAATATTTTGCTATAAAGAGACAGTTTTTTAATGATGCAATGGAAAATATGCACATAAGTAAAGGCAGTTTTGTAAATAAATATCTCAATTAATAATGATTGTAAAAAAAAATCTTCCATTCAGTACTAACTTACTCTCAATACTAACTTTTTTAATTGTCCAAACGAGTATTAAATAAACTTTGTCTAGCTTGCATTGCAGTAGTTCATTTTATTTCCTATAATTTATATATATCTCGGCCATAGGGAATTCAAAACAGCGGAGAGGACTTAATGGGTCACAAACTGTTATGGGCAGATAATGGGTCCGGATATAACCGGATATATATCTGCTCCGTTTACCTATCAATCAAATTATTCGAATCCGACTCCGGTTCCTTTTCTCCTTCTAGAATAATTATCCGGATTTGGAATTATCCGAATCCGTTTTATTCGAATTCGACGGATTCGGAACGGATAATCCGGATCCGTTTTTAGTCCTAAGTTTAGAGCATCTACATCTCAGCAACTCAAATGAGTTTTAAATAACTGTTAACTGCTTTTTAGAAATTAAATCCTCTAAAGTTTCTAACCTTCATATTCTTAAAATTAATTTTAGAGTTTCTATTAAGCCACGTCAGCAACAAATAAAAAAGAAAAAAATAATTTCAGCCAATCATTTAGTCAGCATGGAGTTTATAAACAGTTTCTTAATAAGAAAATTTAATGAATATTTTATAAATAAGAAACTCTCTCACATATCTGAAACTTGATTAAAAACTGCCACATCAAATTAGAAACTCTATCAGATTAGAAACGCGGATAGTACCAGGGATGTAGATGCTCTTAGCATAAACTGTTATGTCATCGCGGTTAATGATTGTTATATATTAATATTAAACATAAGTAAAGCATCATGTTATTAATGTACCAATTTATGGAAATAAAAGTAAACCTGAAATTATTACCATAATTTAGGAAATTGCACATTTAATATATAAAGAAAAAAAAGGTGGGTTGGATTTAAAAATTCAAAGTAGAATGAAAGTTGAAGGATATAATTAGAGCTAAATATGATAATAGTCATAATAATTCTAAGAGTTCACCTTTTAAAAAGGCCATTTTACAAGATAAACATTTAGTTGAGACAGGTTTAGAAGTGGTTGTTCCACTTTATTCTGGCTTGATATATGGCTTGATATATATATCATTTTTCTCCATTTATTCTATACAATAGATAATCCGCATATAAATGTTGCCAAAGTCTTTTTATACATAATCCCTAATATTTTTGTAAATAGATAGACAATTAGTTGGTATATATATAGCTGAATAGAAACAATTACCTGAACCTTTCATTTTTTTACGCTAAACCCTAATATTTATGATATATGATAGTATCACTTTGGAGATGTTCTTCTACAGAATCTTTTTATGTTCATTCTTTGTATAAATGGTTAGCATTGGGGGGGGGGGGGGGGGGGGGGGGGGGGTGTGTTGTTCCCAACAACGGTTTTCATTATCTCTGAAAATCAAAACTGATTTTTAAAATTAAAAAGTTTCTATGATTGGTTAAACAAAATAGGGTTTTAACTAAAGCTAATTTAGTTCGGAGAGGATGGTCAGGAGATAATACATGTCAATTTTGTAGTGGAGAAGATACTGTACACTATCTATTTGACTGTCATAAACTATAAGATCTATGGTTATATATTGGATGCATATATACCTACCTTTATAAGATAGGCCATTAGTTGAATTAATTAGAGGATCTATATTATGGACCATATGGAATGAAAGGAATGGACTTTGTTTTAAAGATAATGTATATTGTAAATCCATTACTAGCATTGCAACCAATGTTGTAGCATTAGCATCATAGAGGAGGTTTTGGCAACAAATGGAGCAGATTTAGAGGATGAAGATATGATGGATATGTAGTTTGATGATCATGTTTGTAATTTGATGTGTTGAACTATTGTTGCTTTTACTAAGTAGTTGTAATAGACTTAGTTGGTTGATGACTTTAATTAGAGCTTAATTAGGTGGTTGAACTTTTGCATATGTGTAGCTGATTGTAAAACTGTAGGGCTTTGGTACTAGAGAGTTGGTACCGGGTCCAATACTCTTTTGATTTCAATAAGAAGTCGGTGGGGGTTACTCACTTGTGTAAAAAAAAATTAAAGAAACATGAGTGGACTATCATGCTTTGGGAAGTAAAGTCGATGTTTAACTCTCCACCTATATTTTGCGATTTCATAGTCCTAATAGTCAATCAGAATCATTCAACTTGATCTTTATATTAATATGTCATTGGAGACCAAATTTTACAAAATCAAAACTAGAATTTTTGAAGATAATTGTTTATTTATGGTCCACAATTTTCTGAAAATAGTAAAGAAGTTAAAAAAAAAATGTAAATTGAGCTCCAAACACATTTTAATATAGAGATCATCTTTAATAGTTTGAATCGATTGTTTGAACTTTAAATAAAAAGATATGACTGAAAAATAAAACCATCTTTTTATTTCTCAAAACACCATAGTCCACCTAAAGAAATGTTTTTCTGAAAATAATTGAACTAATTAATTATCTATTCTGCACAGTTTAATAATAAAATGATAGCAATTTGAAAAGTTGAGACGGTTGGAATCTTCTTTTCACTTTCTTCAATTGAGAAGGCCCCCTTCCTTCTTTTTTTTTTGTTCGCAATTAATTGATATTGCATGATGTTTTTCAATTCAAAGAGATTAGTGTTATAGTATTTTTAAGCCTACTAAGTTTTTTTATAAGTGTAACTCTAAAACTTATTAGATTGATTTCAAATTATGAATTCAAGTTATTGAAACTGATCTACTTCACGAGTGATGCATTCATATATTATTTATTTTTTTAATTAATTTAGTATAAAGTCAAGCGGTCAAAAACTGATGAAAAATGAATGCATTAAAATTAAGTTATAAAAATCATCATTTTTAACCGTTTGACTTTATACTAAATTAATTAAAAAAATAAAAATATTGACATGTAAATGTATGACTTGTGGAATAGATAGGTTTTAACGGTTTGAATTCATTGTTTGAAGCCAATTCGATAAATTTTGAAGTCAAACTCACCAAAGAGCATGGTGAGCTTAAGAATATATATATAATTATTTCTCTGAATTTCATATTAATGTTATTTGACTAAGGACAATTCCTTTGGCAGAGCATAACAAGTGAACGTGACAGATGGAAATTTGTCTGGATTACGGTACACGTATAGTTATAATCGAGTGTGCAGCTTAATTAAATGGAAAAAAAAAAATTCAACTCTTCACTTTGACAATTGATACAAGAGATGTTTGGTCTAGGTTTTACGAACTTAATCAGATATATTAACTGTATTGAATATATAATCACACATTTAGCGTCAAATATTGTCGCAAGCAGGGACTTAAGTACGTAGTCAACCTTCTACCCGAAGCCGACTACCCCAGACAAGCCCACGTGCATAGCTGAGAGTTATTAAAGCTCACGGCTCTGGCCACAGCAAATCTCATCAGCAATTTTGATTGGAAAGTTTTAATACAAACACAAACATTCAAATGACAATGACTGATTACATACATGCGACTTTTCCTTTAGTGAAAGGTGCTGATATTTTGAGATAAATTTTTATTATTGAAAGTTGAGGAAATTTTATCTGTATTTAATTTGCCTTTCAATTTTCTTTCATCGTATATCTTGTGTAATAAATGCACAAAAAAATAAAAAAAATATATTAGTATATTACAGTGAGATAAAAATAATCACCTTAAAACAAAAACAATTAATCCACCTCAACAAAAGAATTTATTATGAAAAATATTGTACAATGAAAAGTATTTAACAATATGTTAATTTTGGTCTGTATATTTACATTAAGCTCGTTTAGAAATTTATTGAAATTTTGTACAATAGAGAACCATGATATTAATCATTAATTATTTTTTTTTAATTTTTTAATTTGCTAAATTTAACAAAAAAATGCTCTTGGTCATGAACCATAAAACTCTATATGGTGACAAACATACATCTCTAAAATATTCATAAACTTGATTATTAGCATGAAACACTAATATACCATGATAAGTTTGTTAGGTTGATTAAAAAACATTGTAGTTCTATAAATGTTGATAAATGTTTATTGTTTAATAACATGAATATGTGAAATGTTTCATATATTGAACAAATCTAACAAATGGAAACATTATATGTATTATGTTAGTGTCATTAATGTTTTTATTGTGTTTCAGAATTCTAAGATATTAAATATATTTTTTTTCACATGAAAAATATGTAATGTGATTAATATTAAAAGCTACTTATTACCAGATCATATATCTAGTGCTACACATTCAGATCATTAAATTATTAAAAATTAAATTCAAGAATAACCAAATTGTCCATAAGTTTCTTATACGGTTTTTTTCATTCTTCTATAAATCCTTTGACAGGAGCACAAAGCATATAACATTAAGTAATCATTATAAAAAATGAGTAAATAATGAACTTGTATATACACATTATTAATTACGGATGAATCGAGAGAAAAAAAAATGAGATTCAACTTTTGGTCTTTCCTTGTGGGATATATCGGTTATCTGATTGCAATATATTCTCTTGTATTTTTTTATTGTGAAAAAAATAAGAAAGAGAGAATTTAAGAACAAATTTGGATATAAAGATATTAGCGTTTTTCTTAGCTCTCAATGATCAAAACCTTGCTCTCAAATTAGCAACATCCTTCATGAAAATGTCATGTTTCTTATTTTATTTTTTAAAATTAATTTATTATATATTTATTTGTTTATGGTTTCTTGAGATTGAAACGTCTTCATATTTATGTGCCAACTATATTTTCATTTTTCAGATTTAATAATTTTAAATATAAAATAAAAGGATAAAGAAAAAGTGTTATATAAGCAATATTATTTTCAGAAATTATGATATTTACATTATTTTGATTGACATAATTTTTTTTATAAAAACTTTGCTGATACGGACAAATACATGAATATTGTTGTTTTTTCAAGTGCGTATTATATTTTTTTTTTAACAAACTGAAAATGTTATAACTTCTTTGTGCTTCTAGATTAAATAATTATTATTTAATTAAAAAATATAGTTATTATGTACCTATTATTTAAAATGTATATATCCACAAGTCACTCTAAATTTATGCATTCAAATAGATAAAAATGTCGAAAAAATATTCGAAGTACCGAAGCAGCTGAATTTACGTACGTGGGGTAAAAACTGATCGGATACGGAGCGATAAAATCATATCCCTGTTCATTTTTATTTTTTGGATACAAATACAAATTGAATATTAAACATATATAAATTGGATACTAGACGGATATGAATACATATCGGATATTTATGAAAAAATTATAAATATTATTACAAAATATTAAAATTCATAATATTTATCTAATTATATTGGTGAATAATATAAATTTTTTCATAGTAAATATTAAACTATATAGTATATATATACTATTTAAATACTTAAATATGTATAACTAAAACTTAAAATTATATCTAGGTACATATTCACACAGATATTCGGATATCATATATCTTTATATAATTTTGAAATACGGATTGAAAACGAATACGAACACGTGTCCAAATTGATTGTTAATACATGCATTTCAGTTTAAATGCACGAGGTCATTGTCCACATTCAAAAATATTTTCCAGCCTTTTTCAGTTACCTGAACGAATAATTTCAAAATGATTTGTAAACTATGCTTTCTAAAAAAAAGTATTGTATTGTCGAACTTTTTAAAATAAAATTATTATTATATTATCATACTTTTTAAAAAGCAGACAAAAATGTTTGCTATTGAAGGACGAAAATTGGATTCCGTAAACATAGTCATGACAATCTGACATAAATCATTACTCAAATTCGTTATCGTGGAATATTGCAAATTCATTACATATTATTCTGGTAAAATAAACACTTCATTATTTCTGCACAGATTGCCAATTTGGTATAGGTTGGTACTTTCGGTGAGATACACTGCACATAAAAACCATTGACAGCCCCACCAGCGACTTTACTAAATTCTTACTTTTTTGGTCCCATTACAACGTGTCGTTCCCACGTCCCTCCTCCTATTTCATCTCGGTGTATCCATTCCTGTAGCTCTCTGTAGTCTTCTGACACGTCTCCAATTTTGCCATAAACCCGGAAGATATAGCACCATTACACAGTATTGTGTTCAGATGGAGGATACAGACGATTGAGTGTGGGAAGTGGGTCCCAGAATTGATTCGGTGGGGGGCTGGGGACTGGACCCTATGTCGCTGTCGGTGGGCGGAGTCACTATCAGTGCATGCGGACCCCACTAAACGAGAAAAAGTCAAGAAATCAACCAATGAAAATTGAGTCTAGGAGGCCCACCTTTGTCACTGTGTGTCCCGCAACAAGGGGTTGTGGGCACCTCAGCCCATGCGTCAATGGGCCCCAGGGCCCGTTTGAACCTCCAGTTGATTAGTAGACTCTACAATCTACAATTCTACATCCTTCCGGTCCCGTCGGGCGTCCGAGTAGGGGCTAGGGGCAAATTCGTATCCTCTGCATTAACTCGTGCGTTAATAGATATGGACTATCCAATAATCCAATTGAGATCCGCACTAATATTAAAGAGCTTGTGCGTTATAGGCAGATTTTGGATTGGCTCCGATCCTTGTTAAACGGCTGACATGTATTAAACTCTTTTGAGTGAATGCAGAGGATACGCATTCGGCTAGAGATAGTGTGGACACAATTGTTGCAGTACTTGTTTAGATCCGTATCTCGGGATCCGCTAGCTAATTTTCTGTCATCCGGAAGCATAAAACTGTTTTCTAGTTCAAATTAGGATGTTCATCGATTCGGTTTGATTAAAATTAAAATAAATAGACAAATTAAAATTTTATTTGGTTTTCAAAAGTACAACCGAACTGATCAAGATAAACTTATCAACCGAATTAATTCGGAACCAAATAAATCAAACTAAATTTCATTTTGCTCGGTACTTCGGTTGAACCGAAACAACAAGAATACGTTTAGTGATTTTCACACTTAAAATAGTTATTTATTTCAATATACATAATTGAATTACGGTTAGTTTTTTTCACACTCAATGGGAAAGAAAACGTTCATAATTAAATATTTCTCTTTTCGGTCGGTTCGGTCTAACCGGTTATTCTAATTAGTATATGAAGAATCTCATGATGCGATTAAGGTGGTAAAAATTTAATTTTTAGACTATTTGACAAGTATCTAAGCTACTATATTATGCTGATTCTACTTAATTAATTCTTAAGTACAAATAAATTATTTACTCATTCATCTATCATAAATCTATCTACTAAAGAAGATTTGGATATACCGTCTACCAAATGTCAATATGGTAAGTAGAAAGAAGTCGTATCCTCTCTAAGTCTCTTGAATACATCTGTTTATTGAAAACGACATCCTCGTGTTCAACTTGAACTAAACAAAGATTAGAAAGACCTTGCTAGATATCTCAGTCTAATCTAAACTTAGAATTTAGTTAATAACCCTTCTACCTCTTCTTTATTTTAATTAAAGAGACTAATATGAGAAAGGAAGAAAATAGGCAACGAGAAGGAAAGAAATTTCAGAAAATTACTTAATGAAACTCCTCTGTACCTCTACTAATATACAAAGATACTAGAGTTTTTCCTTTGTATAACCTTCCATACATAATGTTCCTTAATAAAAGAGAGCACCATAGACCGCACCTTTCCAGGCGCACAGGGCTCGTTGAATCCTGTATGTTCTGACCCTTTTCTGCTTCTCTAACTCATACTAATTTTGGACTTCAATAAATTTATGTTATAATAATGTTCTACACATTATTATATCTATGTGCCACGTATATTAGACTATATAATGTGGACTATATTATATCAAATAATATGCACATTTTCATAAATTTATCTTCACTCTAAATAGTTATGATATTTTATTTTTAAACATTTAATCACACTATATTATTTCATATGAAATAATATACATCATATAAATAAAATATCCTTTCTTGTTTTTTGTATAGTTGATGTGACCTATATAAATGATCTACGTTATGTTGTTAATGACATAAAATATTTTATTATCACAAACTATAAGCGGCATTCTAGATATACATTATAAATTATCCAAATAATATAGATGTAAAATATTATTTGTTTCTTAATCATGAATAATATACAAAGTAGGACTGTGTTATCTTTGTATTATATTTGTTTCTTAATCTCTTCAGTAAATTATTAATATATAACTGCACTTTAGCTATATTGCATTCACTATAATTACTAGTATCGTGCCCGTGCATTACAACGGAGACACTATAAGAGGAAAAAAAAAAATCTCATACACCATGACATATTTTTACAAAAATAATTAGACTTAATAGTTTACTAGTTAGGGGGCAGTTCCAATTTTTGACAATGCAACCTACAGTTCCGCAGCTTGAACGGTGATACAACCCCTCTGCGAGGTAAATTGCCATACTTAATAATTTTAATGGCGCATATTTAGTGTTTTTCATGCTTTTTGGTGGGTTCTGCCGTTATAGCATGTGTCTGTTTTTTTTTTTTTTTTTTCCAATTTCAACATTCAAAAAGCATGTGCTCATAATATACTTAACATTTGTAACAACTTCCCATTCTTGTGATATAGTTTTACATACAGAAATCTCACTCAAATACTATTTATTACACATGCTACATTACCAAGAAAAACATTCATTTGTTCCTTGTACAAAGACCTTTTTTCAAGTAAATTTGTTTAACTATGTGATTTCCATTGAGGAATTAACTTACGGATTTCTTGGGATTATTCCTTCAGAGATGGCTCAAAGTCCAAACAGTAGATGTGTGAGATTCTGTCATCGAATTTTGACATCAGTTGTTCAACCTTGAACCCTTGCTGATCATTTTCGCACGTGTTCACACAAATATTGATTATTTTCTCATCATCTTATCTTCTCTATGGACTTGATGGTTCAAGAATTCGTCTAATGGCATCCACTGCACAACAAACCAAAAGAATTGTCATTTGTACTTTTAACTAAAACATAAAACTGGTGTTCTTTTTTTGAGAAAAAATGTGAGTCGAGCTCACATTTGATTTCATTAACAATGAATAAGATACAAGAGTTTTTACAAGAGTTTTGCATGCAAGTAAATTAAATGTAAAGCAAATGAAAAGTAAGTGAGAACGCTCAAACAGCTGAGCATAAAGATAAACCAAAAACCATGAAAAGAAAAATTAAAAAGCTCAGACAACCGAGCATTAAACAGAAAGTGTAAAATAGAAAACATACGAAAACTTGAGAAATGGATTAGTGTTCCTATAAATTTTAAACTCCTTTGATTGGCTAGCTCCAATCTTTCTTCTTTCTTCTTTGCATCAGTAGACCTTCTCATGTGATATCTCCTTCATCCCTGTATATCACATCTGTACCAGTATCGGTACCAGTACCATTACTGATCCTGGTACCAGTTGATGGCTGTGTCAAATGCCCTTTCCCTGCGTTCCCTGGATCCATACCCCGAATGTTACCAGTACCGGTACCCGTAGCGTGGTTTGCCATGTGAAAACCCGTCAGACCTCTTTGTGGCTGTGCCATACTCTTATAAAGCTTCAGGTGCCAGGTTATTTCCTCCATCAGTTCCTCTAAACTCTTGTTGGCATTTGAAAGAGCGAGCACACCTTTCCTTCCATAAGATAAATTGCATTATCAGTAGCGCCGTTTTCTGAATTTTGCTCAATGTGCCTACTTTGTCCCTGCTGGTTACCTCAATTGTTGGCCTAACTGGCCACCTCTGTGCTGGCACAAAGGAAGTGAGTTACGCGTATAACTGAATCGTGTATGGGCAATCTTCAAACAGATGCTGTGCTATTTCTAAGGCATTGTGGCACCTACTGACCATCGCCCACCCCTTCTTTTGCAAATTATCATGTGTCAGGATTTTGTTCTTGATTGCTAACCATGCAAAGACCTTAACTCTCGGCGGTGCGTGCAACACAAATCCTGTACTTTTAAGATATTTAAATATCTAGCAAAATTGATTGAATAGCTTTTGAGTCTAAATGAAAGTGGCTGAGATTGATTTAAAAAAAAATTAAGGCAATTTACTACATTTTGCTTGGCTTAGGCTTAGTTTTAGGACTTGGTTTTTCATTGCAACTTCAGATTTTATAAGTGTCATTTTAAATTGCAGTATAATATAGGACATATATTTGTCGAAATATATTAATTAATACTAAGAGAGTGCCTGAAACCTGGAGATATTAAAAAAAAGTAGTGAAGGGAAGTTTCAGCAATAAGCCCTCTCCAACTGCCTAGGAATGAGAAGAGACATTATCCAATATTAAATTGAAACATGCATAGTTGAAAAAAAGAAGAAATTACATGAAATCAACTTGAGAAAACAGTCAGAACTTATGATACTCTCTAATTGACTTCTTCACCATGGCAGCACGATTTTCTGGTATTGTTATCATTCAAAACCAAATCAGATTAAGCATGAAAATACAAGTACTTCTTCACCATTGCAGAAACAGTAAGGTGCAGAATGTGGCAACCCAAACTGAGACCTTGCTGAAGAATCTTGTTGGTGAGAACTTGAAGGTGAAAATTTACTGCAAGTTGAAGAACAAATTTTAGCCCTATATACTCCTGATTGGGACTGAGTTGTATGACCTTAACCCAGAAATGGCTGAACAAAATTTGACTAAAACTGAAAATAGCATAAACTCTTTTGGACTTGAAGGTAGTAGATCCAACCTACAGTTTGCCACATTTACAGGAATCCTCGCTCTATACCGCAAAAAAAATACAAAATATTTTGTAGAAATAGAAAGACGTAATAAATTTATTTCCTATCTTCCCAATATTCAGAAAATAACCTAAATGAATGTAACGTCCCTAAACTCAGGAAACCTCAAAGAACTCGAATTGAAAGGTAAACTCAATTTATTGATTGAACAAGTAAAGAGTACAGTGGAGAAAAATGGTAAATAGAATGCTAAGAAATTGCAATAATGAAACAAGAGTATTTCCAAGGTTAAACTAGCCCTGCTAATAATCCTATATTTATAGACGATAAGATCTCCTCTTTAATCAATCTGATCCGTCCAGTCTCTAGTTAAGGCATCTCCTGTTCTGACACTCTGGGACCCTCTTGCAGCGCTTCATCTGATTTAATTACCTTGCCCGTATTTTCCTCCGCTTTGCCCTTTCTACCCGAAATCTCTTCTTTTCTTATCAGCGTATTGACTGAGTCAAAATTAGACTGATTTCTTCCCAACTTCGCCTCTGGCCGTGACACTCTCCCCTCCTTCAAAGCGTTCTCGACCTCGAGAATAAAATCTGGAAACCTTTGTGCAAAGGACCGATAGTTCTCCCAAGTGGCATCCTCAATTTCATGATTAGACCACTGAATGAGTACTTGAGCTTCCGCCGCATTGCGTACCTTAACCATTCGTCTTGCTAAAATAGCTACTGGAATTGATGGTGTAGTTCCATTAGGTCCAACTATTGGTAGATCAGGAGAGACTGCTTGAGTATTGCCTATTCTCTTCTTGAGTTGAGACACATGGAACACAGGGTGTATTGCAGATCCTACTGGTAAATTGAGATGATATGCGCAAGTCCCAATCTTTTTAATAACCTCGAAAGGACCATAGAATTTAGGACTGAGTTTGTGATTCCGCAATCCTGCCACAGTGATCTGACGATAAGGCTGAAGCTTCAAGTAAACCCAATCGCCAATAGTGAAGTGTCTCTCGCTGCGGTTTGCGTCAGCATGTTGCTTCATACGATTCTGGGCCACAACTAGATTAGCTTTCAGTTGTTGAAGGGTGGTATGTCGATCCTTCAGAATCGTGTCAATCGCGGCTACTTGACTTCTGGGCGCACTACCAAGGCCTAATTGAGGTGGTACGTAGCCAAATAAAGCTTCAAAAGGTGTCATTTTGATCGAGCTGTGGTATGATGTGTTATACCACCACTTCTGCCATTGTCAGGTATTTTGCCCAACTCTTTTGCTTATCGAAAGTCATGCATCTTAAGTAATTTTCCAGACATTGGTTAACCCGTTCTGTCTGACCATCTGATTGAGGGTGGTAGGATGTACTTAGATTGAGCTGCACATCCATTCTTGCCATCAATTCTTTCCAAAAACGGCTGGTGAAGATAGGGTCCCTATCAGATACGATATTCTTTGGCATGCCATGGTGCTTGTATACATTGTCGAAATATGCTTGAGCCACAGTCAGAAGCTTTATAGGGATGTGACAAGGATATAAAGTGGGCATATTTTGTCAGTCGATCCACTACAACCATGATAACCTCTTTCCCATTTGACTTAGGTAATCCAGTTATAAAATCTAAGCCCACACTTGTCCAAGCACCATCTGGTATCGGTAAAGGTTGCAGGAGACCAGGTGGGTGGATGTGCTCAGGTTTTGTCAGCTGACAAACATCACATTCTCTTATGTACTGGTGTACATCCTTCTTCATGCCTGGCCAATAAAAGGTTCTCTTAATTCTTTGATAGGTGGATGTAATGCCTGAATGCCCCCCTAAATTTGAAGAATGCATTTCTCTCAGTACAAGTTGCCTCCAATTGCCCGTGCCGCCAACACAAATTCTGCCCTTGTATCTGTACAGCTGCTGATGTTGTGTGTATGGTTGATCAGTTCCTTCCTCTTGCTGTTGTTTAATCTTCTCTTTGATTCCTTCAATCCAGGTGTCACCAAGATAGCTACCTTGCATCTCCACAACCCATTGAGGGATAATTTCACTTACAACCCTGATATCTGCACAATTAACATAATCTCCCATTTCCTTTCTAGAAAGGGCATCAGCAATGACATTTTCACTACCTTTTTTATACTCAATTACATAGTCTAATCCTAGAAGTTTACTCAACCCTTTGTGTTGGCTGGCTGTGTTGATTCTTTGTTCCAACAAGTATTTTAAACTGATATGGTCTGTTTTAATGACAAATTGACCCCCCATTAAGTAATGTCTCCACTTGGTAATGGCTGTGAGTAAAGCTAAGAACTCCTTCTCATAAGTAGATAATAACTGATTCTTAGGTCCTAATTTCTTACTCAAAAATGCAAGTGGTTTCTTGTTTTGGAGTAGTACAGCACCAATACCATTGTTGCTGGCATCAGTCTCAACAACAAATGGTTGACTAAAATCAGGAAGTGCAAGTATAGGGGCTTGGGTCATGGCAATTTTAAGTATCTCAAAAGCTGTTTGTGCCTCCTCATTCCATTTAAAAGCATCCTTTTTTAACAGGTCAGTTAGTGGTTTGGCAATTACCCCATACCCTTTTATGAATTTTCTATAGTAACCTGTTAAGCCAAGAAAGCCTCTTAATGATTTAACATTTTTTGGGATTGGCCACTCAATCATTGCTTCCACCTTTTTGGGATCTGTAGCTACACCATTCTTTGAAATAATGTGACCAAGATATTCAATTTGCTCAACAGCAATATCACATTTACTCCTCTTCAAAAACAATTGATTTTGTTGAAGTAACTCAAAGGCAAGTCTCACATGATTTATATGTGCATCTAAGTCAGTACTGTAGATCAGTATATCATCAAAAAATACTAAAATGAACTTCCTCAAATATGGTTTGAAAATTGAGTTCATTAGTGCTTGAAATGATGCAGGAGCATTGGTAAGTCCAAAGGGCATTACTCTAAATTCATAAAGCCCTTCATGTGTGTGAAATGCTGTCTTGTAAATATCCTCTTCATGCATTCTAATTTGATGATATCCAGATCTTAAGTCTAACTTGGTGAACACTGTTGCATGCTTCAATTCATCTAGTAAATCATCAATTATGGGTATTGGGTACTTATTCTTGACTGTGTTTTCATTTAATTTTCTATAGTCAACACACATCCTCCAAGAATTGTCCTTTTTTTTAACTAAAAGAATAGGAGATGAGTAAGGACTGCAAGATGGCTGAATAAAGGAATTTTTGAGTAATTCTTCAATGATTTTGTCAATTTCTAGTTTTTGGTAATGAGAGAACCGGTAGGGTCTCAAATTGACTGGTTTTGAATCAGGTTTTAGTGGAATCCTGTGATCTATTTCTCTTTTTGGGGGTAAGACATTGGGTTCAACAAATAGTTCAGAGAACTCATCTAATATTGGTACCAAGGAAGAATGTACCTGCTTGTCTACCTTTTCTCCAATGTTGAAAATATGTGCCACTAGTACCTGACTTTCCTCATGCCTCTCATTTAATATGCCTTTTCCTTGTTCAGTAATGGTGAGAAGTTTCAGTTTGGCTTCCACATCCTCATCTTCTAATTTGATGAATTTGCCATCCCTTTTCAGTTTCATGGTACCTCCATTCCAATCAACTAGTGTGAGGCCAAGTTTTGTCAACCAATTCATTCCCAACAGAAGATCATGTCCTTGTACATCTAGAATTCTCAAATCTGCATTGAACTCGTGATTTTGCAAGTAGAATTTGAGGTTTTTACATACCTCATCAGTTTGCATTTTCTGACCATTGGCAACTCTAACTGTCAAGGGGTTGGATTTGGTTATTTCTAAATTTAAGTTGTGCACTATATTAGGATGGATGAAGGAGTGAGTGCTCCCACTATCCATTAAAGCACAAATGGGAATTGTACCAATTTTTCCTTTAAAGGTCATTGAAGAATTGTATTCTCCATTACACAGATTCACTACAGCTGGTTCACCTTCTTCATATTCAATAAAATCATCAAATTCTCCTTTGTTTTGCTCATCTGCTAGTTCAAACTGATTTGGATCAGTGTGTTCATCTCCATCAGCTTCTATGGTATGTAAGGCTTTTAATTGACATTTATGCCCTTGCTGCCACTTTTCATCGCACTTAAAGCATAAACCTAACACCCTTTTTTGGTCCAAGGTCAGGTTACCAGTTGGCTTACTCATGAGTTTGGGGTACTCAAGTTTTGAATTTGGTCTTATTAAGGCTTGCCCTTTGTCCCTCCACCTAGTATCAACGGTTGCAGTTTGGTATTGATTTTTGTTCTGGTATTGATTTGGTTTAACCATTGTACTAATCTTTTTAATTGTACTGTCAAGTGAAAGTTCAATTTGCCTAGCATATCTAATAGCATCATTGAGTGTACTAGGGTTAAATAACTCTATGGTATTCCTTAGTTCCTCCTTTAACCCACTAATAAATCCCTCCACATAAAAATCTTCACTAGTTATCCTTCTCTTATGTGTCAGCCTAGCTCGTGCTTGTAGAAATTGGGATATGTAATCTTCTAGATTTCCAGATTGGTGTACCCTCTTAAATTCATCAACAGCATTTCCATCTTTTTGAGAGAAAAAATTAAGTACTTCCTCTACCAGAATTGCCCATGGTGGAGAGTTGGGATTTGCAATTTTGAAACACCTGTACCAGTCTTCAGCGGGTCCTGTGAAATGCATAGTGGCCATTCTTGACTTATACTCCTCAGGAATTTGGTACATGTCGAAGTAGAAAGTGCAACACTCCACCCAAGATGTCGGTTTAATTCCAGAAAAGCTAGGGAAATCCATCCGAGGCAGGTTCACTCGTTGTTCAATTTGTCGTCCTTCTTGACGCATTTCACCCCTTCTGGTATGTTCTTGTTCCAAGATTACACCTTGGTTGGAAAATTCATCTCTTCTTGGGTTGCTCGTATCATTAGTTCCTTGCTGCACAATTGGGTTGCTAGAGTTGCTGCTTTCTGGAGTGTCAGATGTAGAACCCCCAATTCTTGCATGTATGGCTGTCATTAGTCGAGCCATTTCCCCCATATTGGTACTTATCTCCTTGAACTGCTGAGAATTGGCTTGAGACATGGCATCTAACTTCTGATCCATTACGGCAATGGCATGAGTATTGGTGCTGGCAGCTTGAGTATTGGCTTGGAGTTGCTTGTTCGCCATTGTCGTCTGATGCTCAAGCTGGACTAAACGGTTGCTCATGTCGCGCTGCACTGATTCTGTTTGCAAGAACCTAGCCGTCAGTGTTGCTAAATCCATGGTCAAGTCGTCGTTGCTTGCGGTGCTGCGAGTTGTCGGCATTAGTGGTCGTTTGGTTCTCTTGGCTGTCACGATTCTTGCTATCCCAGTTGCAATCTTGATGGCTCTGATACCACTTGTAACGTCCCTAAACTCAGGAAACCTCAAAGAACTCGAATTGAAAGGTAAACTCAATTTATTGATTGAACAAGTAAAGAGTACAGTGGAGAAAAATGGTAAATAGAATGCTAAGAAATTGCAATAATGAAACAAGAGTATTTCCAAGGTTAAACTAGCCCTGCTAATAATCCTATATTTATAGACGATAAGATCTCCTCTTTAATCAATCTGATCCGTCCAGTCTCTAGTTAAGGCATCTCCTGTTCTGACACTCTGGGACCCTCTTGCAGCGCTTCATCTGATTTAATTACCTTGCCCGTATTTTCCTCCGCTTTGCCCTTTCTACCCGAAATCTCTTCTTTTCTTATCAGCGTATTGACTGAGTCAAAATTAGACTGATTTCTTCCCAACTTCGCCTCTGGCCGTGACAATGAACATATGTATTACTATTTAATTTTATTATTCTTTTATGTTCCTGATAAAAGGATCAGATATTTCTTCCCTCTAAAAAGAAAAAATCAAAGAATTTAACTACTGGTAATATATTGTACCAATATTCCTTCCCCTCATACAAAAAAAAAAAAAGCAAAGGATCTAACTACATATCAGATCGAGAATCACACAGTAGAAAAAAATAATAATAATCAAAGGATCTAACTACGTATCAGATCGGTGCTGATGCTAAGGGGGGCGCATCTTTGCTGGGATTGGTGCTGATGCTGATGCTGAGGGGCACTTAGGGTTCTTTTTTTCTTTGGGAAGAAAGGGATCGGGGAGGGGAACGAACAACAACAAAAAAATTGCTGGGGGAGAGGTGGTTGGATGCAAGTTTTCCAGCGAAAAAAATTTGTGCATCTGAGATTTAATCTGTCCGATTTTAGATTCAAATCCGACGGTGCATAACGAATTAAAATTCGTGTGGCAGTATGTGTGGCAATACGTGTGGCAGATACAATTTTAACTAAATTTAGACCTCTACACGTAAAAAAGATGTATTTAATCAAAAGAAGACAAATTATTTGATTGGAGGACTAATATTCAATCCGAAAATTCATCTTTTAATGGTAGCAGTTGGCGAATAGGATAACCAACGTGCTTTATAATGGAATGGAGATACATTACTAAGGGGCTCATAAAATATTATTACTCGTTATAAATGAGGGAGCTATTAACATATAACTTTCTCCTTCACAAATTATATACAAATGACTAATATTTTTAACACCACTAGTAATAAGTAGCTTTTAATATTAATTACATTGCATACTTTTCATGTGGAAAAAAATATATCTGCTATCTTAAAATTCTGAAATACAATAAAAACATTAATGACACTAACATAATACATATAATCCATTTGTTAGATCTGTTCAATATTGGAAACCTTTCACATACTCATGTTATTAAACAATAAACTTTTATCAACATTTATAGAACTACAATATACTTTAATCAACATGACAACTTATCAAGGTACACAAAAAATTTTCAAAGAAACAACATATCTAAAATATTCCCAACGAACGACATATCTAAAATACGATATGACCAAAAATATATCAATTTAAACAACTTTGAAACTCAAATAAATAACATATTTAACAAATTACATATTTCAATTTTTTTATTTAAAAAATATGGGTCCGCATCGGCATTCTGCGGCCCCGCTGAAATGGGTCCACAGAATGCCAGTGCGGCCATACTGGAAATCGAAATCCCACAAAACGATGGTTATTTGGTTTTTTTTTTTTTGAAAAATATTATAAATAAGAATTTCGGCCTCAAAAACTTCAAAATTACGTATTTCCCCTTCTAAACTTTGAAATTACGTATTTCTCCCTCTAAACTTCAAATACTCACAAATTTACCCATTTTATTGTCTTTTATATTAAAAATCATTCTAAATTTATAAAATACCCATTTTATCCTTTATTAAAAACATATAAAGCCCATTAGACTCAAATTTGAATCTGAACAGTTCATCTACTGTCCAAATTGCTTTTAGATATGTGTGCACAAGATCGGCACAATCTTGATGCAAACACACACGCAAATTGAAGTGACATGCACAGATCTTAATGCGATGCGCGCGATCGAAATTGCCTTAAGATCTATGCATGCTAGATAAGCACGAATATTGAAGCGATGTGCACAGATCTTAATGCGATGCGTGCAGATTGACGGCAGAGGAACCCTTCATATTCAAATTTGAGTCTGATGGGCTTTTATATGCTTTTAATAAAGGGTAAAATAGGTATTTTAAAATTTTGGAATGAGTTTTAATATGAAAGACAATAAAATGAATAAATTTGTGAGTTTTTGAAGTTTAGAAAGGAAAATATGTAATTTTAAAGTTTAGAAAGGGAAATACACAATTTTAAAGTTTTTGAGGGGTACACGTGAACCAAAATATTATTTAGTTTTCATGTATAAACGTAAGTTGTTTTAGTATTGTTAAAACATTTGGTGTTAAGGTGGTTGATTTGTTTTTCTCATGGCTCTCAATGGCATTTTCGTTTTGTTGTTATTATCTTGTAAAATTGTAGCCGGACTTATCTAGAGGTGCTATCGGGTCGGATCAGGTCCGGATACTATTATATTTGTCCGTATCTTAAAAGTGTTCGGGTCCAAATTTCGATCCATATACTTATTTGTTTCAAATCGGGTCGGATCCGGATCCGGATACCTATCTACCCGTAGATATTTCGGGTCCAGTCTTTCGGTTCCGGATAGATAGATACCCATAACTTGTTTGTGGATTATCGGGTCCGGTCCAGATATGGGCGGTTCCGGATCCGAAGTGGGTATATGTCACAACTCTCAAGAATTTGAGAAAGTAAAATATTGGAGATGGTGATTTCCTTTTCTATGATTCAAAAAATTCAGAATATTAATACTAATTTTTTAATAGAGAATTAAATTTATGGCAGATATTTGATTTCAATGAGATTTATTGCAAAGACATATCAATGAGAGCAATAAAATTTCATGATTATGCAGAGGATATATAAGGCAAATATTGAAAGATATATTCAGAGCAATAAATTTTCATGATTATGCAGAGAATATATAAGGTAGATATTGAAAGATATATTCAGAGCAATAAATTTTCATGATTATGCAGATGATATATAAGGCAGATATTGAAAGATATATTTAGAACAATAAATTTTATTAAAAAATTAATATGCAAAATGTGATTACTGGCATGACATTTGTTAATTTGATTATATGTAAAATTGTATTTTCATAGTTATTAATATATGTTTTATCGGGTATTTATATGGGTGTTTGGTCGGATTGGGTTATGGGTCGGATAACTAATTCAAACCCATATCCTATCCATTACAATATCGGTTCCGGATCGGATATTAAATTATTAATTTTGTAACCGTACTCATAATTTAACCGGTTATATTTTTTAAACCATACCCTACACAAATTAACCGGATCCGGGTCGGTTCCAGGTCGGATCCGGTTCGGTTCCGAATCGGATCCGGGTAATCGGATAAAAGTAGCACCTCTAGACTTATCATACATGTAATTGGCAATTTTATTTTATTGTTAAGGCATATTATTTATGAATTTATTTATTTATCTCCTTGTTTTTATTTGATTTGTTATTTTTTGGTTTTCAATTTTCTAGCGTGCAGGATATCGAACATACAGCGGAGAATATTATGGCGGTCAAGTTAGAATTAGTGCATGGGGTGTCCCTCACATTAATCCCCACTCTAGTTATGAAGTCTCAGTAACTCTCGTGAACGTCAATGGTGACCGCATAAGTTTGATAAACGGAAGACTTCATGTATGTAAGATAATTTAGGATTGATATTTTTTTTTATTTGATTGCATAAAAATAATAGAAATCTCTTCTTTTGTTAGAAAACAATAGATGTGGCTAAGCCGTTCACCTGTATAAATTAAAAATTAGCAGTTTGATCATTTACCCCATGTTTGGTTGTGGCATATGATCAGAGTCAAAATGATGATGATTTACGTAGGGTTTTGGCTTAGGTTTTGCATATTTTCTCACACTTATGTTTAATTATTTAAAGAAAAAGGCTACTGTCACCCTTCTTTATGTTTTATTGCAGAAAACAGGTTTTGGGACTATTTCATATCAAAAGGAGCTAGAATCAGGTCAATCGGATCAGCGATGCCTTCGTCCAAGTCTTGGTTACGGTCCGTATTGGTTAATACGGACCAGACATAGCACAGACTCAGAAGATGGCGCAGGAAGTTACAACCATAACCGCCAAGGTCTCATTACGGACCGTATTACCTGATACGGTCCGTATCCGAAGGCGTCTCTTGAGAAATAACTGCCGACAGCTGTTTCCAGATTGATTTCTTAGCCTCCAATCAACCTCTACACGTCCCTACACTCCTATATAAGGCCCCTGGGCAGATAGAATTAGCATTTTTGTACTTAGGGTTATATTTGATTAAAGAGAGAAGAGAGGAGTGATTGTAACCATGCCGTTCCGCGGCTAAGTTCCTTTTCTTAGGGCTAGGCAGTAAACCTTGTTGCTCTTGATGTTTTGATATATATATTTCTGTTGATTATGGTTTCTTGTTGTTGTATCGAATATGCTTTTGTGATTTATTATCTCTTTATCTAATTTCAATGATCTAGTTTGAGTTCATTAGAGTAGTGACAGTGCTTTAATAACTCTTTAAACTATTTGGATGAGTTAGCCTCTGTTTGATCCGAAAAAGTCGGGATTTTAAAAATAATGAAATGATTCGAAGCTCACGATCTTGAGCTCAAATTGAAATGGCAAAGAAAATAATGTGTTTAATAATGGCCGAAACTTGGTTGGCAGCTGCTATGATTATATGACTTAAATTATTTGATTTCAATTAATTGGCCGAATAGTAAAATATGCTGCTTCAATTGAAATAAAATAATTGGGTTACTGGAGATTGCCGAACCTAATTGGAACAAAAATTGAGCTGCTTCAATTAAGCTGGCCGAACCTAATTGAAGTGAAAAATTGACCTGCTTCAATTAAAATCTAGTTGGACCGAATTCAATTGAAGTTAAATAATTTGAGGTGCTTAAATTGAGCCGAAACCAAAATTGGGGCTGCTACTAGATGGCCGAACCAAATAAATTAATGGGCTAGCCAAATTATTGCAAGGCCCAAAAGGATGAAGATGCTCTAGAATATGCTCTAGATATTTTTATTCCTATGGACACATGTCACACTACCAATGAAGATGCCAAAATATGAGGGATGAAGATGCTCTAGAATATGCTCTAGATATTTTTGCTCCTATGGACACATGTCACATGACAATTGAAGATGCCAAATTAGGAGGGAAGAATATATTCTAGAATATGCTCTAGATATTTTGCTCCAATGGACACATGTCACATGACCAATAAAGATGCTAAAATACCAAGAATATTCTCTTCAAGCTTGAGGGATAAGCATGGCCACTTGGATGCATCTAAACCTTTGGATGAGAGTTAATACAAAGGAGTGGTGGGGATCATGCCAACAAGGCTCCTCTAAACCCTAGGCTCTACCTCTTGCCATAGCCTATATAAATCACTCATTTGAAGATGAATATGGACACTAAAAAAAAAAAAAAGAGCTTCTTTCTTCCTCATTTTCATATAGGCTAGCTAGCAAAAGAAAGAAATTTGAATCCTTCTTCTCAACAGTAGCTAATAAGGTAATTAGCAATCAAATTATGTAGGCCCTAAGGGGCTAAGTCATGTATATCTTCATATGAAATAAATTTATTCGAAGTTCATGATATTTCTTTTCTTCTTCTTTTTTTCTTGCAATTTCGATTCTTTTTATTGATTACTCTTTGTTTCTTTCTTTTCCTTCCTTCTTGTTTGGAGCTTCTGGCTTGATGCAAATGTGAAGGCTAAAATGAGCTAAATACATGTTGGCCTAATGATAAAAAAAAAAAGGGGCTTCCTTTACTGTCTTTAGATAAAAAAAAATATGTATATAAATATATAAAAAAAAAATAATAAATAAACATTTCTGTTTTAATAAAGAAATTCCCTAGTTTTCATTAGTTAATAGGCTTTATTCTTGCTTTTTATGATTTGTCACTATTTTAGCATATAACAAAAATATGAAGGTATAAAAATGTAAAACTTCGATTTTTCTCTTCTCTGCCTCCTCTTTCTTCTTTTTCGATTTTTCTTTTTTTTCTTAAAAAGGTTCTTTAATTCCTTGATGAAGTAACTAGATAGTAGAGGGTGTATGTGTTGAGCTGGATAGCTCCATGTACACTCGAGCTATTTAATTGTTTTATTTAAAGGAATTAAAGAATGACAAAAATATATATAAAAGGATAAATAAAGGTTGAGCTGGATAGCTCCCTTGTTTATTCCTATTAAATGAGGTCTATGTTGCATAATCGAAAGATATTTAGCTTCCTTATATGAAAGATCACTAATGTGTACTAGATTACACTTTATAAGGAAGTTAAATTGATCATTGTGCAAATAGTGAGAGAAAGAGGGTTTAAGGTGTAAATAGACAACAATCCAATATTGTTCTATGTCATTTACACATTTTTCCTAATGAAATCTCAATGATACACCTCTCAAAATGATGCAAAATATCAAAAACATGATTTTAAACAAAATCAGGGGCTTCGCTGCATAAAACCACATTTTGACAGATTTTTGGTATTTAAAGAAACATTATTTTGAAATTTTGGATTTTCCCTTTTCTTTTTGTTTGTTGGTACCAATTTGTAGCCTAAAAGCTACTCAAACTTGTTAGAACTCAAAACCAATCATGATAAATGTCCCCCACAGCTTCTGGTACAAGTTAATGAACAATACCAGTATAAAATATCAAGGCATGTACCACTGGTACAAGGAAAGCATTCAAAAGTGCCAAAATGACCCCTGCTGGTAAAATAAGCAATATGAACTGACACAGGGACCAAAATGAAAAATGGACATCGCCATCAGATAAAGAATTTTAAAACACACAAAATTGACACAAACTTTGCATTTTTCTGATCTTTTTTCGATTTTATATGAATTTTCAAAGTTCAGTTTTAAAAACAGAAAATCAGCATTTAAACAGTAATAAGCTGCTGCTGGTAAAATGAACAGTACAGATCGGCTAAAAATCCAAATCAAAGAACAAACATCATGATTAAATAAAGTACTTCAAAATACATAAAATGGACACAAATTTCATATCTTTCTGATTTTATTTCAATTTAATATGAATTTTTGAAGTTCAGACCTAAATACAAGCAAAATACCCTTCATATTCCAGCTGCACGGATTTTAAAGCAATATGAGCCTTTTGATTCCAGCGCCAAAACAAAGCTTAAATGGAAACACAGATCTTGAAGCTCAAAGCACATATCTCAAAGCCCAATACAAATCTCAAAACCCAAATAATCAATAAAATCATTAAATCAAAAATCTTTTGCACATAAGCCCCTCTGACAAATTGTAATCACAGCGAAGCCCTTGTAAATTTACAAATAGGTCCCTGGAAAGAATCAAGCTTTACAAATAAGCCCTTTTCAGTCCTTTTTGGCCATAACTTCTTCATTTCAAATCCAAATCAACTCAAACCACCTCCAAATGAACCCAAATTAAATCCTCCATGTCTCTAAACAAAAATTGAATGTGTCCAGCCGTCAGCCAAGTTTTGAAATGACCAAAATACCATTTCTTCAAATTTAAACGATCTTATTTATTAACAAAAATGTAAATAAATATGTTATGAGTCAGATGTAAATAAACAATGTATATACGCTTCTCAAATATCTAAATTCCTATTTCAAAATATAATAAACATCATTTTAATATGAAATCACACATACACACATATCCAAACCAAGAAAACCAAATCAAAACCAAGGTCAATACGTGAGTCCCCTTTTTAGCCCCATTATTCAATTCACAATAAATAGGCCCCAAATCCCGGAATGGACGAGGTGTTCAGTATGGCTTGGAAGGGTCATCTGATGTAATTAACAGCGGGGGCTTGCGCCCGCTGGGAGTTAAACGTCCCCACAATCAATAAACTCTCTCGATAGACTGATCATGAACAGTAGGTCTGTCGAGGATGAACCAGAAGGAACAGCAGAAAGAAAGTTGAATGTTTCAAGTTCGATGCTCTCCCCCATGTCTTGAAAGCAGAGAGCGTTGAACCCTGAAGCATTTCACACACGTGCACACACCTTCCATACCAGCTGTGCAACTTTCTGCGCCCTACAGGTTTTGGCACGCCCGGTGGGACATTCTCCTCCTCACAGGTTCGGGATCCGATGCGAAGATAAAAGGAACATACTCAAGTAGCCAATGACTTCAAAACACTCAAACAACAAGTCATTGGACCACTTGAGTTATGTCATTTCCTTTTATACTCGACATCGACGCCTATGAATTGAATAACCGGACTAAAACTCATGTACAAACTAAATTTTCATAAGAAAATTGACTAATGAAATTGTGAGTTTGCTTGTTAACAGGACATGGACTACCGTGCCGCAACCATCAACTCGCTCACCAATTCAACCAACTTTCCAGCAGATGACGATGTCATATACTTTGGGACGTTCGCAGTCCCCATAACTGAAGTGATGAACCATGAAGCTTCCCTCGGGTCTGTCACCGAGGAGAAGGTGGAAGAAGATGATGAGGTGTGCTATTACCTCACCCCCAAGGGACGGGATGGTAAGACATTCCTCCTACTCTCCAAATCCAAGCGCGCAAAGAGACGCACATCCAAGAAAATGACTCATAACACCCAAATCCCTGTGACCTCCCAGTTGGTCAGCAAGAAAGGAGCTCCCCAGGTTTGCCAGAGTGAAACGGTGGCCTACACAAACCTGCCCACTTTCAACCCCTTCTCTCCATTAGGGATTGGGAAGAAGAACCTTGCTGGCGCACTCATACGCGCAGTGCATGAAACCCCCAGGTATAAACCCACATATTCCTCTGCCAAATTGAAGAAGATAATCTCCGACCCAATACGGGTCAGCAACTCCGCTGAAGCCATAACCTCTCCCAAATCTAGAAGCACTGGACAACCTGATAAAGGATCAAGTGTCTTTGATAAACTAGGGAATATACCAAACCCCTCTCCGCGAAAGACTGGGGGCATGACACTCCATGCCAAAGACTTCTCTAATAAGAAAGAGAGGGCCATCATACAAGAACTGGAATCGGAAGAAGAGGAATTCACTGTATATGTGGTCGATATAGATGAAGATGATGATCCTAATATGAGGGAAAACCCCACTATTTATATGGTGGATGGTGATGAACAAGAAGAAGAAGAAGAAGAAGAGGAAGAGGCTTCTGATACAGCAATACCTCTAACCCACATGAAGAAAAAGGGCATGGTAAAGACTGGTGACAAACAAAAAGGAGCCGCGGTAGAAACTGGTGAAGGTTCTGTATCACATCCACCAGGTGGCCCTAAAACTCCCTCTGGTGAATATATCGACTACCAAACTCAGTTGCAACGGCAGTACGAAGTTCACGATCAGGAGATTGAATTGCTCCGAAAAAGACAAAATGAAGTTGAGGAATTGAATAGGGGTATGCGCCTGTTCTTAATAGATCATGGCTATATTAGCAATCCTGCTAGACCAATAAAGGATTTCTCTAGAGATGAAGGTCCAGTTCCTAAAGCCATGGATACGGGTCGCAAAAGATCTCGAAGTCCTGCAAGAGCCTCCGCCGCTGTCGGAAGTGATGGGAGGAGTTCAAATCATAACCAAATGAGTAAAGCAGATGTCAAAGCCCTCGTACACCAAGAACTACAAATAGTTAGCGCAGGTGTCAATACGTCCTCATATAAAAGGACTGGAAGACCATATCCCGACGCCTACGACAACATTCCGTTTCCTAGCAACTACACAGTACCCAAATTTGTGTTGTTTTCAGGAGATGGAATCCGGGGAATGAATCCCGAAGAGCACTTAAATCGTTTTAGGGTTGCATGCGTAAACACGGGAAGCAATGATGCCCTCCTATTAAGACAATTCCCATTAAGTCTTACAGGTCCAGCCTTCGAGTGGTATACGTCCCTGGAGAATGATAGCATAAAAACATGGGAAGAAATGGCAGACGCCTTCTGGACAAAGTTTGCAGTGATGCATGATAAAATCACAATAGCAGACTTAGCAAATACCCGACCAAATGAAAGAGAATCCATTTTGGATTATATCATCCGATGGAGAAGTCTCAGCATCAAGCTAGACCGCCAAATCTCACAAAAGGAGGCAATTCAACTCGTTATAAGAAACATTGAAGGATGGATGTCGCCGCATTTGGAATGCGCAAATATCACATCTTACCAGCAACTGATCTCCTTGGTTTCTAAGCTTGAGAAATCGATGCCAAGATCATCGGCATCCGGGTCGCAAAGAAAAGATTACTCCAAAAAGGTGGAATCTAAAGCGGCCTACACTCAAAAGGCAAAACGGGTCTTTAATACCGACACCTCTGATGAAGAAAAAGAAGAAAAATTCACCACAGTTAACCAAACTCAGCCTCATGCTAGACCATACACAGGAGGCAACTCTGATGCCCGCCCTCCATTAACACTGGCAGAGCAGAAAAGTAAACCTTACTCTTTCAAAAAGGAGAAGGTGGCAAAACTCTTCAAGCAAATCCTTGAGGGCGGACTTGAGCTACCTGCGATCAAGCGCCCTGATCAAACCGCGAACCCTGATGGCCCGAACTATTGTCCTTACCATAGAATGGCGGGTCATGTCATAGAAGATTGTTGGGTCTTTAAAGATTATGTGCAAAGGAAAATAAACTCTGGCGAGCTACGCCTCTCTGACAGTGCTTGTCAAGACCCAGCTCCTCATTAAAACCTCGCCATGGACCCATATACTGAAGTCCTTAAACTCGAGTATAAAACCACAAAAATATATATATCTCTATTTCCATAAAGTGGACCCATAACTGAAGTCCTAAAACTCGGATAAACAAACCCAAAAACATATCTCCAAATAAAGACCCACAAATAAAAAATAATAATCCACAATAAAGGTCCATAAAACCAAAAAGTCCAAAAAGGAATAAAAACCCGTTAATAAACCCAAAACTCCACAAATATGACAGGCTCATACCAAGACCAATATCCAAAATACACAAAATGGCTTTGTCAACTTGTGCCATAAACAATTGATACTGGTACGCTTATCCATCCAGTGATAAATGGATAAGCAAGTTTTACTTCTTGTACTTTGAACAAGAGTGGGCTTTGGTGTTGTGCCCATTTGAAACAACTATCATTGGTTTTGTTTTTCCTCCCAGTTTGAGAAAAGGAAAGACAAGGTTTCTTCATTGTCCTTTAAACAATGGAGTGCCTAATGATGATATCTCAAATAAAATCAAAAGATTAAAGAAAGCGGTCGTTTAGACTATTTAAATTCTGAAGGCACAAAATCCCTTTTAAAACAAAGTTTTCAAAACAATGGTATTCGCATTTCCCGCGATACCCTTGCCTAAGGATTGATGCCATATAGGCTATTCAAGAAGGCACGAGAGGAGTGAGTAAGGTATCACCCCCAAACAAATACACATACACACTAAACATTCCACCACAATAAAAGAGAGTGGAGAGATGTAAGGCCCACAAAGAAAGCCTCAAGCACAAAATGGGCTTTGTCAAGATTGTGCCCTTAAACAATTGTCACTGGTACGCTCGTCTAACCAGTTATTTAAATGACGAGCAGGCTTTATATATTTGTGCCGAACAAAATAAGGCTTTGATGTTGTGCCTAGGCCACGTGAGCACTAAAACAATTATCTTGGCCCAAAATAAGAAGACCAAGGACCCAAAAACAATGACCACATCAGGGCTCTCACCAAACCAATCCCCGCTAAACAAACATTGAGCCAGGGCGACACCCGTAAACAACAAATCCACGAATCAATGCCCCACCAGGACCTAATACACATACCAGACCTCGATAGGTCACCCAGTTTCAATACCTAGATCTCGATAGGTCACTCCACTCACATACCAGACCTCGATAGGTCATCCATACCGAGATCTCAATAGATCAATTCATCACATACCAGACCGCAATAGGTCGCCCTATTCCCATATCCAGATCTCAATAGATCACCTCATACATACCGAGACCTCAATAGGTCGCCTCATTCCGATACCGAGACCTCAATAGGTCATTCATACCCAGATCTTAATAGATCGCCTCAAACATACCCTGATCTTGATAGGTCACCTTCACCACATACCAGATCTTAATAGGTCACCCATATCCAGATCTTAATAGGTCACCCATACCCATAGGCTGTAGGAGCTGGCACCGCGTCGTATGCTCTGAGTCCTATTGTGCACCATACCATACCTGTAGGCGGTAGGAGCTGGCACCGCGTCGTATGCTCTGAGTTCTATCATGCACCCAACATCTCGACAATCTGAATGGGCACCGCGCTTCATGTTCAGACTCGAGATGCACCCAGAAGAGTTGCATGGAGCCCTATTCCTAACTCTCCAAGGATCGAACAAGGAAGTCAATCCACGATCCTCAGTTTATACTGAAAACACTAATAACCCGGTTGGAGGAGACTTGAAAGATTCAAGAGAAAAACCGAACTGAGCAAGTTTATTTGATCGCTTAGAACCCGATTGGAGAAGGTTTCAAAAGTTCGTCGTAAAAAGAGAAAGAAGGAGGATAAGGAGAATAATCGAGCCAATAAGACTATTCGATCGCTTAGAACCCGATTGGAGAAACCTTAGAAAGTTTGATTAAAAAAAAAAAAAACCCCTTAAACTACACCAGTAGTCTAAGAAGACTTTAAACTATCCCCGATAGTCCGAGGAGACTTTAAACTACAACCAAAACCAAATCCCAACCTGATACGATCCAAGAAGACTCTGAGCTACAGCCAAAACCAACCCTGGTTAGCCAAAGACCCCACCGAGAAGCACACGAGACAAACTGGATCAAAACCCGAGATTATGCCTACAACCAAAAGGCCATTTTATCTAAACCCTCAATTTTGCAAAAATACCCGCATGGTCTCCGCATTAGATCAGAGATAAAGTTCCATGTCTGTAATTCCTCCTCGTTTAGACAGGTTTTCCCTATGAATGTGAGTTTGGAGTATAGTCACTGTCTGAAGCCCTAATGTATGAGCAAGGGATCAATTGCTCAGACAAACCCCGAAGAACGCACATTCAACCCTCACCCAACCATGCAAGTATTAGCAAGATGAGATAAAGATAACATACCTTTTTGAAGTAGATGTGATCGAAGAAAATGATCAGACCCGCTTCCGAGCTCAATGCCCAATATGGAGTCCAAACACCTGAGATTCAAACAAGAAAATCAACTCAGAAAAGATTCCATAAAGTTCGAGGAGAACACTGGGGGCACCTGGCTAAGCTGTTCAATCCTAAGGTCTTCGCACCTCACCCAGGTGGGGGGCATTTGTTTGACCCGAAAAAATCGGGATTTTAAAAATAATGAAATGATTCGAAGCTCACGATCTTGAGCTCAAATTGAAATGGCAAAGAAAATAATGTGTTTAATAATGGCCGAAACTTGGTTGGCAGCTGCTATGATTATATGACTTAAATTATTTGATTTCAATTAATTGGCCGAATAGTAAAATATGCTGCTTCAATTGAAATAAAATAATTGGGTTACTGGAGATTGCCGAACCTAATTGGAACAAAAATTGAGCTGCTTCAATTAAGCTGGCCGAACCTAATTGAAGTGAAAAATTGACCTGCTTCAATTAAAATCTAGTTGGACCGAATTCAATTGAAGTTAAATAATTTGAGGTGCTTAAATTGAGCCGAAACCAAAATTGGGGCTGCTACTAGATGGCCGAACCAAATAAATTAATGGGCTAGCTAAATTATTGCAAGGCCCAAAAGGATGAAGATGCTCTAGAATATGCTCTCCTATGGACACATGTCACACTACCAATGAAGATGCCAAAATATGAGGGATGAAGATGCTCTAGAATATGCTCTAGATATTTTTGCTCCTATGGACACATGTCACATGACAATTGAAGATGCCAAATTAGGAGGGAAGAATATATTCTAGAATATGCTCTAGATATTTTGCTCCAATGGACACATGTCACATGACCAATGAAGATGCTAAAATGCCAAGAATATTCTCTTCAAGCTTGAGGGATAAGCATGGCCACTTGGATGCATCTAAACCTTTGGATGAGAGTTAATACAAAGGAGTGGTGGGGATCATGCCAACAAAGGCTCCTCTAAACCCTAGGCTCTACCCCTTGCCATAGCCTATATAAACCCCTCATTTGAAGATGAAGATGGACACTAAAAAAAAAAAAAAGAGCTTCTTTCTTCCTCATTTTCATATAGGCTAGCTAGCAAAAGAAAGAAATTTGAATCCTTCTTCTCAACAGTAGCTAATTAGGTAATTAGCAATCAAATTATGTAGGCCCTAAGGGGCTAAGTCATGTATATCTTCATATGAAATAAATTTATTCGAAGTTCATGATATTTCTTTTCTTCTTTTTTTTTCTTGCAATTTCGATTCTTTTTATTGATTACTCTTTGTTTCTTTCTTTTCCTTCCTTCTTGTTTGGAGCTTCTGGCTTTGATGCAAATGTGAAGGCTAAAATGAGCTAAATACATGTTGGCCTAATGATAAAAATAAAAAAAATAAAAAAAAAGTCTTCCTTTACTGTCTTTAGATAAAAAAAATATATATAAAAAAAATAAATAAATAAATATTTCTGTTTTAATAAAGAAATTCCCTAGTTTTCATTAGTTAATAGGCTTTATTCTTGCTTTTTATGATTTGTCACTATTTTAGCATATAACAAAAATATGAAGGTATAAAAATGTAAAACTTCGATTTTTCTCTTCTCTGCCTCCTCTTTCTTCTTTTCCGATTTTTTCTTTTTTTCTTAAAAAGGTTCTTTAATTCCTTGATGAAGTAACTAGATAGGAGAGGGTGTATGTGTTGAGCTGGATAGCTCCATGTACACCCGAGCTATTTAATTGTTTTATTTAAAGGAATTAAAGAATGACAAAAATATATATAAAAGGATAAATAAAGGTTGAGCTGGATAGCTCCCTTGTTTATTCCTATTAAATGAGGTCTATGTTGCATAATCGAAAGATATTTAGCTTCCTTGTATGAAAGATCACTAATGTGTACTAGATTACACTTTATAAGGAAGTTAAATTGATCATTGTGCAAATAGTGAGAGAAAGAGGGTTTAAGGTGTAAATAGACAACAATCCAATATTGTTCTATGTCATTTACACATTTTTCCTAATGAAATCTCAATGATACACCTCTCAAAATGATGCAAAATATCAAAAACATGATTTTAAACAAAATCAGGGGCTTCGCTGCATAAAACCACATTTTGACAGATTTTTGGTATTTAAAGAAACATTATTTTGGAATTTTGGATTTTCCCTTTTCTTTTTGTTTGTTGGTACCAATTTGTATAGCCTAAAAGCTACTCAAACTTGTTAGAACTCAAAACCAATCATGATAAATGTCCCCCACAGCTTCTGGTACTAGTTAATGAACAATACCAGTATAAAATATCAAGGCATGTACCACTGGTACAAGGAAAGCATTCAAAAGTGTCAAAATGACCCCTGCTGGTAAAATAAGCAATCTGAACTGACACAGGGACCAAAATGAAAAATGGACATCGCCATCAGATAAAGAATTTTAAAACACACAAAATTGACACAAACTTTGCATTTTTCTGATCTTTTTTCGATTTTATATGAATTTTCAAAGTTCAGTTTTAAAAACAGAAAATCAGCATTTAAACAATAATAAGCTGCTGCTGGTAAAATGAACTGTACAGATCGGCTAAAAATCCAAATCAAAGAACAAACATCATGATTAAATAAAGTACTTCAAAATACATAAAATGGACACAAATTTCATATCTTTCTGATTTTATTTCAATTTAATATGAATTTTTGAAGTTCAGACCTAAATACAAGCAAAAATACCCTTCATATTCCAGCTGCACGGATTTTAAAGCAATATGAGCCTTTTGATTCCAGCGCCAAAACAAAGCTTAAATGGAAACACAGATCTTGAAGCTCAAAACACATATCTCAAAGCCCAATACAAATCTCAAAACCCAAATAATCAATAAAATCATTAAATCAAAAATCTTTTGCACATAAGCCCCTCTGACAAATTGTAATCACAGCGAAGCCCTTGTAAATTTACAAATAGGTCCCTGGAAAGAATCAAGCTTTACAAATAAGCCCTTTTCAGTCCTTTTTGGCCATAACTTCTTCATTTCAAATCCAAATCAACTCAAACCACCTCCAAATGAACCCAAATTAAATCCTCCATGTCTCTAAACAAAAATTGAACGTGTCCAGCCGTCAGCCAAGTTTTGAAATGACCAAAATACCATTTCTTCAAATTTAAACGATCTTATTTATTAACAAAAATGTGAATAAATATGTTATGAGTCAGATGTAAATAAACAATGTATATACGCTTCTCAAATATCCAAATTCCTATTTCAAAATATAATAAACATCATTTTAATATGAAATCACACATACACACATATCCAAACCAAGAAAACCAAATCAAAACCAAGGTCAATACGTGAGTCCCCTTTTTAGCCCCATTATTCAATTCACAATAAATAGGCCCCAAATCCCGGAATGGACGAGGTGTTCAGTATGGCTTGGAAGGGTCATCTGATGTAATTAACAGCGGGGGCTTGCGCCCGCTGGGAGTTAAACGTCCCCACAATCAATAAACTCTCTCGATAGACTGATCATGAACAGTAGGTCTGTCGAGGATGAACCAGAAGGAACAGCAGAAAGAAAGTTGAATGTTTCAAGTTCGATGCTCTCCCCCATGTCTTGAAAGCAGAGAGCGTTGAACCCTGAAGCATTTCACACACGTGCACACACCTTCCATACCAGCTGTGCAACTTTCTACGCCCTACAGCCTCGTTGAGATCTATTAGGTTTATGTGAAGAAAACCTTCGCGGGGAAACCATAAACCAGAACAACAAAACGCATGACCAAATTCCATCATTTGCGTAAGGTAAATCGCAGTGATCTGTGTAGTAATTTGGGAGATAAGAGACCCGATAGTTGCGTAAGGTAAATCGCATTGTCCTGAGTAGAGTCTCGATGAAAGATCTGTCATTCTGGCGTAACATAAATCGCAGTGACCTTTGTAGTTATCTTTCATAAAACAACAACAGGAAATCAGACGCAACAGGAATATATTGTCAAGGCGGATTGAGTGACAATGGTGTGCCAAAATCCTAGGAATTCTCATCTCTATCTTTACTTTAATTACTTTTAATTGTTTCCTAATTTACATTGATCAACAAACATCTCTCAAATTTCAGATTTCGTCTAGCCTTTCGAAAGGTTGTGATTCGATCGCTCAAAGCATTGAACCAATATTCCCTGTGGATCGACCTCGCATATACTACTCGATAAGGATTGTGCGCTTGCAGTCCGAACCGATAGCATTTACGAGTTTATAAATATTAAAAGAAACATTGCTCTCTTTTGAGTGATCAAGCTTTTTGGCGCCGTTGCCGGGGAATAACGGTTCATTGTGCAAGGCCTCGAAAGACGCCCTTGCTTTGACCATTGAATCCAATTAATTAGAAACGCCTAGATTTCTTTTTATTTTCTTTATTTTCTTTTTTCTTTTATTTTAATTTCGTTTTTATTTTATTTTCTTTTTAATTTTCGGTTTTTTTTTAGTTTAAATTTCAGATTTTCTTTTCTTTGTTAGGATACTGCACGCTGGCCGAATCATCCGTACGAAGATCCGAGAGGATTGCTAGTAGGAGGGGACAATTCGCTTCCACATCACCGATAAGAACCAATTATAGTTCTTCATCCAGTAATTCTGAAGGCGAAGAAGACCCAGATTCGATCAACATGGATATCCCACCGATTAACAATGGAGTTCACGATGCAGCAAGACCCAGACTTCTAAGGGATATTGCGTACCGCGCGCGAATGATCCTAATTCTAGCATAAACCCGCCAACTGTTACAAACCGTAATTTTGAGATCAAACCTGCTCTCATAAATATGGTTTCGCAACAGCAATTTGGAGGATTGCCACATGAAGATCCACATCTTCATTTGTCAATTTTCCTAGGGATATGCGAGACGATAAAGATCAACGGAGTTACTGACGAAGCAATCAGGCTAAGGCTATTTCAATTTTCATTAAAAGATAAAGCAAGAGCATGGTTGTTTTCCTTACCGGCCAATTCCATTCAAACTTGGGACCAATTGTTTAATGTGTTTATTGCAAAATATTTTCCACCATCCAAAACTTCAAGGTTTAGAAATGCAATTACTAATTTTGAACAAAGGGATGGTGAAACATTGTGTGAGGCATGGGATAGATATAAGGATATGTTAAGGTGTTGTCCACATCATGGTCTAGAAAGATGGCTGATTGTCCAAACTTTTTATAATGGTCTAAACCCTACCGATAAGTTGTCTATTGATGCTTCTGCACGAGGAGCAATCATGAACAAGGAACCTGACGAGGCTTACAACCTAATTGAAGAGATTGCAATCAACCAACACTACTGGATCCCTGAGCGAAAGAAACCAGCGCCAACACCTAGCATGCACCGAGTAGATGATATCTCCATGCTGAGCGCAAAGATTGATGCTTTGCAAATGACACTTAACAAGCAGACCAAGCAGCGAACGGTAGCAGCAGTCAATGCCGCAACAGCATGTGGCTATTGCGGAGGAGCACATGAGATGACCGAATGTATGAATGTGACGGAAATTGAGGAAGAGATAGAGCAAGCAAACGCAATCGACAACAGCTTTCGACCTCAGCCCGCCTACAACACATACCATCCAAACAACCGAAACCATCCAAATCTCTCATATGCAAACAATCAAAGGCCTGCTGCACCCCAACAGAACTACCAACCACAATCCAATTTTCAGCCAAGATACAACAATCCTCAACAGAATTACCAACCAAGGCAATACAATCAACCGCAGCAACCAGACATCACATCATTAATGGAGAGATTCCTAGAGAAGCAAGAGAAGGCTAACGCCGAAATCGCACAAAAGATCGAATCCTTAACAAACCGCAACAAAGACTTAGAAGACAATGTCTCTAAGATGGCAAGAGAACTCTCAAGTATCGCACGTGGAAAAGGCAAATTTCCGGGCCAACCGGAAGAAAACCCAAGAGAGACTTGCAAGAGCATTACACTAAGGAGCGGTACAGCTTATCAGGGACCTCCCATGCCCGATCAAACTTCCGATGAAATGCATGCAGAGCCACCGCATTCAGAAGAGTACGAGCCGCAACCACTGGAGCAGCCCGTATTCGAACTGCAGACAGACCTTACTCAGGAGCAGAATGACACCGTAGGTGGAGACGAGCGACAAACCGAACCTGAATACATTTCACCACCACCCTACAAGCCACCTCTGCCATTCCCTCCAAGGCCTGCCAAGCACAGGATGGAGCAGCAACTCGCGAGATTCAAGGAGACACTCAAGCAACCACAAATCACAATCCCCTTCACTGAGGCAATTGAAAACATACCTTCGTATGCTAAATGTCTGAAGGAGATTCTTTCAAATCGAAGTAGACTCCAAGAACTCTCAACAGTTCCACTCAATCTGGAATGCAGTGCGCTCGTGCAAAGCAAATTACCGATGAAGTTGAAAGATCCGGGAAGTTTCTCAATACCATGCACCATTGGCACAACCGATTTTAAGAGAGCCTTATGTGATCTGGGAGCAAGCGTGAGTCTAATGCCTAAGGTAGTATTTGATAGACTGGAATGTGGGGACCTATCACCAACACGGATCTCATTGCAACTGGCTGACCGATCAATTCGATACCCTGAGGGAATGTTGCGTGATATTCCAATCAAAGTCGGTAAATTTTGGATACCAGCAGATTTTGTGGTAATCGATATGGAAGAAGATGAGCATATTCCAATCATCCTTGGAAGGACATTCCTCGCCACATGTGGGGCATTGATCGATGTTAAGAATGGAAAAATCTCACTCAATGTTGGCGAGAACAAAATGATCTTCAACAAGAATGAGGTTAAAGTCCCTCCTGACATAAATCTTGTCTACAATTTGGAAACAATGGATGAAGATGGCAATGATGATTTGCGAATGGATGAATTTGGAGACATCGAAGAAACAGCGCACGAAGAAGAAGTGGAAAGACTGTTTATTGTACAAGATAACAGTCAAGTCCATCCTACCTCCGTGACAACACAAACCGATGATCTGAACAAAAGTCCCAATATTGCAACCCATAGGAATTATTCTCTCTTAGCCCTTGCACTAATCAGAAACCTACGCGAAGAACTGGATGCAATTTCTCAAAGACTGGACGAGGTTGAAGTAGTACTCGGTGTGAGTCTAGCATTCGACCCCGGACCTCAAGTACCAACCGACTCCTTCGAGAAGGACAGTGATGATGAAACCACAAAAGACGCTGAGGGCGAACCACCCGACAAGCAACCCGCTTGCATTGACGGGAGGGTATCTGGAAGAAACTGATGCGACACAAAGTCAAGCTAATGACTTAAAACAAGCGCTTCTTGGGAGGCAACCCAAGGCCACTTTTATATTTTCGCATAATTATTTATTTTCAGTTTAATTAGGAGAACGAATCACATCCACTCATTTTTCGTGACCAGGTGAATATGCTAGAGGAAGGGCTCGGTTAAAAACATTGGAAAAGTCAAGAAAATATTCTCTGTTACCGACCGTATCAGCCAATACGGACTGAGACAGTGAATACGGAGCAGGAGTTCCAAGAAAAAAAGAAAAGTCAATAGCAAATACGGCCCGTAACAGCCAATACGGATCGTATCTAGATGAAGAGCCAAGACAGTTATCAGGATCGCAAGTTCCAGATCGAATACGGACCGTATCAGCCAATACGGTCCGTAATAAAAATCGATCTGTGAAATTAGAACCCGTTAACGAAGAGGCGCGAAGCGGTAACCGTTCAAATTAGAGGTTTTTCTATTTTGAGCACCCTCTCTCCCGTTTCTCTTCTTCTCTTCTCTTTCATCTCTCTATCTCCCTTCCTTCTTTCTCTCCACCTCCTCCTCTCTCTTGCAAAACCCGAGCACACCCTCGCCTACACCACCGGCCACCAAGGGAGACCAGCCCCACTCACACCGACCTCTAATACGGGAGTATCTGACCAGTATCGGCCGTA
>JAJGRW010000168.1:252121-348017 GCA_025461045.1 Carex parvula
TAGGTATTGAAAACGGTCTGGGGCGGGTCGGTTCGGTCCAAATTTGTCTGGTTTTCGGGTTAATTTGGGCACGGATTAGCCTGGGTCAACAGGTAGAGTCGGGTAGGGGGTCGGGTTGGGGTTTGAGTCGGCCGATTCTTATCCGGTCTAAATCCGGCGGGTTAGGTCGTGGAGGGTAGGGTCGGTCCGGTCCGGGTCGGTCTGTTTTTTTTATTTTTATTTTTTTTCTGTTTTTCTTTTCTGTTTTGTTTGAGAGTTTTTGGCTGTTTTTTTTTTAATTTTTTTTTTAATTTTGTTTTATTTGAACTCAATATATTTTTGTTTAAAATCAAATTATGTTAAACCGAATTTTGTTAAAACCAAATTATTCTAAAATCAAATTATTCTAAAACTGAAATACCGAATTAGTTTAAAACTGAATTATTTTTTATCTTTAAAACCAAATTATTTTAAAACAATAAATTTAAAAACAAAAGTTACCCTCCTCCTTTATTCCGGGCTTGGGACCAGCTATGTAAAATAACATAGACGGAGTTCTAACTTTTTTTTTGTTAGTAATTATTCTTTAAAATGAAACAATTGAAATATTAGAAATTATAATTTAAAAAAATAACAATAAAGATTAAAAGATGTTTAGAATTTTATACCGACACTACCTATCTAGTAGTAGTTGTGCATATACCATAGGTCGCTCTCTTGCTCACCGTCCGAATCTTAGTTAGGCTCATTCCCCTTGGTACCGCTTTCTTGAGTTTCGACACCGGATGATGACGCTTCCAATCCCATGGCATGTTGCGTGCGATTTTCAGCATCAATCCAGTCTTTCAAGCACACAAGTCTCTCGAAAACATGTGCACCCAGCTTACTTCGTTTATCGGTGAGAATCATGTTCGCCGAACTAAACAGAATTCGGAAGGGACAGTTGACACGGGCACGGCAAATATGTCGCGGGCCATCATCGCCAGTGTTGGATAGGCAGTTGCATTCCTCCTCCACCAATCCATGAGGTCAACTCCTTCATTTTCGTTGGTCCCCAAAGAGTAGCTGATTAACTCGTTCGTGTTACCTTGGGATCCCGTCGGGTCGTCATCATCCTGGAAATCGCCTAACAATCCAGTACTACTGTGTGTGGATAGACTATTAAAACAATATAAAAAATTAGTGGACAAATAATGTAGATATTATAAATAATAAATATTAAAAACATATGTATATTTATATTCATACCTCACGCCACCGGTCGAAGGCGGTTGGTTGGTATTTCTTCTTTCGCTGTATATGGCAAACATGTCCTCCAATGCCCGTTGTACGCGGGGCTCCTCGTCCCTCCAGTATAATCTTAGATTTTTCTTGTAGGCTACGAGTATTTTTACTGTGAACTTCTTGTATGCCGGATGGATGCAATTTGCGAGAACGGTCAAGAGGGGTACCTCTTTCCAATATTTAAGAAATTTTACCTTCATGGCTGCTACAATCAGATGGAGAGGGGAATCCTCATTATCCCTATCTTCCATCTCACGGTACACCTTGAAAATATAGTAGAGATGGTGCAGCAACTCATGTGCCGTCGGTGTGTACGAGCAAGATAATTTGACGGTTGCGGTAAAGAAGGTTCCAAGGAATTGTGCAAGCATTATTATTTGCTGCCATTCGGGGTCGGTGAGTTCCAAAGCTTGTCATTTGCTAGTCGATCTCAACATCTCCCCTATAACCGCCTTGTAAGGAATGCATCGGTGCAGCATCCTGTAGGTGGAATTCCAACGGGTGTCTATATCCCAAGGTACTCTCATTTTTGCCAAAACCTATTCTTCCACACAAAGCTGCGAAATTTTGTTTTCTTTCTTGGTTTGAATAAATATGTGCAAGACCTCCCTTGAATTTAATTATCAAGTCATTTACGGCTTCTACTTTAAGGCCATGTTTTACGGTAAGGTTTAGTATATGGCAATGACACTTTTGGTGAAAGAGTGTACCATTCATGATTGATTTAGGGACCGGATAAAATGATAGATGGACGCCACATTGTTGCTAGCATTATCGAATGAGATAGAAAAAATCTTGTTCCGTAAATCCCTTTTGAGATTATATTCTTATAAAACCTCAATAATTGAATGGTAAATAATTTGTGCAGTGTGCGGAGAATCTAACACCCGAAAACTTAAAACCTTTTTTGTAAAACCCAATTCTCATCGATCCAATGACCGGTAATACAAGAGTACCCTAGGCCATATTTACCGGCAGTCCATATATCGGAGGTAATGGAGACATTATAATTTGCATATCCAAATATAGCCCGTATGTTGTTTTTCTTTTGGATAAACTGGTTTTTAATTTCACGTACTATTTTTCTATGATGGATTTTCTTATACAATGGTTGAGCACACCCCCGAATTACTAGCCAGGTAAAACTACTACAATTAGGGGTGATTAATGAGCGAGCATGAGCGAGTTGGGGTATGCTCATGCTCGGCTCATTAGCTTAATGAGCGAGTTGTTAATGAGCGAGTTGTTAATGAGCATGTTGTTAATGAGCGAGTTGTCGAGCGAGTTACCGAGTTGTTTAAAATACATTATTCAAAAACTAATTTTCATTTATAGAATTTAACAAATTGTCCATAAGTAAGTTTAACAAAAAATTGTCCATAAGCAAATTAAACAATATATAATTTAACAAAAAATTATCCATAAGCAAATTAAAAAAATCAAACAAACTATCTTCTTGTCGTTCTCACGGCTTGTCTCTGACTCTCTGTGAGTCTGTGACTTTAGTTTTGCACTTTTGCCTCTAAAGTTTTTAGTCTGTGAAAATTTTGCTGCCGCCCAAATAGTTTCAAAATTTTTAGCTACAGAACCAAATACTATTCTAGAGATTAGATGTGGTAGAATTTGTGTAACTAATTTCTTAATGAGCTAATGAGCGAGTAATGAGCGAGTTGGGGTATGCTCATGCTCGGCTCATTAAGTTAATGAGCGAGTTATAGCGAGTTGCTAATGAGCGAGTTGTTAATGAGCATTTAGCGAGCGAGTTATGAGCGAGTTACGAGTTGTGAGCGATTTACTCACCCCTAAATACAAATACCTATACTAATTGGTTGTTCACGGTAGGCAATATATCGGGCAAATTCTTCAAGCATTATTTTTTCATCATATCTTTGGTGGGTTCTACTACTATCCTGGTTCATAAGGGTTTGGACTAACCGCGGGTTCGCATGTTCTTATGGTAGCTCATCCTTTTTCGCATGACCTTCGGCATGTTTCTTAAATGTGGACATACCATTTGCAAGTTTATACTCGTAAATAACCTTGCAACCGCGTACATTACATTTTAGAGTACGGACAACTCCACTCGCATTCAATGTCTTTTCATAATACCGCCAAAAATCCGCCTTGTATTCGGGCGCCTTGGTTTTCCTCTTCTTCGGTGGTTCGATGGGAGCAACACCTTCGGCTTGGGTTGCGGGGACAACTTCGGCTTGAATTTCCAAGACAATGTTGTATTTTACAATTTTACAATTTCCGGGACAATGTTGTATTTTACAATTTGTTTCTAGTAATTCAAATTAATATGTATCATATCCACAATGTTGTATTTTACAATTTAAACTTCATTTGTAAAGTTATCAAAATTATCAAAAACAAAATGGTCGAGCAATCCCCTCTTATTAAGTACTAAATAGTTTCTATCATATTCCTGAATTAATATAAAAAATCCTGGCATCCCGATGTACTTTGCCTTATATAAACCCATACATCCAACCATATGATTATAAAACTTCAAAACAAACCAAAACACGAAACATACCAACAAAGCAAAGACCCTCTATCCATATCCGCTTTTCACTCCAATGGACACAAAGATTATTGAACTAACATCAGCCGCAGAGAACCCGGAGACCGGACTGACACCAGCCGCCACGGAGATCGAACTAACATCAGCCACAGAGAACCCGGAGACTGGACGAACACCAGCCGCCACGGAGATCGAACTAACATCAGCCGCAGAGATTTAAAGATAATTTCTAAATAAAATTATTGATTGATAAAATTTAAGACCAAAATTTCACTAACAACTGGCATAATTATTATTATTAATTAGATTGATTCATCATTACTTTATGAGGCGGGTTTTAAATGCCTCAAATTTTTAGTCTCTGTATTACTTTCTCAACAATTATAAAATTATGATATTTTATTTTTGTTTCGTTAGAAACATAATATATAATTTATGAATAATATTTAAAAATTATTTGCATCAATATTTTTTTCAAGTTCCTAATGTCAATTAAAAAATCATAAGTTTTACGTGTGCAATAAATTATATAGGTAAAACATAATAAAAATATTTTGATTTTCATCTATTATTTTAAACGGCAAATTCTTCTATGGGCATAAGGACCTATTTATAAAATAAGTATATTTTCATTTTCAAAGTTCAAACAGTCGATCCGACCGTTCAACATTTTCTCCATATTACAATGTACTTGGAGGTCAAATTTTACATTTTTTTGAATTTTTTTACTATTTATTAAGATGGGTACAAAATTCAATGGTCTGAATTTGACTAGTTTTGTAAAATACTTAATAAATAGTAAAACAATTCAAAAAAATGTAAAATTTGACCTCCAAGTACATTTTAATATGGAGATAATGTTGAACGGTCGGATCGACTGTTTGAACTTTGAAAATGAAAATATGTTCATTTTACAAATAGGTCCTTATGCCCATAGAAGCATCCCTCATTTTAAACTTTGTTTTAAAAAAAATAACACGATAGTGATATGAAAAACAAAAGTATTTTAAATATTTTTTTAATTTATAGATCTGTCATGTTAAAATAAAACCTCCTCAATAAACACAAACAATTAATATATAGGGTAGTTCTGAATCTGAACTCTTGCCATGTTGGGTTAAAATAATGGCATTGACCTGACTATTTAATATTCACAAGAAATTCTTCATTAGAATTCCGAACCTACGACTTTTCATACGAAAGATATTGTTTTTGCCACTAGACCAAAGACTAATTCTCGATTCTTTTTATGTGGTGTCTTTATGTAAACAAATTATTTAATTAACGAGTATCAAGAACAGTAAAAAATTACCAAATCACACACATCAGTTAAAGCATTTTACGTTTGCACAAAAAAATGCAATTTCTTAAATGGATCAATTTAAATAAGATTGAAAACTAAAAGGAGAAAATTTGTAGGCATATATTGTTGATTATATAGATAGTTTAGCAATTAAAATTTATATTACTTAGGGTGTTTTTCATAATGTATTAATGACTGTTAATTTTAAACCTTAAAATTCAAATTACATAATAAGCAATAAAACTAATTAAAGCTCATTTTTATAAGCAATATATATTATATAGACAAAAGTTTTTGGAAATTTTGAGTCCTTTCCTTTCATTTTCCGAAAGGCATTTCCTTGTCCTGCCTTCAAAAAAGTCTAAAGTGCTTGTTGACATGCTGCACCAATAGCCACATTGTACTTGCCACAGGAGACATCTACTCTCAGTTTGACCACCGCGCTCAAATCACTTTCTAAATTATATATTTCCTATGGGTCCCACTTACAGAGTTATAACATTGTTCCGTCCACAACTCAGACGTGGATCTCACAGCAATATATTTGGATTGGGGGCTGAAAGCAAGCACCTCATTTTAAATGGTACAGTAGTTAAAAATATAAAAATGGATTGTTTAGGAGCATATAGCTTCTTATAATTTTAAGATATACACTAATACACTACATTCAAAGCAAAGCATGAGTCCATGTGAAGGGGTGTATCATGCATTCATGCTTGCCCCTTAACATCACTTTTCAGTGTCTTCTAAAGAGGCCATTATCATGCCTGAATTGGTTTAAAGCATGAAGTACGCTTAAGATCCATAGAAATTGAATTAAAGGGAAGAGAAAATATTCTTGTGGGTGTCTGACTTCTCTACTGTTCTTCTCAGTAGTACACCCCTATTGATGGGCTTTTGTTGTTTTGTTTTATATTTTATATTTAGTGAAAGAGAGAAATAGTAAGGAGAAGAAAGAGTAGCAGAAATTTTTATAAAATATTGATACGTTCAACTCTCATACATCTTACAAGTGATCTTTACAAACCCAAGAAAAATATACGTCATTAAACACGACCCTATAATTTATAGGGTTGTGAAATCCTGAATTAGAGCGGTAAAAATGGCACGGCGGAGCTGGTTCCATCACGGAACGGCATGACATGCGTGTCGGCTACATGCTGTGACTTGCGTGTTCCGTGCCATGACCATTTTTTCAAAATTTGACACGGCACGACATGTGAAAGATCTGATCATGACACGTGGTCAGGCAGTCACGTGTTATTAGGACCGTTAGATCTTGATCAAATGGTGAATATTGAATAAACTAACCTAAATTATGAAAAGTAGTTAAATATTAACAGACGTAACCAGTCACGTTTGAACATGACACGTTTGATCACGGCGTGACTCATGTGCCGTGAACAACCCTCAATATTTTGGCCAGAGCACGTATTTCCACTCTTATCCTTAATGGTAACAAATTATTGAGGAGATGATTTTTCTTTTTTATTACAGCCCGTAAGCACCCCACACAACTCACCCACTCTACTCGAACCCGGGTTCTCCCGTAGGAAGAACTAATACCATACCAGTTGCGCTAGACAGCGGTGGTTTACAGCGGAGATTATTGCAGTAAAAGTAATTTCCCTGACAATATCTTCAATTATTGCAACTTCCTTCAATCATTCGACATGAATGAATAGTAGTGCCAGGCTACAGTAGCAATGCATGTTCTTCTCAATAGTACACCCCTATTGATGAGTAAGGAGAAGAAAGAGTAGCAGAAATTTTTATAAAATATTGATACGTTCAACTCTCATACATCTTACAAGTGATCTTTACAAACTCAAGAAAAATATACGTCATTAAACACGACCCTATAATTTATAGGGTTGTGAAATCCTGAATTAGAGCGGTAAAAATGGCACGGCGGAGCTGGTTCCGTCACGGAACGGCATGACATGCGTGTCGGCTACATGCCGTGACTTGCGTGTTCCGTGCCGTGACCATTAGAACCGTTAAATCTTGATCACGTGTTATTAGGACCGTTAAATCTTGATCACGTGTTATTAGGACCGTTAAATCTTGATCAAATGGTGAATATTGAATAAACTAATCTAAATTATGAAAAGTAGTTAAATATTAACAGACGTAACCAGTCACGTTTAAATATAACACGTTTGATCACGGCGTGACTCATTTGCCGTGAACAACCCTTAATATTTTGGCCACAGCACGTATTTCCACTCTTATCTTTAATGGTAACAAATTATTGAGGAGATGATTTTTCTTTTTTATTACAGCCCGTAAGCACCCCACAACTCACCCACTCTACTCGAACCCGGGTTCTCCCGTAGGAAGAACTAATACCATACCAGTTGCGCTAGACAGCGGTGGTTTACAGCGGAGATTATTGCAGTAAAAGTAATTTCCCTGACAATATCTTCAATTATTGCAACTTCCTTCAATCATCCGACATGAATGAATTGTAGTGCCAGGCTACAGTAGCAATGCATGTGACTCTTAGGTAACAGTGACTGTATTGTGAACCCGACAAGAACAAAGTGGCCCGGCCACTCCACTGAAAGTAAATTAGGTAGAAGTTAAATAAGCATTGACCCCACTCCATACCTAAAGTATTCATATCCACTCTCGTTAAATAAAAAATAAAAGAAAAAGAAATCGTGAAATAAACATTGACTACTGTACAAAGTCTTCTCCACACCATTTCCAAGAGCTTACCGAATGGGTTGATTCCGTCTGGGCCCTGTCATGTGAGTGTTGCCCGCACATTATAATTGGGGACTACAATAAATCATATCAATATACACTAGTACAAAAACACCCTTCACTGACTGTTCAAATACCCCTACACCGACTGTTATAGCGGCGTCAGTGAAGCCGGCGCCAGTGAAGGTTACCTTTTACCGACTCTCTAAAAACAGTCAGTGTTGGGTTCAACACCGACTGTTTTTAAAGCGTCAGTGTTGACGTTCAACACTGACGCTTTAAAAAAAGTCAGTGTTGAACACCAACACTGACGCTTTAAAAACAGTCAGTGTTGGTATTCAACACTGACTGTTTTTAAAGCGTCAGTGTTGAACGCCAACACTGACGCTTTAAAAACAGTCAGTGTAGATCCTAAAAACAGTCGGCGTTGACATAAAATTTTTGGCATGGTTCCGCTTATATCGAGGCTAGCCTCCATATTTTGTTAGCCATATAACTATTCGACATTCATTGACATTCTCAAATTAATCAAACATTCTCAAATTAATCAAATTATTCAAACATTCTCAAATTAATCAAATTATTCAAACATTCTCAAATTAATCAAACATGAAAAGCGAAATGAAATCCTTAAAAAAGGAAATTAATCAAACATTCTGAGCAGACATCTCTGTTTCCTTTGGTGATGCAGGTTGGATGATCTCCTTCTCTACATGGCCATCAGGTTTAGGAATTATGAGACCAAAACCACCTTCTTTCCTCTTGTACAATATGTTTATCTCACCTGCAACAATAAATATATAGATTATACTAAAAACTAAAATAAATGAAAATTCTGTTTAAATTCAAAGAAGAAGACATACCAGTCTCCTCACTTCTGAAGGCATAGAAATCATGATCAACATACTCAAGCTGCTCCTTGGCTTCTTCAAGTGTCAAAGGTGGAATTTCAAATACCTTTGTACGAACCACCTGAAATACATACATACATACATACATAGTAGATCAAATAAGAACCTTAACTGGTACAGCACAAACATGGTACAACAAGAAAATGAAAATGCTTTCTGGTAATACTCGAGCAAGTGTAATATTTATAAGAACCTTTTTGACAACTTTATCCTGATGCTTTTCAACTGGTTCAATTTCATCTTCATCCAAGTAAGGCTCCTCTTCCTCTTCTTCGTCATCGTCAGATTCGCTAAACATCTCCGAATCAAGATCCTCGTACTCTTTACCTGCACGTTTTCTAGAATCAACCACTTTATCTTTCAACTTCCTTAGTTTTCTTTTCACTATTTTTGCAGCTAAGTCAATGCATGCATAGCTGCTCCCGGCATCCTCCTCTGCACGTATTACCCCATACTTCTTTGTAAATATAGTTACCTGTAATTCCAGTTGCAACCAAATGTTGGAAATTCAAGCTTACTTTCATCATATCATACCAAAGTTTGAAATTTTACCATCAAATTACCTCACATCTACGGGTTCTGGGTCCTTTACCGAATTCGCCACCGCCACGACCAGAGATTCTGACATCCACCTCTCATACCAAGTAACTGTGCTTTTGTACCACTTTCCCTATCTTCTCTTTTATATGCTCCTTCAAATTATCATTCAACTACAAACAAACACAATTGCATTATTATAATTATTATTATTATTGCTAAATTACTTTTTAGAATGTAGGAACTAGCTAGACTGGTACACTGGTACGCACTTGAATATTACGACCTTGCATGATGAGGTTCACTGACGAGAGGGACCCATTCCAAGACCTACATAGCACATCAATTGCCATTCCCTTTCTCTTCTCACTCTCCCCAATTCTTCTAACCAATGATAGTGAGTGACCGAAGAAGCCGCAGTTGAGGGACAACGAAGCACGAGAAGAGGAATTGCGCCTGTTAATGGAGATTAGAGAGGGATGAGGAGATGAGAGTTGTTGCGTCACTGCCGCCATGGCTGTCATTCAATCAAAATAAATAAATAAATTCGAGGGTTCCTTTGAGAAAGATGAGATGTAGTGTGAAGTATATAGTGATGAATCAGGCATTTTTATAATAACCCAGAAGTATATTTCCTCCTATTTATAATACTGTGTCATATAGGCTTTGATTGTAGTATCTCTCTTCAAGACTTCATTATGTGTGCATTCAACAAGTGAAACAAGAATTTGATATTGTATAGCCATGTCAGACAAGTGTGGTGCTCATCAGTTTGACCACATTTTTTCTCTGCATTATTTCTCTGTTTTTGATCATATCTTACTTGGTGTTTAGTGCTTAGATACTTGATTAAGTACAACTTAAGATCAAACTAACAAATGGATAAATTTAAAGCATATTGAGGTACCTCCTTTGCTATACACCAGAAGCAAGGTTTCCATCTGAAATATTGACCGTCGGCACATATGGTACCAGCGCATGTTCACTGCCAGATGGGACCCTCCCATCATCGTATTCTTCTATTTTAACCAACATTTATGCACAGAAAAGGTAGTCAACGTGTTCAAAATATAGTAAACTGATTTAGAAGAAGACATGCACTTTTTTAATCAGTACCATGTCCTTGTTCCAGCTTGTTCCTTGATATTTTGATTTGAGCACTTTAACACCTGAAAGATAGAAGAATAAGTTCGGTACTAGTCAAGTTTGCAATCAATTTTTGTGACAAGCTAATAAAGAATAAGTTCGGTACTAGTCAAGCTTCAATTTTTTGAGATCCTATCGGGTACCAAAGCTGGGAAACAAATCAGCCCTCTCTGCCTCGCCTCTTGATCAGTCTCTGAACCCACGAGCACGAGCAACAACAAAAATCCTAAATCGGTTTGAGAAGTGGGAATGAGAGGTAAAGAGATGAGAAAGAGCGAAATCCTTGGATCGGATTTGTAAATTGTGAGATGGAAAAGAACAAACGAAAAAGAAAGTAAGAGAGTGAGAAATCGTACCGAGTAGATGTAGAGGTAGTAGATGTAGGTGAGCCGGGACGGCTGGACATCAAGGTTTGTGCGGAGGTAGACAGATGGCAAGGCGGAGGTAGAGGTTTGTTCTCCGATGCTCGATCCTCAGAGGGAGTCGGCGGGGGGAGGGTTTGTGCTTGGATGCTCGGTGCTCAGAGATAGAGATAGACATCAAGGCGGAGGCATGCTCGGAGGTGTGCTTGTGCAAGGCGGAGGTGTGCTCGCCGAGAGATTAGAAGGGTTTGGGTTTCGAAATTTTGTTTTCTCTCAGAGCTATTTGGGTTTTGAAATTAGAAGGGTTTGAGAAGGGGCCGGGAAATGAAAATTTCCTTAGCGCGCGCGGCTTCGAAATAGAATGGGGGAAGGAAATTTTTCGGCGAAAATCACCGACTGTTTTTAAAAACAGCCAGTGTTGGCCGTCTACACTGACTGTTTTAAAACAGTCAGTGTTGGCAGCTTACACTGACTGTTTTTTTTAAAACAGTCAGTGTTGACTGTCAACACTGACTATTTTTTAAAAAAACAGTCAGTGTTGATAACAAATGGACTTGGATATGAATGGAGAAATGTTTCTTGATCATGAGTTGTATGAGCATGTTTGCATGAGTACTTATATGAATGGAAAAATGGTCTTAGGCTTAGAACACCTGGGTTTAACTAGTTGGACTTTTAGAAATTTATTTGAATAAAATGGACTTGGATAATGGGGCAATTAATTTAGTACGAATTTAATTTAGTTAACACATGATTAAGGAAATGATTAATAAATGGAAGCCATTAATTAAAATGGGTAATGTTATTAAATAAAATAAAAGAGGGATTGAGGATGTTTATAAATGTGCTTTATTGTATGAATTATATGAATGAGAGATTTCTTGATATTATAATAAAAATATACATGGAGTTTAAGTATTGGAACTCATAAACGGTTCTGTTATATCAATCTTGATAAATATTGATTAGATATTTATATATAATTATTACATAGGAATAAATTTAGAGGAGACTGAAGAGATGATATGTCCAGAAGGAAAAGACTATTGCTGACCTCACCTGTTGCCCTACGATGTCAGGTGAGGGGTTATTGGATTAGTCTGAGGTTCATTATTAAAAATTAAATCGCAACTCGCTGTTTTGAATATTTGATTGGCCTTATATATAAAACAACATATGGATCAGATTTCCCAATAACATCCGCATTCATTAAATTATTTGCCCTTTTCACAGTCACTGTCAACTTCCCTTGTGGTTTCAGCTCCAAATCACTGCACATTAAATATATATATATATATATATCATATACAAAACGACCAAGAAAAATAGAAAATAAATAAAGATTTTAAGTTTTAACTTGATTTTATTAAATAAATTAATGTATTACATGTGTTCAATGAAATGTTCAAACCAAAATAATATATTTTTAATTATGATATTTGAAAAAAAATTAAGGAAAAAATGTAAAATAAAATGAAAAATGAAACAAACAAAAATATGAATAATAAATATAATTGTTAAATAAAATTCACCTAATACACATAAATTATTATTTTTAAATAAAATTCAACTCTAATAAATTATAAATACTGGAGCCAGACCCTCATCGTCTCTTCCCGGGAATTGAATTCCTCTTGATTTCAAGCACTAGGAAAAGATGTCCAAAACAAGCATGTATTCCCTTGATTTCAAGCTCTAGGAAAAGATGTCCAAAACAAGCATGTTAGCATGTATAGTTACTATGATTGTGTTAATTATAAAGACATTTATAATCACTTGTAAGTTCTCAAAATATTTTTAAACAATTGTTTTAGTGCACTTTATTTACACAGAACATGAGAACTACACTAAAATGAAGTCACAGTTTTTTCAAAATTTCAGCGGCATTAAAAAAAAAAATCACCGACTGTTTTTAAAAAAACAGTCAGTGTTGAACGCCAACATTGACAGTTTTTCAAAAATAGTCAGTGTTGAAAACCAACACTGACTGTTTTTAAAGCGTCAGTGTTGGTGCTCAATACTGACGCTTTAAAAACAGTCACTGTTGGTGTTCAACACTGACTGTTTTTTAGAACAGTCAGTGTTAACAGCAACACTGACTGTTTTAAAAAACAGTCAGTGTTGAACACCAACAGTGACTGTTTTTAAAGCGTCAGTATTGAGCACCAACACTGACGCTTTAAAAACAGTCAGTGTTGATACTCAACACTGACGCTTTAAAAACAGTCAGTGTTGATAACCAACACTGACTATTTTTTTTAAAAACCGTCAGTGTTGATAATAAACACTGACTATTTTTCAAACGTCAGTGTTGAGCAACAACACTGACTGTTATTTAATAAAAGAGTCAGTGTAGGTATAGCAACACTGATGCTTCGGTTAAAACAGTCGGTGATGAAGGGTCGGTGAAGGGGTTTTTTGTACTAGTGATATCATGTTGACTAATCAAGCTTTTATGTAACCATAAGCCTTGGTAGGATTTGTTGACTAATCCATCAAGCTGCTCCTGTTTCGACAAATAAGTATTTCATTTTGAGTGAGGCTATGGTGCTATGCATAGCATAGATGACTAGTGTACTACGGCTCAATATGATACTTTTTAAAATTCTAACGGTCGATCCAACCGTTCAATGTGATAACCATATGAATATGTACTTGCAAACTAAATTTTATATTTTTTCGAATTTTTTTACTATTTTTTAGATATGTAGAAAAATCAGTGTTTTTTGAAAATTCTGGACCATCAAAATTTTACCTATCTAAAAAAATAGTAAAAAAATTCGAAAAAATATAAAATTTAGTTTGCAAGTACATATTCATATGTTTATCACATTGAACGGTTGGATCGACCGTTAGAATTTTAAAAAGTATCATATTGAGCCGTAGTACACTAGCCATCCGTGCTATGCATAGCACCATAGGCTCACTCTTTCATTTTTATATTACTTGTTTGTTGCTGCTACATAATCTCTTGCAATTGTTTCCCAGCGATTTCGATGATGTCTTCCTTTCGCCCACAACGAACATTTAGGAGTCCCCTCGAAGACCTCAATAGAAATAAATTTACTATTCGATTTTATTATATGTTTTGTAATATATGTAATGAATTTTCTTTGCTCATGGGGATTCATTTAAAGAATGATTAAGCAAGCCGATGGTCAAATTTTTGTATTAATTGGCCAATTTTTGGTCGTTATCTGGATCTCTATTTTTTTTTTCTTTATTTCGATTTTCAACTTTCTGATAATGCCTTTTTCTCTTTTCTAGGTATAAAATGAATGATTAAACAGCACTTCAATAATATATATACATTCGATATTGCTAAAAACTTAATTTGGTTCCTAATGGATAACCAAATCATTTTTAGTCCAATATTAATTAAGACGAACCTTTTGAAGGAACATTATCTAGAAGTCTGTTTTTTTTTAATTTAGTTTCTTTAAATGGTGTCTATTGCATTGTCGACCTCAGTCATAATGACTTGTTAAATTTGTCGTTTTGGCAGTCCTATTTTTACATTTTTGCAGAACAACCCCTGCCACGATAGATTTTACACAATTTAGAACAAGATTGCCTATCCTACAGTGTCAACATACATAGACCAATCACAACAATCAAATTGGAAAAGAAAAGGAAAATAATGTAATCCTACAAATGAAGAGGAGTCTCCTCAAATATCTTTCAGACTAACAATTAGTGCTAATAATAAAATTAGATTGTCTGTTTTGGCTATGGGAACCTGCAACTTCAACGCCTGTCAAATTTGTCTTTCTTAGTCTATGAATTTTTCCATCTTTTCCGAGATGTGCTTTACTAAATTACATTTGATTCCACGTAAAAATATTTTACTTCAAAGAAAAGAAAAAGTTACTGGAAGCACAAATCTTATGTTCTTAACTGTCAAACTCAATATGAAGCAAAAACAAAACAAATTTCCATGTTCTCCTGTCACTAACATTTAATACACAGATAAGACTCAACACAGCAAAGCTACAGTAGCAATGCAGGTGACTCTTAGTTAACAGTGACTGTATTGGGAACCCGACTAGACAGTGTGGCTCCACTCCACCGAAAGTAATCACTCTCGTGAAAAAAAATAGGTAGAAGTTAAATAAGCATTGACATTAATCACTCCACTGTCAAGTCTTTACTCACTTCGCATTTTCATATAAAAAATAACTTTATATGATTTAAATTGTATATATATATAAAATATAAAATAAGCCTCCGTTGGACCAATTGTTGTATATGAATTCATATTTAGTTATATGATTTAAATTATTTGTATAAACAAATATAAAATAAGCTTCCGTTGGACTGATCATTGTATATGAATTGATATAAAATTATACGTAAATTATTACAGATTAGCATTCTCTGTGTTGTGAGTCACTGGTATAATTCCTAATTCAAGAAAATAGACAAATATATCAGTCTGTCATTAACCCGCCACATAGGTGGGTTATTGTTTTGTCTCTGTAGGAAATCCTGAGCTTTCAGATATTTTTTATTGTAATTTTTTCAATGTCTTTCGGAGATCTTTTAGCAGAGAGAGACAATTGCATGCATCTTTTGTACATCTCTTCTTCTGAATTTTTTTTTATTGGTAGTAATTAATAAAAAATAAGAGAGACAAATAGTAAGAATACAGTAATATTTATATTGGTAGTAAGATCGGTAACAATTCTACCGATTTTAACTTTTTTTTTAATCTGATGTATAGATGGAGATAATTCTTATATTTGATTTCTAAGTTAAATATGAAAAGTTTTTCAAAAAATAGATGAAATTTTTTATATATCTAAATTTTAAGGTACTTTATCTATTTTTGTAAAAAAAATATTTTACTAGAAAAAATTAAAAGAAAAAAAAACAAACTGATTTAGATCCGTGCCGTGACCAAGTTAATTTTTCACGTGCCGTGCCGTGACCAAAATGTCAAGGGGTGGTCATGGCACGCGAATGATCATGCCACGTGAGTCACGCCGTGCCTAAACGTGCCATGATCATATGTGACTCGCGTGACCATTTAATCATAACTTATGTTATTTATTCAAGATTCACCATTAAATCAATATCTAATGATCATAATTACACGTGACTCATGTGACTACGTGTCGTGTCATGCCGTGTCAAAGTTTCAAAAAATGAGCACGGCATGCGAATGATCACGACACAAGACACGCGAGTCACGGCACGTAACTGACACGCGTGCCGTGCCGTAACCGTGCCGTTCCGTGACGGAACCGACTCCGCCGTGCCATTTTTCTCACTTTACCTAGGAATAATTTGTAAGTATACATTTTGGTTTATGACGTACACAAGAAGTCAATAACATAGGATACTAACAATTTCTCTATTTGTTTCTAGTTATGAGCAAGTAAAAATAATTTATAGAGACAACTTAACTTTTCTTTTTTCTGAAAAATTAAGAGAATAAGGATTGCAAATATCCAATTGGCCAATGGTAAATACATGAAACTGTTTTTAAAGAGTGTAAGAGTGTTGTCATATGAGAAGAGAGGCTAGCAAGGGCCCCAGCTGGTCAATGGTAAAAAAAATTAAGAGAATCAGGATTGCAAGAGTACTATCATATTAGAAGGGAGGCTAACAAGGGCCCCAGCTGCTGAGTGTTGTCATATCAGCAAGGATCTAATATATAACATCTTACAAGAGTATTATCATATGAGAAGGGAGGCTAGCAAGGGCCCAACATAGACGATACATTTTAGTTTTGGACTTTTATTTTTCTACTGCTTGCTTTTTGACTAGTCAAAAAAAAAAGTTACATGTCAGTGACAAACATAGACAATACATTTTAGTTTTGGACTTTTATTTTTCTACTGTGCTTTTTGACTGAGTAAAAAAAAAAGAGTTACTTGTGACTGTCAAATCTATAACATGAGAGGGAGACTGGCTTGTAAATTTACGAGGCTAGATTGGGTCTTTATGACTGACATGTCACATCATATTGCCGTGCATACTTTTGTTACATCATATTGCCGCATATTGCCAAATCTATGACTTATTACCGTACATACTTTTGTCGCTCCTACATATTGCCACTACCCCGTCGGCAAGTGTAATTATAGCAGTGTGCGCATGAGGTAGTGTATTGAAAACGGTCTGGGGCGGGTCGGTTCGGTCCTAAATCCGTCCGGTCTCGGGTTGACTCGGGTCACGGATTAGTCTGGTTAACGGGTTGAGTCGGGTAGGAGGGTCGGGTTGGAGTTTGAGTCGGCCGATTCTTACTCGGCCTAAATCCGGCGGGTTAGGTCGTGGCGGGTAGGATTGGGTAGGAACATCGGTCCGTTCCGGGTTGGTCTGTTTTTTTTTTCTTCTGTTTTTCTGTTTCTGTTTTGTTTGGGGGTTTTTGGCTGTTTTTTTTTATTTTGTTTTTATTTGAACTCAATATATTTTTGTTTAAAATCAAATTATGTTAAACCGAATTTTGTTAAAACCGAATTATTCTAAAATCAAATTATTCTAAAACCTAAATACCGAATTAGTTTAAAACTGAATTATTTTTTATCTTTAAAACCGAATTATTTTAAAACAATAAATTTAAAAACAAAAGTTACCCTCCTCCTTTATTTCGGGCTTGGGACCGGCTATGTAAAATAATATAGGCGGAGTTCTAACTTTTTTTTTTGTTAGTAATTATTCTTTAAAATGAAACAATTGAAATATTTAGAAATTATAATTTAAAAAAATAACAATAAAGATTAAAAGATGTTAGAATTTTATACCGACACTACCTATCTAGTAGTTGTTGTGCATATACCATAGGTCGCTCTCTTGCTCACCGTCCGAATCTTAGTTAGGCTCAGGCCCCTCGGTACCGCTTTCTTGAGTTTCGACACCAGTTGATGACGCATCCAATCCCATGGCATGTTGCGTGCGATTTTCAGCATCAATCCAGTCTTTCAAGCACACAAGTCTCTCAAAAACATGTGCACCCAGCTTACTTCGTTTATCGGTGAGGATCTTGTTCGCCGAACTAAAACAGGATTCGGAAAGGACGGTTGACACGGGCACGGCAAATATGTCGCGGGCCATCATCGCCAGTGTTGGATAGGCAGTTGCATTCCTCCTCCACCAATCCATGAAGTCAACTCCTTCATTTTCGTTGGTCCCCAAACAGTAGTTCATTAACTCGTTCGTGTTATCTTAGGATCCAGTCGGGTCGTCATCATCCTGGAAATCGCTTAACAATCAAGTACTGCTGTGTGTGGATAGATTATTAAAACAATAGAAAAAATTAGTGGACAAATAATGTAGATATTATAAATAATAAATATTAAAAACATATGTATATTTATATTCATACCTCACACCACTGGTCGAAGGCGGTTGGTTGGCATTTCTTCTTTCGTTGTATATGGCAAACATGTCCTCCAATGCCCGTTGTACGTGGGGCTCCTCATCCCTCCAGTTTAATCTTAGATTTTTCTTGTAGGCTACGAGTACTTTTACCGTGAACTTCTTGTATGCCGGATGGAGACAATTTGCGGAGAACAGTCAAGAGGGGTACCTCTTCCCAATATTTAAGAAATTTTACCTTCATGGCTGCTACGATCGGATGGAGAGGGGAATCCTCACTATCACTATCTTCCATATCACGGTACACCTTGAAAATATAGTAGAGATGGTGCAGCAACTCATGTGCCGTCGGTGTGTACGAGCAAGATAATTTGACGGTTGCGGTAAAGAAGGTTCCAAGGAATTGTGCAAGCATTATTATTCGCTGCCATTCGGGGTCGGTGAGTTCCAAAGCTTGTCATTTGCTAGTCGATCTCAACATCTCCCCTATAGCCGCCTTGTAAGGAATGCATCGGTGCAGCATCCTGTAGGTGGAATTCCAACGGGTGTCTATATCCCAAGGTACTCTCATTTTGCCAAAACCTATTCTTGCACACAAAACTGCGAAATTTTATTTTCTTTCTTGGTTTGAATAAATATGGGCAATACCTCTCTTGAATTTAATTATCAAGTTATTTACGGTTTCTACTTTAAGGCCATTTTTTACGGTAAGGTTTAGTATATGGCAAGCACACTTTTGGTGAAAGAGTGTACCATTCATGATTGGTTTAGGGACCGGATAAAATGATCGATGGATGATACATTGTTGCTAGCATTATCGAATGAGATAGAAAAAATCTTGTTCCGTAAATCCCTTTTGAGATTATATTCTTGTAAAACCTCAATAATTGAATGGTAATAATTTGTGCAGTGTGCGGAGAATCTAACACCCGAAAACTTAAAACCCTTTTTTGTAAAATCCAATTCTCATCGATCCAATGACCGGTAATACAAGAGTACCCTAGGCCATGTTTACCGGCAGTCCATATATCAGAGGTAATGGAGACATTATAATTTGCATATCCAAATATAGCCCGTAGGTTGTTTTTCTTTTGGATAAACTGGTTTTTAATTTCACGTACCATTTTCTATGATGGATTTTCTTATACAATAGTTGAGCACACCCCCGAATTACTAGCCGGGCAAAACTACTACAATTACCCATACTAATTGGTTGTTCACGGTAGGCAATATATCGGGCAAATTCTTCAAGCATTATTTTTTCATCATATCTTTGGTGGGTTCTACTACTATCCTGGTTCATAAGGGTTTGGACTAACCGCGGGTCCGCATGTTCTTATGGTAGCTCACCCTTTTTCGCATGACCTTCGGCATGTTTCTTAAATGTGGACATACCATTTGCAAGTTTATACTCGTAAATAACCTTGCAACCGCGTACCTTACATTTTAGAGTACGGACAACTCCACTCGCATTCAATGTCTTTTCATAATACCGCCAAAAATCCGCCTTGTATTCGGACGCCTTGGTTTTTCTCTTCTTCGGTGGTTCGATGGGAGCAACACCTTCGGCTTGGGTTGCGGGGACAACTTCGGCTTGAATTTCCGGGACAATGTTGTATTTTACAATTTTACAATTTCCGGGACAATGTTGTATTTTACAATTTGTTTCTAGTAATTCAAATTAATATGTATCATATCCACAATGTTGTATTTTACAATTTAAACTTCATTTGTAAAGTTATCAAAATTATCAAAACAAAATGGTCGAGCAATCCCCTCTTATTAAGTACTAAATAGTTTCTATCATATTCCTGAATTAATATAAAAAATCCTGGCATCCCGATGTACTTTGCCTTATATAAACCCACATACATCCAACCATATGATTATAAAACTTCAAAACAAACCAAAACACGAAAAATACCAACAAAGCAAAGACCCTCTATCCATATACGCTTTTCACTCCCAATGGACACAAAGATTATTGAACTAACATCAGCCGCAGAGAACCCGGAGACCGGACTAACACCAGCCGCCACGGAGATCGAACTAACATCAGCCGCAGAGAACCCGGAGACTGGACGAACACCAGCCGCCACGGAGATCGAACTAACATCAGCCGCAGAGATTTAAAGATAATTTCTAAATAAAATTTAAGACCAAAATTTCACTAACAACTGGCATAATTATTATTATTAATTAGATTGATTCATCATTACTTTATGAGGCGGGTTTTAAATGCCTCAAATTTTTAGTCTCTGTATTACTTATGAATAATATTTCATTTTTGTTTCGTTAGAAACAGAAAAACATAATATATAATTTATGAATAATATTTCATTTTTGTTCCTTTTTGTCTCAACGAGTATAAAATTATGATATTTCATTTTTGTTTCGTTAGAAACATAATATATAATTTATGAATAATATTTAAAAAATTATTTGCATCAATATTTTTTTCAAGTTCCTAATGTCAATTAAAAAATCATAAGTTTTTACGTGTGCAATAAATTATATAGATAAAACATAATAAAATATTTTGATTTTCATCTATATATTATTTTAAACGGCAAATTCTTCTATGGGCATAAGGACCTATTTGTAAAATGAGCATATTTTTATTTTCAAAGTTCAAACAGTCAGATCCGACCGTTCAACATTTTCTCCATATTACAATGTACTTGGAGGTGAAATTTTACATTTTTTTGAATTTTTTTACTATTTATTAAGATGGGTACAAAATTCAATGGTCTGAATTTGACAAGTTTTGTAAAATACTTAATAAATAGTAAAACAATTCAAAAAAATGTAAAATTTGACCTCCAAGTACATTTTAATATGGAGATAATGTTGAACGGTCGGATCGACTGTTTGAACTTTGAAAATGAAAATATGTTCATTTTAAAAATATGTCCTTATGCCCATAGAAGCATCCCTCATTTTAAACTTTGTTTTTAAAAAAATAACACGATAGTGACATGACAAACAAAAGTATTTTAAATATTTTTTTAATTTTATAGATCTGTCATGTTAAATAAAACCTCCTCAATAAACACGAACAATTAATATATAGGGTAGTTATGAATCTGAACCTATTTCTTGCCATGTTGGGTTAAAATAATGGCATTGACCTGACTATTTAATATTCACAAGAAATTTTTCATTAGAATTCCGAACCTACGATTTTTCATACGAAAGATATTGTTTTTGCCACTAGACCAAAGACTAATTCTCGATTCTTTTTATGTAGTGTCTTTATGTAAACAAATTATTATAATTAAGGAGTGTCAAGAAGAGTAAAAAATTACCAAATCACACACATCAGTTAAAGCATTTTAGGTTTTGCACAAAAACATGCAATTTCTTAAATGGATCAATTTATATAAGATTGAAAACTAAAAGGAGAAAATTTGTAGGCATATTGTTGATTATATAGATAGTTTAGCAATTAAAATTTATATAACTTAGGGTGTTTTTCATAATGTATTAATGACTGTTAATTTTAAACCTTAAAATTCAAATTACATAATAAGCAATAAAACTAATTAAAGCTCATTTTTATAAGCAATATATATATTATATAGACAAAAGTTTTTGGAAATTTTGAGTCCTTTCCTTTCATTTTCCGAAAGGCATTTCCTTGTCCTGCCTTCAAAAAAGTCTAAAGTGCTTGTTGACATGCTGCACCAATAGCCACATTGTACTTGCCACAGGAGACATCTACTCTCAGTTTGACCACCGCGCTCAAATCACTTTCTAAATTATATATTTCCTATGGGTCCCACTTACAGAGTTATAACATTGTTCCGTCCACAACTCAGACGTGGATCTCACAGCAATATATTTGGATTGGGGGCTGAAAGCAAGCACCTCATTTTAAATGGTACAGTAGTTAAAAATATAAAAATGGATTGTTTAGGAGCATATAGCTTCTTATAATTTTAAGATATACACTAATACACTACATTCAAAGCAAAGCATGAGTCCATGTGAAGGGGTGTATCATGCATTCATGCTTGCCCCTTAACATCACTTTTCAGTGTCTTCTAAAGAGGCCATTATCATGCCTGAATTGGTTTAAAGCATGAAGTACGCTTAAGATCCATAGAAATTGAATTAAAGGGAAGAGAAAATATTCTTGTGGGTGTCTGACTTCTCTACTGTTCTTCTCAGTAGTACACCCCTATTGATGGGCTTTTGTTGTTTTGTTTTATATTTTATATTTAGTGAAAGAGAGAAATAGTAAGGAGAAGAAAGAGTAGCAGAAATTTTTATAAAATATTGATACGTTCAACTCTCATACATCTTACAAGTGATCTTTACAAACCCAAGAAAAATATACGTCATTAAACACGACCCTATAATTTATAGGGTTGTGAAATCCTGAATTAGAGCGGTAAAAATGGCACGGCGGAGCTGGTTCCATCACGGAACGGCATGACATGCGTGTCGGCTACATGCTGTGACTTGCGTGTTCCGTGCCATGACCATTTTTTCAAAATTTGACACGGCACGACATGTGAAAGATCTGATCATGACACGTGGTCAGGCAGTCACGTGTTATTAGGACCGTTAGATCTTGATCAAATGGTGAATATTGAATAAACTAACCTAAATTATGAAAAGTAGTTAAATATTAACAGACGTAACCAGTCACGTTTGAACATGACACGTTTGATCACGGCGTGACTCATGTGCCGTGAACAACCCTCAATATTTTGGCCAGAGCACGTATTTCCACTCTTATCCTTAATGGTAACAAATTATTGAGGAGATGATTTTTCTTTTTTATTACAGCCCGTAAGCACCCCACACAACTCACCCACTCTACTCGAACCCGGGTTCTCCCGTAGGAAGAACTAATACCATACCAGTTGCGCTAGACAGCGGTGGTTTACAGCGGAGATTATTGCAGTAAAAGTAATTTCCCTGACAATATCTTCAATTATTGCAACTTCCTTCAATCATTCGACATGAATGAATAGTAGTGCCAGGCTACAGTAGCAATGCATGTGACTCTTAGGTAACAGTGACTGTATTGTGAACCCGACAAGAACAAAGTGGCCTCACTCCACTGAAAGTAAATTAGGTAGAAGTAAAATAAGCATTGACCCCACTCCACCTAAAGTATTCATATCCACTCTCGTTAAATAAAAAATAAAAGAAAAAGAAATCGTGAAATAAACATTGACTACTGTACAAAGTCTTCTCCACACCACTTCCAAGAGCATACCGAATGGGTTGATTCCGTCTGGGCCCTGTCATGTGAGTGTTGCCCGCACATTATAATTGGGGACTACAATAAATCATATCATGTTGACTAATCAAGCTTTTATGTAACCATAAGCCTTGGTAGGATTTGTTGACTAATCCATCAAGCTGCTCCTGTTTCGACAAATAAGTATTTCATTTTGAGTGAGCCTATGGTGCTATGCATAGCATGGATGACTAGTGTACTACGGCTCAATATGATATTTTTTAAAATTCTAACGGTCGATCCAACCGTTCAATGTGATAACCATATAAATATGTACTTGCAAACTAAATTTTATATTTTTTCAAATTTTTTTACTATTTTTTTAGATATGTAGAAAATTCAGTGTTTTCTGAAAATTCTGGACCATCAAAATTTTACCTATCTAAAAAAATAGTAAAAAATTCGAAAAAATATAAAATTTAGTTTGCAAGTACATATTCATATGGTTATCATATTGAACGGTTGGATCGACCGTTAAGATTTTAAAAAGTACCATATTGAGCCGTAGCACACTAGCCATCCGTGCTATGCATAGCACCATAGGCTCCCTCTTTCATTTTTATATTACTTGTTTGTTTGTTGCTGCTACATAATCTCTTGCAATTGTTTCCCAGCGTTTTCGATGATGTCTTCCTTTCGCCCACAACGAACATTTAGGAGTCCCCTCGAAGACCTCAATAGAAATAAATTTACTATTCGATTTTATTATATGTTTTGTAATATTTGGAAAGAATTTTCTTTGCTCATGGGGATTCATTTAAAGAATGATTATCTAGCCGATGGTCAATTTTTGCATTAATTGGCCAATTTTTGGTCGTTATCTGGATCTCTATTTTTTGCTTTATTTCGATTTTCAACTTTCTGATAATGCCTTTTTCTCTTTTCTAGTTATAAAATGAATGATTAAACAGCACTTCAATAATACATATAGATTCGATATTGCTAAAAACTTAATTTGGTTCCTAATGGATAACCAAATCATTTTTAGTCCAATATTAATTAAGACGAACCTTTTGAAGGAACATTAAATTGTTCATCTTATCTAGAAGTCTGTTTTTTTAATTTAGTTTCTTTAAATGGTGTCTATTGCATTGTCGACCTCAGTCATAATGACTTCTTAAATTTGTAGTTTTGGCAGTACTATTTTTACATTTTTGCAGAACAACCCCTGCCACGATAGATATTACACAATTTAGAAGAAGATTGCCTATCCTACAGGCTACAGTGTCAACATACATAGCCAATCACAACAATCAAATTGGAAAAGAAAAGGAAAATGAAGAGGAGTCTCCTCAAATAATAAAATTAGATTGTGTGTTTTGGCTATGGGAACCTGCAACTTCAACGCCTGTCAAAATTTTCTTTCTTAGTCTATGAATTTTTCCATCTTTTCCGAGATGTGCTTCACTAAATTACATTTGATTCCACGTAAAAATATTTTACTTCAAGAAAAGAAAAAGTTACTGGAAGCACAAATCTTATGTTCTTAACTGTCAAACTCAATATGAAGCAAAAACAAAACAAATTTCCATGTTCTCCTGTCACTAACATTTAATACACAGATAAGACTCAACACAGCAAAGCTACAGTAGCAATGCATGTGACTCTTAGGTAACAGTGACTGTATTGTGAACCCGACAAGACATAGTGGCTCCACTCCACTGAAAGTAATCACTCTCGTGAAAAAAAATATGTAGAAGTTAAATAAAACACAAATTTCGTACAAGTTAAATGTAAACTGTTTTGTAAATCTAATGATTTTGTAAACTGTCAACACAAATTTCGACACAAATCGAAATGGTTTAAAATCTAAATTTTAAACAAAATTATGTCCAAAAGCACTTCGGGACTATAAATTATAAACCCATCCGTCCGGAAAATCTATTCGTCGTCATATCAGCGTGAGTTCCAGTTGTTTTCGTTTTTCTGGCAAATCGGTTGTTATGACAGGGTAGTTAAAAATTTATTTCCAACTTATAAGGTAAAGTGCCGGTTCTTGCATTGAGACAGTGCGAAGCTCAACTATATATATATTTCTAACCGGGTAATAAAAAATTTATATCCTGTTATTATGACGCTGTTTCCTAATAGTGATTGGCCAATCTTCTATCATATATAGCTCGACAAAATCATTTTCTAAAATGATGCAAAATTTTAGAAAATCGCAAAATCTTGTAGTTCCAAGATATATATAGATATATAGATATATAAGAGCTGGGCTATGGTGAATTGTGAAGTAAGAGGTCATTTTTACTTCATGCTCATATTTTCATTTTGAAAATTCAAACAACCGATCCGAACTGCTCAACATGTTCTCCATATTGAAATGTGCTTGGAGACTAAATTTTACATTTTTTGGAACTTTTTTACTATTTATTAAGCCACTTGAAAATTGCTGATCCGGTGGTCCAGAAAATTTTGCTGTTTTTTACTGTTCACAGTGGATCAGTGATTTCAAAGTGGCTTAATAAATAGTAAAAAAATTCCAAAAAATGTAAAATTTAGTCTCCAAGCACATTTCAATATTTAGAAAATGTTGAACGGTTCGGATCGGTTGTTTGAATTTTTATGAAAATATGGCGTGAAGTGTTTTACTTCACAACTCATCATAGTCTATCTCATATATATATATATATATATATAGATATATATATATATATATATATATATAGAGAGAGAGAGAGAGAGAGAGAGAGAGAGAGAGAGATAGGCTATGGTGAGTTGTGAAGTAAAACGTTATTTTACTTCACGCCATATTTTCATTTTGAAAAGTCAAACAACTGATCCGAACTGCTCAACATTTTCTTGAAATGTGCTTGGAGACTAAATTTTACATTTTTTGGAATTTTTTTACTATTTATTAAGCCACATTGAAATCGCTTATCCACTGTGAACAGTAAAAATTTATGGACCATCGGATCAGCGATTTTCAAAGTGGCTTAATAAATAGTAAAAAATTCCAAAAATTGTAAAATTTAGTCTCCAAGTACATTTCAATATTTAGAACATGTTGAGCTGTTCGGATTGGTTGTTTGAATTTTCAAAATGAAAATATGAGCGTGAAATAAAAATTGCCTTTTACTTCACAACTCACCATAGCCCAGCTCTATATATATATATATATATATATATATAGGTCGCTTTTTACTAAGCTCCTAAATAGAGAGAAGCAATATTAAGTAGAAGCACCATGCATATTTCTTAAGGAAATTGATTTTTATATTTTTTTTAGTACTAATACATAAATAATGTTCAGATCCAACAACTATTGCCTAAATAGTGAAATTGTTGGAAATTAATAGGAATGCAACCATTTGTGACAATATTTCATTGGGACGTACCGCAAGCAATTGAACATAAATATTTCGGTTTTTTGAGCCCACTTATCATGTGAGTGTGTCTTATCATGTTATTTTGTCAATTCTCTGTACATTTTTCTCTAGTTGTGTTGGGTCTATCAACAAAATTTGGGTAGAAATATTTACAGAGTTATTTTGACTTTATGCAACACATCAGTCATATATATTTTTATTTTAACTTTATTGGTTGTGCTCTACATAAAGCCAAAATAACTTTGTCAATATCTTTTTATATTTTTTATATTTTTTTCTTAAAAAGAATTTTAGAAAAATAGATAGAGTATCTTATAATTTGAATGCACTAGAAAGACTACGAGAAATGACCTGGGTCCAAAGTTTGGACCAGGATCAATGGCCGGATTTTTTCTGGCCAACATTTTCATCATATTGTTGCTTGGTGTGTCATTGGAAAAAAATAAAAAAGTTTGGATCTGAGCCATTTATCCCGGTCCAAAATTTGGATTCAAATCATTTTTCGCAGTCTTTTTAGTACATTCAAATTCTAAGATATTCCATCTATTTTCTAAAAACTTTTTATAATTATAATATTTTAATAGCAAAAAAACCAAATAAAAAAAAAGTTAAATGATTTGGGATTATGATTCGAGATTTTTGAAGAGTGGTGTTATGTTTGGATTTTTGAATTTCTTTTTTTTGTAGGTTAAATGAGGGTCCGCATCAAATACTATATATGCAAATGATGACAAGTCATAATCTGAATCATTTGATTTTGATTAGACTTATTTGCATAATGACAAATCAAATACTATGACAATGATAGCAACTGAGGTGGACCTTACAAATTAATGTCACTTATGAACCTATAAATTTCAAAGCAAAATAATATTTTATGATAACAATTTAATAAACTGCATGTTCTAAAGTTTGAGAGATGCATGTGCGGTGTTAACATCTAAGTATTCTTTCCAACACACTACAACAACTATATCTACAATCAAATAAAATGAAAATTATAGGTTATCTCACCATAGTCTATCTCATATATATATATAGAGATAGGCTATGGTGAGTTGTGAAGTAAAATGTTGTTTTACTTCACGCCATATTTTTATTTTGAAAATTCAAACAACTGATCCGAACCGTTCAACATTTTCTAAATATTGAAATGTGCTTGGAGACTAAATTTTACATTTTTTGGAATTTTTTTACTATTTATTAAGCCACTTTGAAATCGCTGATCCACTGTGAACAGTAAAAAACAGTAAAATTTTCTGGACCACCGGATCAGCTAATTTTCAATGTGGCTTAATAAATAGTAAAAAAATTCCAAAAAATATAAAATTTAGTCTCCAAGCACATTTCAATAGGGAGAATATGTTGAGCGGTACGGATCGGTTGTTTGAATTTTCAAAATTAAAATATGAGCGTGAAGTAAAAATGACCTCTTACTTCACAACTCACCATAGCCCAGCTCTATATATATATATATGAGGGGGGATCCACTTACAACAAATTTGAGTTACAACAAAGTTACAACATTCATTTTTTTCATTTTTAAAGTCCAAATCGTCGATCCAAACCGTTCAACATGATCTCCACAATAAAATGTACTTGCAGATCAAATTTTACATTTTTTTGAATTTTTTTTACTATTTATTAAGTATTTTACAAAAAATAGCCATACTTAGACCATTGAATTTTGTACCCATCTTAATAAATAGTAAAAAAATTCAAAAAAATATAAAATTTGATCTGCAAACACATTTTATTTAGATAATCATGTTGAACAGTTTGGATCGACGATTTGGACTTTGAAAATGAAAAAAATGAATGTTGTAACTTTGTTGTAACTCAAATTTGTTGTAAGTGGATCCCTCCTCTATATATATATTTTCTAGTAATTTATGGATAATTAATATATATCATATCCACAATGTTGTATTTTACAATTTAAACTTCATTTGTGAAGTTATCAAAATTATCAAAAACAAAATGGTCGAGCAATCCCCTCTTATTAAGTACTAAATAGTTTCTATCATATTCCAGAATTAATATAAAAATCCTGGCATCCCGATGTACTTTGCCTTATTGCCTTATATAAACCCCACCAACCCCATGATTATAAAACTTCAAAACAAACCAATTCAAACACGAAACATACCAACAAAGCAAAGACCCTCTATCGATATCCGCTTTTCACTCCCAATGGACATGGAGACTGAACTAACATCAGCCGCAGAGAACCCGGAGACCGGACGAACACCAGCCGCCACGGAGATCAAACTAACATCAGCCGCAGAGAACCTGGAGACCGGACGAACACCAGCCGCCACGGAGATCGAACTAACATCAGCCGCAGAGAACCCAGAGACCGGACGAACACCAGCCCCCACGGAGATCGAACTAACATCAGCCGCAGAGAACCCGGAGAACGGACTAACACCAGCCGCCACGGAGATCGAACAAACATCAGCCGCAGAGAACCCAGAGACCGGACTAACACCAGCCTCCACGGAGATCGAACAAATACCAGATGCAGAGAAATCTATTTTCCGTGCCCCACCACAAATCAGATACAGTAGAGTATCTGATTTTGAACCCAAATTGGTTTCTATTGGCCCGTACTACTATGAACGAGAAAACGTCAAACGAGAACACCTCAAAGACATGGATTATGTCAAAATCCGGTGCATGGCAGACCTTGTAAGGGGACGGGTAACTGGTGGTAGCAGTACTGGTAGTATGCCTATCGAACCATTTATGAAGTTTGAAAGGCCTGCTCGAAAGTTTTATAAGGATGAGTTCAACCTTCCTGGTGATGAATTTGTTGAGATGCTGATTCGTGACAGTTGCTTTATTATCCGAATAATTTTCTCTCTCTCTGATCATGAGGATGAGCTGGGCATGCGTTTCCTAGATGTGAATATAAAAGAGGTAAGATCTGACTTGCTTCTGTTGGAAAATCAAATTCCACTCTTTTTTATCTGGAAGGTGTTTGAAAGGCTTTTTTGGATTATTCTAGAACATCCTGACTTTGAGATTGCCTTAGGGTTTTCTCTACGTTCTGCATTTGAGACTGCCCTTCTTATGTTTATAAACTTGGATATGCCCTTGAGAACCAATCTTGGTGGCATGCCGAACAATTTCAGAGAAATGTCGAGCAAAGCAGTTCATTTGCTCGACCTTTGTTGGATTCTCCTTGGAGATCAACATCACTTTGAAGATAATCGTTTTCAGAAGGCGCAATCCCGCTGGAGAGAAACCTACGCCTCATTTAATCAGCCAAAGGTGATGGAAAATGCAACTTTACTTCACCAGATGGCAGGTATAAATTTAAGAATTTAAACAGTCCACGAGTTAAAGGTCTTGAGATTGAATTTTCCAATGGCATCATGCGGATGCCATGGCTGAAGATTGACTCAAATCAGCAACCTTATTAGTAAATCTCATCGCCTTTGAAGACTGCATAGATCGCAATAAACAAACTGTTAGCCCCTACGTGAAACTTATGGATGCACTCATCGATTCAGCAAAGGATGTGGAGTTACTTCAGCAATGTGGCGTTATCAATAACTCACTGAGCAGCCATAAGATGGCTGCCACTTTCTTCAATGATATTGGTAACTTTTGTTTGATCTACCCCAGTTCATTTCCTTACTCAGTCTTGTCTAAGGATGTGAATGAGTACTACAACTCATTTTGGAACCGTAGTGTGGCAACCTTGCGACAAAAATACTTCAGTAGCCCATGGTCATACATCTCCGTGGGTGCAGGTGCTATCCTGCTAATTCTTGCAGCACTTCAGACACACTACACTATGTATCCACCCAAATAATTAATTTGCTGTTAGTTTTGTTTATTTTACTATTTGCAATGTTGTTTTCCTAATAAGCCCGTGATATTGCTGCACTTCCTGAACTGCCTACCTTGTTAATTTTCTTTCTTCTTTTTTCGTTTGGTTTGGTTTGGTGTTGTATTCAAGTTTGTCTTTGCACATTTGCTTCCCAATGTATCCGCAATGATGTTTACAATTTGGAGTTGAATTTGTCATTAATGTACTATGTTGGTCCCACTATGTTTTGTTATATGTATCTCTCATTGTACTTTGTTTATCTTGTGCTATTACATTTTATATATGGGGCTGGTTTTAGTTTTTATTTTAATAAAAAATCAATTATCTTATAAATAAATTGTGGACTTAATTCAAACTGGATGCAAAACAAACCTCTGTAAAATTGAAATTAAAATTTGTTTCTAGCAAATAACCACAATTATTTTACCCAAGTTAATTTCCATACACCCTTTCTCCAGATATCTCCCATTAAACAAACAAAAAGCATTGGACTCGCCCCTGGGCTCTAAATTGCAGCTCTCTGGCTGAGCTCTGATCCAGAAAGATCCAACGATGACTGGAGAAAAAGCCCAGCTATTTCTTGTCAGAAGATAAATCCATTTAGAAATGGTCCCGGAAATAATTGGGCCGGGGATGGATTGTCTAAGATACAATCATTGTTGATTGTGGAAATATTTACAATTACATAGCTAAGAAAATTAAATTATTTGATAAACAATAAAATTAAGGGGCTGTCTATGGTACTGTTTGACCCTAAAAAGTCAGGATTAAAAAAAAAAAATGGAAGAAATGGAGTGTCCATTGAAATTCTAAATGGAGAGAATTGAGCATACTCATTTAAAAATGAGACTTTGAAAATATACATACACCTTGAATTAAAGTGAATAAATATACTTTGATTTAAGTCAAAATAGCTAACATGAGCTGCTGTAATTTAATTGAGTTGGCCGAATCAATTAAATCAAGTTTGACTTGGCCAAATCAAATGAAATATGATTGGAGGCTCACGGCTTAGACCAAAATAATATAGCATATCAATTGAGGAGCCCAAATTAAAACAAAGAAAGGGATTTCCTTGGGCCGAACCAGCTGGAAAAACAAGGAAGTAAGAAGCGGCCCAAAGATGCTATAATTATTTGCACAATCTATTATTTAAACATGGTCTATGGAGAGCCCTTAACCAAGCTATGTGTGGTCTACAAGAAACAAGTCTATGTGGCTTAAAGAGGCAAAATAGGAAAACAACAAAACAAGGCCAGCTGGTCTGTCAAAAGATGCTAGCTGCCTCCTCCCTTGCACCTCAGCTCTAAGCCGTCTGATAAGATGGAAACGGACGCCTCGGATGATGCCAGCGCACCTATCCAATAGTGTTCCTGCCCTATTTCATGGCTATATATATAGCCCTGCAGCTAAGAAGAAAGGGACCTCGATAGATAGCAAAAGGCAGCACCTCAATACAGAGAAACACAAGATACAAAGCCGAAATAGCCACCACAGCTACATAGCTAAAAAATTCTCTAGTAAATCTTCTACTATTTTTCTACTCCAAACCCAATACAAAATAGGTAGAAACTTAGTCCTTTTGCTATGTAGAATGCCTCAATAGGCCTTTGATTGTAAACATACTATGGATGAATAAAAAATGTTTACTTGGTTCAGTATGTGCTCTTTTTTTCGACTTACTGTTTCGATCTTCGCTTTATTTCGCATCTTTCTTTGTTCTAGTTTGCTTTCTTTGCTAATTTTATACTTTTGATAGTGTGTAGAATCTACTGCTTTGGTTACTGGCACTCTTCATTGCCATCGATCTAAGCTTTGTAAATAAAAGGGCAGTTTGCTTTTATTGCAAATCATGCAAGATAAAGCACTGTTCTCATTTTAAAAATCATGAGATGAAAGGGCTAAGTAAAAACACCAAATGAATAGCTTCAATAGCTGATTGAATATCCCTTCGTGATTCTCCACAAAAATATATATATATGTATATGAAACATAATTTTCCTAGTTTCTGTTTTTGATTCCTTTATTTACAAAAAAAATATATATAAAAAGAAAAATATATATATATATAGTTTTATGCTACTATTTCATTTATCCTATCATATCATATGCATTCTCTGTTTTGATCTTCTTTCTTTTCTCTATTTATCTCTTTCTTTTCTTTTCCTCCCTTTTTGAACAAACCTCTTAATTCTTTCTTAAAATGGCTGATTAATTGAGACATAAGAGTCGAGCCAGTGCTGGTCTCCTTTTATGTCAAGATTATGTCAATCATTTTATAAAAAGATTAATAGGAATAAAAGTGACAAATAAAAATTTATAACACAAGAGGTGTTGAAGTTGAGCTAGTGTGTCTCCTTCATCATTCTCTCAACACAAGATCCCAAGGACCTATTTGCATAAAGGAGCTAACTAATCAATAATTAATGCATATGCAAATGTGCAGAAATTTTGATAAAATCAGGACCTATATGCAAATAGTGAGAGAAGGAGGACTAAATTGCAAATAGACATCAGTTATGCTGAAGTTTGTCATTTGTATATTTAATCCCATGATATCTCAAGGATTTGTCCAATGATCAATTAAAAAGAATACCCAAATCATGATTTTAAAACAAAAAAAAAAGAAGGACCTTTCTGCATATTTTCAGGTTCTCACAATTTTTGATACTTAGAAATATTGAGATAATGAAGTTTGGAGCTCTTTTGATTTTCCCTTTTCCCTTACTGGTACAGAACAATGGCTTTCAAGCCTTTCAAACATGTCTTGACCTTAACCAGCCCTTCTACCATGCTTTAATACCCCTGTATTAATGTTTGGTACACAGCCAAACAAGGAATCATTGATGAAAAGCATAATAAAGGCTACTGGTACATGAGTACCCTTCAAAATGCTGAAACTGACCCCTGTCTGCAAAATAGACAGTACAAGTCACACTGAAACTCAAGATGAAAAACAAGTTGTACAGATAAATAAAGGACTCCAAAAAACACAAAATGGACACAAGTTTCACATTGTTCTGAATTTATTTCGATTTTCTATGAATTCTTGAAGTTCAGCATTTAAAACAGAAATTCCAGCATAAAAATACAGATTTTTCCTTTATTGCCCCTCTGCCTCAATAAAAATTTTAAAAATAGAAATAAAAATCCAAAAAACCATAGAAATTCACATAAATGCTCTCTGACCCTTTTTTAGAACCTCAGGATAAAATTTACGTATGCCTCTTAGTAAATTAATAAAGAAATTATGAATTCAAAACTAACAGTATATGAACTGTCATGCCCAAATCCGAAATTAAATAAATCTTTTGTAAATCTTCCGTTATCTTTGACAAACTTTGATAAAACTATAAATATATCATGAAATATCCAGAAATTGAATCTTTTAACTTCCAGCTATGTCTCCAAGCTTGTGTGCCAGCCAACAGGTACCGGTCGGTACTGAGTCAGGGAGCTTGAAGCTTGAAGTGACCGGAGATAGATCAAATCTGAAATTAACACTCCCATTCATTCATATATGGTAGAATGATGACTGCCAACCAGTTAATCGAAGAAATTTATAATCAAACGCGAAGAAAGTGATCAAGCTGGAATTAACCTCGACAGTCACCATGAACAGTGGCTTCCGGCGATCGCAGTCAGCCGACAATTAGTTCAAAAGATTTGGGACATCTCAGCGATCACAACTATGTCCTTCTCCACCTTGGCCGTGACCGGAACATCGTTGAAGCTCGGATCACCGAGGCCGGAGTGAAACCCCAGTTCGCATTTGGCTTGCGCGGATCTCAAAGCTGCGTGAATCGTTTGATTTCGGCGCTAAGATGAAATTTCAAACATAAATCCGAATCTTGAAGCAAAGATAGATCTAAAGGCCCACATTTAAAAGAACGGTTAAATGGTCCACTGTCATACGAGACCCACATGTCAATTGAGTTAAAAAGGGGAAAATCTCACCGAACGAATTTCAAAGCATGACTGCTGATCCCAGGACCCTAAGTCCGAATCCTAAAGTCTAACATTAAATCTCAAAACACATCTCAAAGCTCAAAACACGAATCTCAAAGCCCAAATGACAAACAAAATCATAAAATCAAACCTTTTTTACAATGAAGTCCTTCTAATCTTTGATGTTTATAGCGAAACCCTTACAAAATTGCATATAGGTCCTCAGCCACCCAAAATCTTCTCAATAAAGCCCTCAAAGGCCCAACTTTTCATTTAACATCTCAAGTAAAACTCATATTATAATTTCATGCTCTTCCAAACTCATAAATAGGTCCTTAACAAAAAATAAATATTTATAAACAAGTCCTTTTCAGTCTCTTTCAAGCATAACTTTCTCATCATAAGTCCAAATCGACTCAAACCACCTCCAAATGAACCCAAATTGAATTCTTCATGTTTCTAAATCAAGATTGAACATGTCCAAGAATCATCCAAACCCTGAAATGACCAAAATACCCCTTCTTTAAAATTAAATGATTTCATTTCTTAATAGCATGTAAATAATTAATAAAAATGTAAATAAATATATTATAAATCAAATATAAACAAATGATGTACATACACTTCTCAAATATCCAAGTTCCTATTTTAAAAATGTAATAAACATTATTTTAATATGAAATCACATACACACACATAGACCCAAATGCATAGAAAAACCGAATCAATACCATAAGTTATACATGAGTCCCCTTTTAGCCCCTTTATTCAATTTACAACAAATAGGCTTCAAATCCTGGAATGAACGAGGTATTCAGTATGGCTTGGAAGGGTCATCTGATGTAATTAACAGCGGGGGCTTGCGCCCGCTGGGAGTTAAACGTCCCCACAATCATTAAACTCTCTCGATAGACTGATTATGAACAGTAGGTCTGTCGAGGGTGAACCGGAAGGAACAGCAGAAAGAAATGAATGTTTCAAGATTCGATGTTCCTTAACCAATTGAGAGCATTGAACCATGAGGCATTTAAATACATATGCACACACCTTCCATACCAACAGCTGTGCAACTTTCTGCGCCCTACAGGTACAGTAAACTGATTTTGGTTATAGTACAGTAAAATTTAATTAAATCGGAACTGTTCATTTAATCTTTCAAACGGTGTAGATTAAATCGTTTATTTGATTCTCATTTCACATATTGTACGCTAATGTTAGCCGAAAAGGGTATAATAGTCTTTGAACAAACATTTTCCGATTGGTAGGTCATATGAATCCTGTCTTCCCTCCAGTCTCTCCTGAGACCTTCCACGACGACGCACGATAGAGAAACTCGCCCGTCAAATACAAATCACAGCACAACATCTCTGATCGGAACCAACATCTTCTCTTTAAACGAGAAATGGAATTGATGAAATTTAAAATTCTCCGATCTGATCGCACGCGACAACGGGAGATGAATCCTTTTGCTTCGCCACTGCTTTCTACGGAAGCAAAGCAAAGTGAATAAGAGGAAGAAATTTCACTACGCTGAAGTGAAGAAGACATTTCGCTACTACTGTGAGCCCTCTGACCAATGAAGAAAAAGGTGAAATCATAGCTGAGGAAGAAGAAATCAAGAGGGATGAGAGGAAGAGATCTCCGTGTCTTCATCTCGGAAAGAAGTGGTGCCAGTAATCACATACCTTCTTTTTCTTGATTAGCAGGAAGAAATAATGGAGTCTGGGAAAAAGAAAAAAGGACAGTTTTACCCTAAACAACTTAAAATCGAAGACAAAGAGATTAAAGGTCGGATTTTAATTAAAATCAATTACTGCACTAGAGCCAAAATAATTTTACTGTACTATAGACAAACCCTAAAATTAATTATATTTCTACATACCTACATAGTTTGAAAATAAACATTCCAAAAATTTTGAAACATGCTTTTGTTAGAATATTTTTTACTATTTTCGTAGATAGGTAGAAAATCGCTACTTTTGAAAGGTCTAGAATCTTTAGATCATGTGATTTATAAGTAATTTAGATTGATGCCAAATGAGTTACAAGATATAATTAAGCTTGAAATAGTGAGATATAGTGTTCGGCAGCGCTACTTAAGAGGGTGGGGGATTAGAAATGTAATTCTTGCAAAGGAGCACTTATTCGGTAAGATAGTAGGATTTAAAACTGTGACTTTAGTACAATAAAATATACATTGTAGCATGAAAAGACCTAGATAATTATTCCACATTTTTCTTTTCATTTAATATAATTACCCCAAATGATGCACATTTTAGTGTCAATAATTCAAAATTATTTAAAGCTAATAGTTAATACTGAGAAAGATGATAATAATAATTAATGCAACAAATAGAGAAAGATGATAATATAATTAATACAACAATTGTAATCCATTAAACAACAATTAAACAACACAATAATAATAAATATTCATACAATTAAACAACACAATAATAGTAAAGATTCATATCACATAAATTTAAAAAGAAATTCGGTGTACTGATCACAAATTACAATTTGGAAGAATAATTGTAATCCATTGAGGACCTGACTGAGTTAATTAATTACGATTGTAATTCATTGTAATCCATGCTTATAAATAGGGGTCTGTATCAAACACAATCAAGAAATAAAATGCAATAAATTCAGTTCACAAATCTCTTCTTCTCAATACTGTATCGTATCATAATATTTAGATTTTACCGGAGTAGTTTTTCTTCCCAATTTCGTTAACAGTAAAGTTCTAATTGAACAATTATCATCTCTCACTGTCGATCATGGCAGAAACACCCTCCTAAATTATCTCTGCTACACCAAATCCAACAATCAGATTATTCAAATCACCATTCCGGTCTTCGCAAAGCTCTATCGCCTGAATTTCCTAATCTAGAAATCACAAGTAGAACTGATTGTTAATGGATTTGGTCTCTTCCATCATCTTCACCGACATCACTGATTGAGATCAATGGTGTTTCGCAACCCAATCCGCTCTATCCTTCTTGGCGGGGCATCTAGGATCACAGCCTCTCATCGCTAGTCGGACGCACCGGTGTGCCTTATTGTCAGAGTCGGAGTGTCAGACTCAGTGCTTCAGTGCCATTTACAAAGAGAAGGATGAAGTATCCGTCAAAATGGATATCAAAAGAGAGCTTGTCGCGAGGAGAAGCTATCTGTGGCAATCAAGGCAGAAAGAAGTGGTAGTTTTTTTCTCATACCTAGGGACCTGTGCCCAGCTGAAGAGAAGAAATACAATAAAAAATGATAAAACAAAGGAGGCCCTTAGGAGACGAGGGTACAAATCGTCCGAAAATAATTTAGAAAAGGCTCTAAGGAGCTCCTTAAGGAGTCCAGTCCTTGAGGAAGGAGTTGAGATGGATTAAGATTTGGTCTAAAGGAACTGCTTTAATACTGTGTAAGGAACATGTGAATTAAGAGCTTAAGGACTCTTAAGGAGGTTTAATCCCTCCAGCCGAACAGGTACAGAGTGTTATGACCTATGTGAACTAAGATCATGGGCTGTGGTTAATTAGTTCTGATATGCTCCGATTAGCAATTCTGATGTCTAGCTAGTTCAGTCAGGTATTTTGGCCTTCTGTAATTTGAAAGAGGAAATCTGTAAATAGAGTATCAATGTAAGCAGGTTGTACATAAGGCTTGACAAGTCAGAGTCGTAGGATCTTGTAATTATAATATGTTTTCTTATTAATGAAAATGTTGGGGCTTAGTCCTTCAACCTTAAAAAAAAAAAAAATTGAAAGAGGAAAGTAATTAATTTTTATTGATTTCTGATTCTATTACAATAGCAATTGCTCTTTTTATAATTGTATTTTTTGTACTAGCCGTTACACTTTTCTAATTTGTTATCATTCTCTTTTAATGGAAGCTGTTTTCTAAGAAGACCTGTATACATAAAATCCTATCCATATATCGACGAGGAGAACGGAGTAGGTTCGATGGACATCGGACCTACTTTTGAGTCCAATGAGCTCCAACACCATCCAATCCGCATTAAGATATGCGCACATGGAAACTGAAGCATATGTGTACGGATTTTAAAGCAGAGCGCATACATCTTAATACAGATCGGACGGTGATTGAGCCCATCGAATCAAAGTAAATCCGATGGGCATCGGACCTATTCTATATTCATCGACAAGTCCCTATCTTGAATTTTCTTGATAGCGAAAACAGCAAAGGCCAGTATATATAATAGAAACAAAAAATGCATAAGGGGCAAAATAAGAACAATGACACTACATTCGGGCAAGTACAGTATGCATTTGCAGTATGTGTGTGTGTGTGTCTCTCTCTCTCTATATATATTATCAATTCTCATTACCATTTAAGCGATGAAATGAACAATCATATATAATAGAAAACAAACTCGCGCAGCAACTCGTTATTCCAACAAAGATCGATGAAGATTTTATTCAAAACATTAGATTCTTCATTTTATTGTGATGACAAACTTGACAAATTTTAAATTTATTTTACCTTTTTAGGAACATGCTGAACCAAACTGCAGATTTCTTCGGATGTCTTGCGAGATTGTTGTTGTAATCGACGAAATAAAGACCAAACCGGTTCGTGTAGCAGCTTGTCCATTCAAAGTTATCTATGAAAGACCATGCAAAATAGCCTCTCACATCCGCACCATGTCTATTCAAAATCAATACAATATATATATATAGAGTAAGGCTACGGTGCTTTGCAAATTTTTTTTTTTTAAGGTCAGTGAGCAATGGCTCAACCGACGATTCTATTAATAATGAAAAAAGTTATTTACAAGGATAATGAAGATAATATAAATACAACAGTAATTCTCTAAGCCACTACCCGGTGTAGAGTTGTTCTACCCCCGAGTGGTTACAGGGATGTTTGCCATTTGTTGATTTCCATAGCCGTCGAACTCACTATAGTTCCGGTATAGTTTTGGACTTAGCCGTGAACAGTCTCCTATTGCGTTCGTGCCATAAGGCCCAGCAGCCCGACGCCCAGATCGCGTCCCACAGTCTGGTTGCCGGCTGTATCATGCGGCGCCTCGCCTCCCACCAAATGTCCACCACGCCTTCACCCAGTCGTGTGGATGTTTGAAAATTGAATCTAAAATGTAGCATCCTCCAGAACCCTCTTGCATATGTACACGTATGCAGCAGGTGGTGTGCGGTCTCGATGCATGTCTCCTGGCAGAGATGGCAACCGGGAGGGACCGGACAGCCCCTGTTTCTGAGGGCTTGCTGAGTTAGTAGTCCATTTTTGGATAGAATCCAGATAAAGGTCTTTACCTTCTGTGGTACATTTAATTTCCATATGGTACTACTTTGTAGGCATCGCACCCCTCTGTCGTGCAAAAGGAAGTAGGCAGAGGAAGTTGTAAAATTACCGTGCGTTGTCCACTTCCAATGCATTATAGGCAACAGGTCATCATGCTCTATTGACACCCTATAGAATGGCAATAAGGGGAGTAGGGATTTGACGAACCCCGATAGACTAGGGATGTCCTGAATTTGTGCAGTGGTTGTGATGCCGTATAATAGCGATAATGCTTGTGCCCACAGACCGGCAGAGTCTCTGTCAATCTTCCATAACCATTTAGTTAGGAGAGCATCGTTCTGCACTTCTAGGTCGAGTATTCCCATACCGCCGTTTGCTTTTAACGAGCACACTGTCTGCCAATTGATTAAGCAATTAATGCCTCTGCATATGCCATTGCCTCTCCATAAGAAAGCTCTTCGTGCTCTATCAATCTGCTCGATCACACCCTTGGGAAGTTTCATGGCCTGCATATAGTGTAGTGGTAGTGCCGTCAAGACAGATTTGACAAGCGTCATTCGGCCACCATAGGAAAGCATGGCTGAAGTCCAGCTAGCCATCCGGGACCGTACCGAAGTAACCATTGGTTGGAAATCTGAGATTAACAGCCGTTTATAGGTCAGGGGAAGGCCCAGGTAGGTTAACGGCAGGTTTGTGGGAGAGCAGGCAATGATGTTCCTAATGACCGGTATGAGCTGTGTCGGAATAGCAATAGGCACGAAGGTGCTCTTATGCCTATTTATCTTGAGGCCGGCCAAGCTCTCGTATATGAACAAGATGCGGGCAATGACTCTAAGTGTTAACGGGTGAGCTTCTGTCACAATAATAGTGTCATCCGCATATTGAATTGGCCGTGGTGCCACCAACATCGGTGCGTGCATTGCCGGGATGGCATTCCGGATAAACCAGTTTAGCGAGTCTGTCACCAATATGAAAAGTAGAGGTGATAGCGGGTCTCCCTGACGAAGACCCCGCTTATGTGTAAAGAAGGATGTCGTTGAACCGTTGATCTTAAGTGTCGAGGCCGAAGTGGTCAGGGTATTCAGTGTGGCGGCTAGCCACCGGGGCGGGAATCCTCTTTCGATAAGTAAATTCGTCAGAAAGCACCAATCCACCGTGTCAAAAGCTTTAGCAAAGTCGACTTTGAATAAGATTGAGGGGATCTTCATCTTTTGACAGTAGTTTAGGTATTCTCTAGCGACCAGAAATGACTCCATGATTGACCTGCCCTTAATGAAAGCTGTTTGCGAATTACTAACTAAAAATTTGAAGCAACGGTTGGAGTCTGTTTGCCAAAATTTTAGTAATAATTTTTGCTGATGTGTTGATGACACTAATCGGGCGAAAGTCTGAAATATCCACCGCGCCCTCTTTCTTAGGGATCAGGGTGATAGTCGCCTTGTTGATTGCTGCTAGGTGCCCACCATTGTAAAAGAATCTTACGAGCCTTATCAAATCAGGGCTGATCACCTCCCAGAAGTGTTGGTAAAACTCAATTGGCAAGCCGTCAGGGCCACTTGCTTTGCCTTTGGGCATGGCAAACACTGCCGCTTTGATCTCTTCATCCGAGATGTCGTCATCTAAGTGGGCAAGCTGGGTAGTTAACCGGGGGCCAACTTTTCCAGAGAGGTCGAAAGTCGCGGCGCGAAGCGGTGGTGAGCCGAGGAGGTTTTTGTAATGGTTTAGTAAGGCTTGCTTTATGCGTTGTTGGTCGCGCAGGATATTATTGCCAGTCCGAATTTCTGATATTGAGTTGTGGTTCTTCCGGCCGTTGGCTACCGCATCCAAGCTTAAGCCAAGTCGCGCCGGAGCGCTGCTTCCATTTTTCCTCCTTATCTTTTGAGAGATTAAAGATGCGACCTCTTAAACGAATGCGCAACATGAATTTTGACGCGGTAAGGGCCCGTGATTCTTCCGCTCTGTCCAACTGTTGGACTACCCACATTGATCTTTTAAAGTAGGTGTCTTTGTTTTTGTAGGTCAATTGGGCCCATCTGCTAAGAGCTCGCCTTGTCTGTGCAATTTTTTGAGTCATGGTCTTTACCGGATTAGAGACCGACTGTGTTTCTTCCCATGCAGTTTGTACAATTTCACCAATCTGTGGGTGCTTGATCCAATAATTTTCGAATTTAAATAATCTTCTAGAAAAATTGAGGTGAGGTCTTACAGTGAGAATTAGAGGTGTATGGTCCGAAGCAGTCGTTGGGGCGTCTTGCAATATGTAAGAGGCTCCAAGTGAGTTCCAGTGGGGAGATAAGAATATTCTGTCTAGCCTAGAAAAAGTTGGAGTTGGTCTTTTGTTTGACCATGTGAATTTCCTTCCCACCAATGGAATATCAAAGAGTTCTAACTCATGAAGAGTGTTATTGAATTCTGACACTATTTCCATATTAATGGAGCCTCCTGTAGTGTCATGTTGAGAACGGTGAATATTAAAATCACCCATTAAGATCCAAGGCAAGGTATTGAGGGAATGGATTTCTCTTAATTCTGCCATGAATGATAATTTTTCATTGTCAGCTTGAGGTCCATAAGTGCCCGTTAACAAAAATTTAAAATCGCCTCTTTGTAAGATAACACTCACGCTATAATTCCTAATATGAGAGTTGAGGAGCTTATAGGATGTACTCCACGCGAGTAATATCCCGCCCCTCGAACCCTCCGCATCTAATGTAATGTAAGAATTAAATTTTACCGAGCAAATTTGGCGCAAACGGAAGATCGAATGATCGTTCCATTTTGTTTCTTGAAAGCACAATATATCGCAATTAGACTCAAACACAGAATTTTTAATAACCATGCATTTTTTCGGATCACCGATGCCCCTTACATTCCAGTTCAAAAGTTTAAAGGGAAACTTAAAAGCATTTGGTTCAAAGTTCATTGAGTTACAAAAGGTGGTGCTCATCACTAGGCAGAACCAACAAAAGATTAGAAATTAAAAAGCAACAGTAAATAAGCTAACTTAGACTTAGACCTAGTCTAAGTGGAAGCAGCGCCCCCGCCCTCTGATTCATCCATGTATTCGGCATCAGAGTCAAAGTTGATGCCTGCTAGAACCGACTCCTCATCCTCATAGTCATCTTCAGCTTCGGTTGGTTCCTCGTCAAATTCAACAGGTTCCTCGTCAGGTTCATCGCCTAACTCGACAGGTTCCTCATCAGGTTCTTCTTCAATCTCGTCAGCCTCATCCAGTTCCTCAGTGGTTGTGCGCGGTTCCTCAGTGGTTGTGCGCGGGTCTGCTTCGGTTGCACGCGGCTCCTCATCAGCTGCAATCGGCAGCTCGCGGGTCTGCATCAGTTGGTCGCGGATCCTCATCGCTTCATCAGATTCCTCATCAGGTGTCGCATCAGGTGTCTCATCGGCTGCATGCGGGTCTAGCTGGTGTGGGTTGGTTGGGTGATCGGTTTGGGGGGCCTGGCTATGTGCCATGTGAAGCGCACCACAGTAGTTGTCTACTTGAGCCACCTGTTGCTCGGTCAGTGGTTTGGAGGCTAGGAGATTGTTCGCTCCCAAATGAGAGGTACAGAGTTTCACCACAGCCTGAGCTGTGGAGTTTAAACCCTATTCAATCTCTTTGGACGAAGATTGCAAGTGCACAACCTTGTCTTTGTAGATAGAACGGATATCGATCCTCAGGGACAGATTATTTTCTGAACTTAAACTCTTCCTAGCTAGGTACTAGAAGTTTGAATGTTCGGGGTTTGTTTGTCTAATCCTAGATCGTATCAACAAATCAATTGAAATGAAAGAATGAATTAACAAGTATGAATGTATTAACAATTGTATCAAGAATGTATGAACAGGTATGAAAAGAATCAACTAAAAGAATGTATGAACAGGTATGAAAAGAATCAACTAAAAGAATGTATGAACAGGTATGAAAAGAATCAACTAAAAGTATGTATTTTGTACTGTGGTATAAAAGGGCGTTTCAAGGTTTCAGACTTTCATCTTCAACTTTGCTGCTCAGGACCTGCCACGCGACCCGCATACCATCGCATGCGACCCGTGTGACGCGACCCGCATGCCCTCGCATGCGACCCGCTTGGCCTTAAGCGCTCTGGACCTACGCGCGACCCGCAAGCTGTGACTTGCGACTCGCATGCGACCCGCGTGTTAAGTCACGCGACCCGCATGGTCCTTCGAGCTGAGTCTGCACATGTCAGAAACTTGCTGTTTAAGTCGTGTAAGGTTGGATTGACCGTACCTAGTGTCACTGAACCTCAACTCTCGTGTGTTGGCTTAGCAGACCTGGTTTGGAATTGCAATTTCACCTTCTCAAGTCTAATCAAGCTGTTTGATCTAAACCTAAGTTCTTGATTCTGTTTACTAAAGGTATCTACAAGCTTTGCAAGAACAAGTAGAAACTTTCACCTCTCGGTTACTCGTTGACCTCACCTCTCGGTTCTCAGACCTACCTCAAGTACTTAACCTAATTTGCAAGAGACGTCAAGCCTTTGGTACAAGAAGAGATGCCTAAGGCATTCAACAGTAAGCAATCGAGAATCAAGCAATTCAGATCAAGCAATCTCAAATCATACAAGAATCAAAGAAACACGAAATAACAATCAAGAATCAATCCATGTGCATAATCAAACAAAGCATCAGACTACAAGTCCAAATCCTCGAAACTAAAGTATCTACTCAGACATGAAAAGAAATAAAACAAGAGAGAGAGGAAGAAGGCAAATCATAGAGATGAGAGTAGAGAAGAGGATTGAAGCTTCAGATCGAGTCTCTTCCTTCGATTCGACTGCTCTTCAGCTCCAGGTTTTGCTCCCCTTCTCTTCTGATCGCCTCTCTCACTCTTCCCGTCGGATCTCCACTCTCTCTGTCTATTTTTGTGGCTTAATGAATTGGATCGGATCCTCTCTCTGTTGCCAGGCTTGCTGCATATATAGCATCCTTCTTGGGCCTTAATTGGGCCTGGCTCTGTTGACTCGACGCGACCCGCATGAGATTCCATGCGACCCGCGTCAGGCGGCATGGATGCGAGCTGTGAGGGTCGCGTCTGAGAGGTCGCGTCTGGGCTGCTATGCTCTGATGGCACGCGGGTCGCGTGGGGGAGGTCTGAACCTGGCCTTTTTGCCTGCTTTTCGCCTATTCCTGCAAATCAATCACAAACTGCAGCAGTACCATATTCTATTTGATTTTCAATATAAACTTATGCAATTATGTGGTCAAAGTATAAGGTCTGGTTCAGAAATAGAACAAAATAATAGATGAAATATGGACATATCAAATTCCCCCAAGCTTACCCTTTGCTTGTCCTCAAGCAAACTTGTACTTTCGAATCGGGTTTGGACTCCTAAATGCAAACTAAATGCCTAAAATGTGAAAATTTACTCGATTGACTCAAATAAGAAACTGAAGAATCTTTTTGCTATGATTTGGACTCACCTTGGTCAATTTTGATTCACCTCACAAATTGATTAACAAAACCTCAAATTCTAAATGTTTCAAAACTTGCAAAGTTGATTACTTGAATTTGTCGATCTATAATTCTTTCACTAAACTATGCCCTCGTTTGTAGGAGATTTTCCCTTTTTGTCCCCCCCAAGCTTGAATCAAGCTTATGTCAGAAAGTTGCGGACTTCGTGTGTTGGTATGTGCAAAAATTTTCTTTCTTTTATTTCTAATTGGGAGACGAGCTCAAAGGCGCCCATTCGAGGCTTATTGCCAGTACTCTTATGTTCTCCATCTTTTCATCTTTTTTTTTTATTTTCTTTTCTTTTGTTTTCTTGTTTTCTCTCTATTTTTTATTTGCACATACCATGAATACACACATCCGCTAGTGTTCATTCACACTAACGGATATCCCAACCTTTCATTACTTGAAATCCCTATTTCCAAATTTTAAAGGCACAATTCAGTTTCTAAAATGCTAGCTCAACATTCAAATATCCAAATTTTACAATTCTCAAACCATTTGGTCCTAATCAGTTCTATTTGGTCAATTATGAGGTTAGTTCTAAGTTCCCAAAGCAATTCCAATCACATAAAAATTTTCAAACATGTCCCAAATCGAAGCAATCAAGCAAATTTTTCACCTAACAATGCGAGAAAAGTAGAAAATGACCTAAGTGCAATCAAAATAAAGCCTAGAACATAAAAGTAAATCCTAAGATACAAAAGTCAAGTCTCCCCCCCAAGCTTAGTCTGAGCATTGTCCTCAATGCTTCAAGACTGAAGATAAAGAGAAATAAAAGTAAAGGGGAAAGAGAAAACAAACCTGCTCAACCCTGCGGAGGATCCTGATCAAAGCCTCGCCAGGCCCTCATCTGCTCCTCCAACGTGCCCAGCCGTGTCTGGAAATCATAGAAAGCAGCTCCCTGCTCGCGCCTCATGTCATAGAGGAAATCGCCCTGGTCGCGCCGCATGTCATACATCAGGCTGTAGACATCATGAATGGAGGGATCGGGAATGGGAGGTGGATAAGAGGGGCGAGAATAAGAGGTGGATGGGCCAGCGGCGGACGAGGAATGACCGGCTGCGGAGGAGGAAGGACCAGCTGTGAAGGTGGATGCGGGGAATGGTCTGGAAGCATCGGTCATGTGCACATCACCATAGACAGGAGGCGGTGGCTGAAAAGGAGGTGGTGGTGGTGCCTGCTCATCTGGCTGTGGTGGAGGAAATAGCCAAGTGGTCACGTCCTCGAAGGAGAGATGAAATGGGCGAGGCAACTGGTACTGGCTACCATCTTGTAAGCGCCAAAAATATCGTGAACGGTGCCCGCAGGCCCGCGCACAATCTTGACGAACGTCACTTGCTGAAAGGCCTTGACATCCATGATGTTCGGGCCCTGAGAGAGAGTGAATCCGGCGACTGATATGCCAAGTCGCTCAGCAATAAGAGTGACATAGGCGCCGATGTGAATCGAGCCTTTTGGCTTCGTATTCTTCTGCACATACAGCCAGTGAACAACCATATTGAGCATCAGATCGGGCCGCTCAAATCTTCCAAGGGTCGGAGCATGTGATCCAGCAATACTAGGTCCTCCTCATTGGCACGTGCAACTGTCTCGCCACGTGCAAAAATGGTGTTCGCAAGAGTGCGCTGGATGCAACGGAGAACAGGATGAGGTATAGCAGTGCTCCTGTATTCGTTGCTCGTGGTGACCTCCCTACCCGTGATCAAACGCCAGAAGATGTTTCGGTCAAAGCCCTCGCGGTAGACAAGGTCGCTGACCGTAGGGTTTGGCGCGAAGCCAAACCACTCGCGCAACTGTCTAAGAGGAACTCGGTGAGTCTCGCTGCGCATCTGGAATCGAATGTACGGGTATTCATTGTCATCCCACTTGAGTTTGAGAGAGGAGAGGAACTCAAGCGTGAGCTCCTGGTAACAATCACGCTGAATATCCCAGAAAGTGGAAGTAAACCCGATCCTCTCAGTGAGGCGAACGAACTCCTCGTAAACTCCAAAGGTGCGAAGTGCACCTAAATCGACTCGGCGAGTGTTGGCGAATGTGCGTCTCTGCAAGTTTTCAAAACGGTTGCACATGCCGCGACTGATGATGCGGAAGTGTGGTGGTGGGTAAGCATCTGCTCGAGGAGTGTACTGAGCGGAAAGGGGGTTGGAATCATCAGAAAAATGCTCAACTTCAGGGTTTTCAGGGTTTTCGGCGTGATAGTCAGAATGAGAGGAATGATTGGAAGAAGAAGGATGAGAGGAGTGGGTACTGTCATTTCGCGAGGATGAAGCAGAAGAATGAGAGGGAGTGACTTGCCTCAGTTCCTGTCTGCGTTTGGATCGAATTTCTCGGCGAGGGTCCATTTTTGCCTCTGATTTGGTCTCTGGTTCGATGGACGCGGGTCGCGTGGTCTTCGATGCGACTCGCGTAGGGTATGACGCGGGTCGCGTGAGTTTTCACGCGGGTCGCGTGAACCGGACCTGTCTGGTTTAGGGTTTAACCGAGAAATGGAATGTTTGATTTGGCACAATACGGGTCACACCAGACAAACAATGGCCTGGTTAGGGTTCAACCGAGCGTTGAAACGGGTCACCTTGAGCAGGATACGGGTCCGCGTGGTCTAGGATGCGGCTGGTTGGGTGGTGAACCAACAGAAGAGAGGGGGTGAAAGAACTTACCTGCGGTGTTGTTGTCGTCGGTGGAGAGAAGAGGCGAAGGACGGGAGGAGAAGATCGGTTGCTTCGGTCGAGGAGAAAGAGAGAGTGAAGGAGAAAGAGAGATTGAGCGGCTGGGAAGGGGAAAAGAAGAAGGGAACGCGGCTTAAAAAGGACCTCGCGTCGTTTCGACGCGCCCCTTCAGTGCCAGCCGTCGGTTCGAGGCGACGCGGGTCGCATGGAATTTTACGCGGGTCGCGTGGACACTCACGCGGGTCGCGTGGACACTCACGCGGGTCGCGTGTAACCTCATACGGGTCGCGTGATGGGTTCTTTTTGGTATTTTTACAAAAGGAAAACAACCAGAAATCTGATCTAACTCTAATCTACCTCTAAATCTAAGCTACGTTTAAATCTAATCTAAATGAAATGCGATTAAACGAACAGGCTTGGGCTGCCTCCCAAGGAGCGCTTGTTTTAGGTCTCAAGCTCGACCTTCTTTTCTCTAATCTCCGACTGGGGTGGGATCGGATAGATCCCAAGAAGCGATGAAGTTGGCAATGTCTGCATACCAAGGGTCCGATTGGTTGCTTTCGCGGGTCGCATCAGATGGCATGCAGGTTACGTCAGGGTCTTCCAGGTCAGCTGTTTTCACTTCTGCTCCTCTGACTTCTTTCAGTTTGCCAATTTCTTCTTCAACCAAGAATTGAGTGTGTTCTTTCGTGCTCTCATGGATCCGATCAAGGAAGTACTTTCCTGCCAACTCTGTCAGACAATTTTCGTGCACATCCACTCGGGAACAAGACTCGGCAGAAGGGTACTTCATGGCTTGATCAATTTGGAAACACACTCTCTCTCCTCCAAAGTTCAAGGTCAGTGTTCCTTGAGACACATCGATGATTGCACCTGCAGTCCTGAGGAAAGGTCGTCCCAGAATGATGGGGACTTCCTTGTCCTCTTCCATTTCCATGACCACGAAGTCTACAGGTACAAAGTACTTACCGACCTGAACTGGTACGTCTTCCACTATGCCAAGTGGCAATCGTACCGAGGAGTCTGCTAGCTGCAACGTCATCCGCGTGGGCCTGAGCTCTCCTACTCCCATTCGATCGAAAATCGTGCGTGGCATGAGGCTCACGCTAGCTCCCAAGTCGCATAGAGCTCGTTTGATCGTGGCCTTGCCGATGATGCAAGGAATGGAGAACTTCCCCGGATCGTTCAATTTGGGAGGTAGGTCGCTCTTCAGAATGGCGCTGCACTGTTCCGTCAACTTCACCGTTTCGTTACCCTCCAAGCTTCGTTTGTTGGATAAGATATCCTTAAGAAATTTGGCGTAAGAGGGCATTTGAGTCAAGGCCTCGGTGAATGGGAGCGTGATGTGCAGTCCCTTCAGGACTTTAGTGAACTTCGTGAATTGTGCGTCCAGTTTGGTTGCAGCTAGTCTTCGGGGAAAAGGCACAGGGGGCCTGTAGGGTGGAGGTTTGTCAGCTGGAGGTCTCTCAGCCTCTTTCTTCTTCCCTCTGTCTGGCTCCTCCACGCGGGTCGCATGAGTTGGCGTGCGGGTCGCGTCCACAGGTTCTTCAGGTGGCGATGCGGGTCGTCTCTGCTCGACGCGACCTGGGTCAACGTGTGACTCGGGTGACGCGGGTCGCGTGGAATGGCACGCGGGTCGCGTCTCAGCAGTGTGTGGCACATCTGGTGGAGTCAGGTCTGGTGGGAAGGCTGGTTCTTCGTATTGGGTCCCACTTCGCAGCGTGATCGCCTTAGCTTCTCCTCTGGGGTTGGGTTCTGGCTGAGCTGGCAGCTTTCCAGGTTGAGGTTGGCTAGAGGTGACGATGTGACTCAACTGCTCCAACAATTTGCTTTGAGCTGCCATCTGGGTCGACATGCTCTGCATCTGTTCCCACATCATTTGATTCATCTTCCCTTGCTCGTGTGTGAAATCGGTCGCATAGGGAGGCACGTACGGTCTGGAAGGACCGGCTTGAGGTTCTCGATTGTTTTGATTGGGAAAGGAAGTGTTCTGATAGAAGTTCTTGTTGGAGTTGTTGTTGGAAGAGGGATTGTTCCAATTGTTTTGATTGGAAGACGGACGATTGAAGGAATTGTTGTTGTCATTGGAAGACGGATTGTGAAACGAGTTGTTGAAAGGGGGCCTTGGAGCGCGATTGTTTGGTGCAGAATTGTTCTGATTCCACCTCCAGTTTTGTTGCTCAATTGGATCCTTGGAGTAGGATCGATTGAAAGGAGGCTTTGGAAAAAACGAAGGTTCGTTGTCCAGAGAATTTACCTGCATGTTGCTCTCCTCGACTTCTGCCAATGGACATTGCTCGTAGTTGTGGCTCTCGTCTCCACACATGACGCAACTCTGCGGTTGTTGCTCGACTGCCTTCACGCTCAACTTATCCATCGCCCTCTGCATGGCTTCCATCTTGGCATTCATGGCGGTGAGTTGATCGACCTCGAACTTGCCACCACCTCTCGGTCGGGCGTTGTCGCGGCCGGACCACTGTTGGTTCTGTGCCATGTGGTCGATCAGGTTCATGGCTTCAAGAGGCTCTCGAGACATCAATGCTCCACCTGCAACTGCATCTACAGAAGAACGAGTGCTCTCTGTCAAACCATCATAAAATGTTTGGATCAACAACCAATCGGGTAAACCATGGTGCGGACAAGAATACTGCAACTCTCTAAACCTTTCCCAAGACTCATTAAGGGGCTCATCTAACAATTGCCTAAAGCTGGTCAGTTCGTGTCTTACCTTGGCGGTTCTCTTGTGAGGGAAAAATCTAGTCAAAAACAACTTAGATAATTCCTTCCAGTTGGTGATCGAATCCCTAGGTAACGACCCTAACCATTTCTTAGCCTTGTCCCTAAGAGTAAAAGGAAAGAGAGCCAGTTTGGTGTAATCTGCGGTTGCTCCATTGGTTTTGATGGTTGTGATGCACTCGAGAAAGGTCTGGAGGTGAGCATGAGGATCCTCGTGATCCATGCCATGGAAGGTGTTCTGCTGAACCATGTTGACCACTCCTGGATTGAAGTTCGGTTGTTGTCCAGGAATTCTTGGCAACCTGATTGCGCCTCTGACATCTCCAGCTCGTGGCACGTTGAATTCTCGAAGTGTCCTTGGCATGAAGACATCCGTCTCATCATCCTCAGGGTCTGTCAGGACTTCATCATTGTCTCTTTCTCTTTCTCTTTCCTCCCTTTCGTCTCTGCTTGGATGTTCTGACATCTCTTCAACTCGGGTCGCGTGAGAGGTCTCGCGAGTCGCGTCTGATGTGATGCGGGTTGCGTCAACCTCGGTGCGGGTCGCGTCAAGAGATGACTGAGCAGCAGCAGTCTCGTCTGGAGGAGTTTCGTCAAAAAGTGGCCCTCTACTCCTCAGTTGATATTTCAGTGTGTATCTACCTGCAGGAGGATGGTTAAGAGCCAGCTTTCAGTAAAAGAAAAGAAAGATAAAAGATACAAATTAAAATCTAGATTAACTAAGAAAAGTAAAAATTCAGAAAATGAAAGCCGTCCCCGGCAACGGCGCCAAAAACTTGTTCGCTCCCGAGTAAGAGGTACAGAGTTTCACCACAGCCTGAGCTGTGGAGTTTAAACCCTATTCAATCTCTTTGGACGAAGATTGCAAGTGCACAACCCTGTCTTTGTAGATAGAACGGATATCGATCCTCAGGGACGGATTATTTTCTGAACTTAAACTCTTCCTAGCTAGGTACTAGAAGTTTGAATGTTCGGGGTTTGTTTGTCTAATCCTAGATCGTATCAACAAATCAATTGAAATGAAAGAATGAATTAACAAGTATGAATGTATTAACAATTGTATCAAGAATGTATGAACAGGTATGAAAAGAATCAACTAAAAGAATGTATGAACAGGTATGAAAAGAATCAACTAAAAGTATGTATTTTGTACTGTGGTATAAAAGGGCGTTTCAAGGTTTCAGACTTTCATCTTCAACTTTGCTGCTCAGGACCTGCCACGCGACCCGCATATCATCGCATGCGACCCGTGTGACGCGACCCGCATGCCCTCGCATGCGACCCGCTTGGCCTTAAGCGCTCTGGACCTACGCGCGACCCGCAAGCTGTGACTTGCGACTCTCGCATGCGACCCGCGTGTTAAGTCACGCGACCCGCATGGTCCTTCGAGCTGAGTCTGCACATGTCAGAAACTTGCTGTTTAAGTCGTGTAAGGTTGGATTGACCGTACCTAGTGTCACTGAACCTCAACTCTCGTGTGTTGGCTTAGCAGACCTGGTTTGGAATTGCAATTTCACCTTCTCAAGTCTAATCAAGCTGTTTGATCTAAACCTAAGTTCTTGATTCTGTTTACTAAAGGTATCTACAAGCTTTGCAAGAACAAGTAGAAACTTTCACCTCTCGGTTACTCGTTGACCTCACCTCTCGGTTCTCAGACCTACCTCAAGTACTTAACCTAATTTGCAAGAGACGTCAAGCCTTTGGTACAAGAAGAGATGCCTAAGGCATTCAACAGTAAGCAATCGAGAATCAAGCAATTCAGATCAAGCAATCTCAAATCATACAAGAATCAAAGAAACACGAAATAACAATCAAGAATCAATCCATGTGCATAATCAAACAAAGCATCAGACTACAAGTCCAAATCCTCGAAACTAAAGTATCTACTCAGACATGAAAAGAAATAAAACAAGAGAGAGAGGAAGAAGGCAAATCATAGAGATGAGAGTAGAGAAGAGGATTGAAGCTTCAGATCGAGTCTCTTCCTTCGATTCGACTGCTCTTCAGCTCCAGGTTTTGCTCCCCTTCTCTTCTGATCGCCTCTCTCACTCTTCCCGTCGGATCTCCACTCTCTCTGTCTATTTTCGTGGCTTAATGAATTGGATCGGATCCTCTCTCTGTTGCCAGGCTTGCTGCATATATAGCATCCTTCTTGGGCCTTAATTGGGCCTGGCTCTGTTGACTCGACGCGACCCGCATGAGATTCCATGCGACCCGCGTCAGGCGGCATGGATGCGAGCTGTGAGGGTCGCGTCTGGGCTGCTATGCGACCCGCGTCTGATGGCACGCGGGTCGCGTGGGGGAGGTCTGAACCTGGCCTTTTTGCCTGCTTTTCGCCTATTCCTGCAAATCAATCACAAACTGCAGCAGTACCATATTCTATTTGATTTTCAATATAAACTTATGCAATTATGTGGTCAAAGTATAAGGTCTGGTTCAGAAATAGAATAAAATAATAGATGAAATATGGACATATCAGAGATCCTCTTGAAGTGCGGCAATGATGGCAGCCTTGGCCAGATTTGCCTGCTCCTCCTTTGCCTTATCGGGTTTGGTTGTTTTTGGGGCTCTCCTTGCTTTGAAAACTTTGGAGGAGGAGCCGTTCTCCATCATTCGCACTGATCTTCGCAGCGATGGTGCAGTGGAAATTGGGGGGGGGGGCGGCTGCTGTAGCTGGTTGCTGCAGGTTGGTTTGTTGTTGTTTGGGCGCCGGTTGAGTGGTTGCTGCAGGGGGCAGAGGCGGAGAGGGGGTCGGCTGCAGTGTGGGGGCCGGCTGCAGTGTGGGGGTGGGTTGTGGTTTGGGTGTGGGTGGTGGGAGGGGTGCCGGTTGCTGTAGCTGGGGCATCAGGTCCTGTTGTGTAGGATCAAGGAGAGAAATTACCTGAGTATTTAAATTGAGAGGTTCCTGCTGGTCCGCGAGAGGATCCGATAATGCGCTCGCTAGCCCCATTTCCTGCAGGTACTCCAATTCGTTCGGTTCTGTCATTGGGTCTGTTGGGTTGAGTATGGTTGGCACTAGGCTGGTTAGTGGGGGTGTGGAGATTTCGGCCTGTAGGCCCATGTCGAATTCATCAACCATATCAGCCCAAGAAAGTCTTTGGTTGGAGGCAGTGAGATGGTTTTGGCCTGCTGGTGGGGTTTCCTCAACTGAATCAGTGGTTGGGTTTGGAGAGGTGTGAGTGGGATTCGAATTTTGAAATGTTGGTAGAGGGGTAGTCTGTAGGTTATGTGTCACAGGTTGTAGGTTGCAATTAATGCATTGCAGTATAGTACGGCCTGCCTATTCTCCAGTTGTGACAGGGGTGTGAGCCTCCAGTTGTTCTCCAGTTGTGAATGTCGGTGTGTTGCCCGGTGTCCAGGCGGAGGTGGCCCCTGTGGCACGCTGATCCTGAATCGACTTACCCTTCTTTTTCTCTCTGTAAAGGTAGTGGGGGCTTTGCTTGAGAGTGCTCTCAATCCGGTCTTTCTCATCCCCGGGCGGCAGGGAGGCCCAAACAGCGAAGAGTGTGTCATACTCAATAGTAATGACCTCTTTGCCTCCCAAGTCTCTTTCCCTCCCTGAGAGTGCTAACAGGTTAGAGCGACTTACCTCTTCAAAGACAGCCGGTGGCGGGGTGGTGTCAACAGCCGTGGAGGAGAGTATTGGTTCTTCGATCCAGCTATGAACAATAAGCTGAATATCGCGGCGGAAGCAGCGTTCCCACATTAGAATATTGTGAGGGATGGTAGCCAAGTCAGGGACATCAATAACAGCCTGCATTTTCTCAAAGGACCTCACTTGTTGCATGGGTGAGTGTTCAAGGATAACACCAAAGGTGCTGATAGCAGGAAGTAAGTGATCTAAGTTCCACTGTTGGGGTGAGAGTTTTCTTAATTCGATCCAGACCTTGTACTTAAGGAACTGAGCAGTTGCATCAATAGCCGTGCTCCACGGGTAAGGCACGAGGCCGAGTTCTTGTAGGCTTTTGGTATGGTCAGTGAGGAAGATGTCACGGTCAGCTTCTGTTGGTAGTAAGAGGATGTATCGCGTATCGGCCAAGTGGGTTAGTGGAAAGGGGATGGGAGAATTACATGCAGACATCAGAAGGGACTGAATGGTGTTGTGATTGTGCGAAGGTCGGAGGCGGGCATCGATGACTACGGCCTTGGATAAGTCAGTGTTGGTTGCTGAATGTGAGGTGTGGCCGGGATGAAAACCACCGCTGCTTGCGGTCGATTAGGGGGGAGCCCTGAGTCACCCTTGTTCCCTCGTGGCACAAGAGGATCGAAACGCTGACGCTTGGCTGTCTGAGAGTGTCCATAATCCCTTGCGAGGTGGCCTTTTTGCCAACACCGCGCACATACCCTATCTTCACTTGTGCAATCATTTTGGTCATGCCCGACTTCTAAGCACATATAGCATCTGTTTTTCCAGCTTGGGTGAGAGGGGTTTGGGGGTAAGGGGAGATCATGGTGGTCAGAGGTTATGAGCGGGTTTGGGGCTGAGTTGGTGGCCTCAGTGTGGTTTATCCAGGGGCTTTGGTCCATGAAGAACCTCCATGTGGATTGGTGATACGGGGCCGCCAGGGCAGTGGGGGGGTAGGAAGGCGATGGAAGGCCAGTGGGCCGGTAGGATGCCGGTGGGAGGCCAGTGGGGGGGGGGGTAGGGCGCCGGTGGGGTCAGGTGAGGGGTGTGGGAGCTAGCCTGGGCGTATGAGCGCTGGTGGGGTTGCGAGTTGGGGGGGCGTGATGGTTGTCGGTTGGCAGAAGAATGCTTGGGCTTAGCCATGGTGATGGTGGTGAGGAGTTGCAAGGGTGGTTTGGGGGCGATGCAAGGTATGGTGGAGGGTCTGTGAAGCCATGTATTTCTAAGAGCTGGTGCTGGTATGGTAGTCGGCGGACCTAGACCTGCGAGAACGGCTGAGGAGTTGGGGAAGAGGTCCAGTAGGGGGCTGGATAGGCGGCGATTGGACAGCCAGCTGAAGAGGGGGAAGGTAGGAAGTCCATAGTTGTGGCCTGTGGCTTTGGAGTAGCCGCGCGCCGCCTGCGCCGTCCGCGCCGTCCGCACCGTCAGCGCCGTCCACCCGTCAGCGCCGTCCGCGCCGTCGCACCGTCTGTGCTGCTCGAGAGCGGCGGCCATAACCTCGGAAGCGCTGAGTAGATCTGGGACGGGGGACTCTGGTCATCGTAAGCCACCCATCTCCGGTAGGTAGCGCCTTGAGGTTGGGCATGGATCGCCACGGGATCGCCTTTTTTGCCCAAAGAGTCGCCTTTTTCGCCTTTTTCGCTTCCCAGATTTGTTTACTTTTAGATAGTTAGAAAATTCCACAAGTTCGGTGCTTTGCAAATTGAAACACCCTCTTTAATTCGGACCACTTTTTCAATTTGCAAAACCCAAACAATCGATCCGAACCGTTCAACATGTTCTAAATATTGAAATGTGCTTGGAGACCAAATTTTACATTTTTTAGAATTTTTTTACTATTTATTAAGCCACTTTGGAAATCGCTGATCCGGTGGTCCACAGTAAAAAACAGTAAAAATTACTGGACCACCGGATCAACGATTTCCAAAGTGGCTTAACAAATAGTAAAACAATTCCAAAAAAAATGTAAAATTTGGTCTCCAGGCACATTTCAATATTTAGAACATGTTGAACGGTATGAATCAGTTGTTTGGGTTTTGCAAATTGAAAAAGTTGCCCGAATTAAAGAGGGTGTTTTAATTTGCAAAGCACCGTATCCTTACTATATATATATATATATATATATATATATATATAGAGGAGGGATCCACTTACAACAATTTGAGTTACAACAAAGTTACAACATTCATTTTTTTCATTTTCAAAGTCCAAATCGTCGATCCAACCGTTCAACATGATCAACAAAATAAAATGTACTTGCAGATCAAATTTTATATTTTTTTGAATTTTTTTACTATTTATTAAGTATTTTACAAAAAATAGCCATACTTAGACCATTGAATTTTTTATCCATCTTAATAAATAGTAAAAAAATTCAAAAAAATATAAAATTTGATCTGCAAGTACATTTTATTTAGATGATCATGTTGAACGGTTGGATCGACGATTTGGACTTTGAAAATGAAAAAAATGAATGTTGTAACTCAAATTTGTTGTAACTTGATCCCTCCTCATATATATATATATATATATATATATATATATATATATATATATATATATATATAGGACAGTGCTACGGTGCTACGCGTATATAAGGGCCCTCCGTGCTACGGCTCACTTTTTGAGGTTTCAAAATCCTAACGGTTGATCCGAACCGTTCAACATGATCTCCATATGAATATGTACTTGCAAACCAAATTTTACATTTTTTAGAATTTTTTTACTATTTATTAAGCCACTTTGAAAAAACACTAATTTGTACACAACAGTAAACTTTTTTGGACCATTGGATCAGCGATTTTCAAAGTGGCTTAATAAATAGTAAAAAAATTCTAAAAAATGTAAAATTTGGTTTGCAAGTACATATTCATATGGAGATCATGTTGAACGGTTCGGATCGACCGTTAGGATTTTGAAAACTCAAAAAGTGAGCCGTAGCACGGAGGGGCCCTTATATACGCGTAGCATATTAGCCAGATTCTATATATATATATATATATATGGCAAATTCTTCTTTGGGCCTAAGGACCAATTTGTAAAATGAGCATATTTTCATTTTCAAAGTTCAAACAGTCGATCTGACCGTTTAACATTTTCTCCATATTACAATGTACTTGGAGGTCAAATTTTAAATTTTTTTTGAATTTTTTTACTATTTATTAAGATGGGTACAAAATTCAATGGTCTGAATTTGACTAGTTTTGTAAAATACTTAATAAATAGTAAAAAAAATTCAAAAAAAATGTAAAATTTGACCTCCAAGTACATTGTAATATGGAGAAAATGTTGAACGGTCGGATCGACTGTTTGAACTTTGAAAATGAAAATATGCTCATTTTACAAATAGATCCTTATGCCCATAGAAGCATCCCTCTATATATATATAGGGATGAGCTATGGTGAGACGTGGAGTAAAACAAGTTTGTACTCCACGCCATATTTTCATTTTGAAAATCCAAACAACCGATCCAAACCGTTCAACATGTTCTCTATATTGAAATGTGCTTGGAAACCAAATTTTACATTTTTTGGAATTTTTTTACTATTTATTAACCCACTTTGAAAATCGCAGATCCACTGTGAACAGTGAAAAACAGTAAAATTTTCTGGACCACCGGATCAGCGATTTTCAAAGTGGCTTAATTTGGTCTCCAAGCACATTTCAATATAGAGAACATGTTGAACGGTTCGGATCGGTTGTTTGAATTTTCAAATAGAAATATAGTGTTATGGAGTACAAAATGGTTTTACTCCACGTCTCACCATACACTAGTACAAAAAACCCCTTCACCGACCCTCCAGCACCGACTGTTTTAATATGTAACAGTCGGTGTAGAGACTGCTGGTAAAATCGTAAATAAGAACAATATCAACACCGACTATTCTCTTACAAAAAACCGTCAGTAAACCAACACCGACTGTTTTTTAAAAAAACAGTCGGTGTTGCTCATACCCTACACCGACTGTTTTTTGTAAAAAACAGTCGGTGTTGACCAATTACTAACACCGACTGTTTTTTAAAAAAACAATCGGTGTTGCTCATACCTACACCGACTGTTTTTTGTAAAAAACAGTCGGTGTTGAGCAAATACCAACACCGACTGTTTTTTACAAAAACAGTCGGTGTTGAGCTAACGAAATTAAGTTCCCGGTTTATAACTTTGGATCCGCCGCGAAATATTTCATTTCCCTCTTTTGCCGAAAACCCTCTCAAAATTTGAGTTTCTCTCTTTCATCAGCCTCGCGATCTCCCAAACACCCCGCCGCCTTGCTGCCTCCGGCTCCGCCAAGCACCCGAGCACCCGAGTCGCCTTGCTGGCTCACCCCGCCCCGCTACCTCTCGCCTTGCTGCCTCGCCCCGCACCAGCACCCGAGCACCGCTGGAGCGCGGAGGAGGAGTTCGTTGTGCGCCCGAGCACCCAAGCACCCGAGCACCCGCTGGAGCTACGCTGAGGAGTGCGTTGTGCGCGGAGGAGGAGGTGCGCAGCCTGAGGAGCTCACTGCTGCCACTGGTACGGTACCAAATCAAAACCTAAGTAGGTGCAGTGAAAGAAACTGGTGGCAATTCTTTAGCTTACCTGACCTGAAACAGCCGCAGGTTGGGTGTGGGTCAATGTGACTTGAACAGCAAGCAGGTTGGACCTGGCCCGACCTGTATAATTTTTATTTTGGGTTTTTTTTTACCGTTTAATGAAATTTGTCAGAAATGATTGGATTCTAAGGGATCACACCTTAAAGAAGTAGCAATTGAAACTTAACTGGTACAAATTTGTCAATAAGGGCTGATCATAAAAAAACTAGAAAGAAGTAGCAAAGTTCTGGTAATTAGTAAATGCACTAGATGTTAATCTGCATGATGTATCCAACATCTGGCACATCCCTCTAATGTTAAAGGTAAAGTCGATAAGCATACTCATATTCATTTTCCTTGAATTTTTTTTTCAGCATTTACTAAATGGAGTATATTTTGTGTTGAAAAATAGAATGATTAGAGGCTAAATGGGCCTCAGATCCGTTTAGGGATTTTTATCATCATTGGCCACAATTAGAAAAAGAGAGTTACTAAAATAGAAAAGCATCTCAATCTTTTTCTAAAATAGATAGTACAGCTGTACATAGGCAAATAGGCAACCGTTAGAGTAGAATAGGGTAACGTTGTATTTCTTGGCTATTAAAAAGCCCTCACTGTTGCAATAAGAAATTAAGAATCATTTTTACAATTCATCACTATTTTTTCTGCAACTTTCTCAATTCTACAAAAATCAACATGGTATCAGAGCTGGTACCGATCCTGTACCAGTAAAACAAAGAAAGAAGGTCAAGAGCCAATAGAGCCAACAAGAACCTATCCTCAATACAAAACCAGAAAAAACTGGTAAACAATACCAGTACCAACAAGAAGGCAAGAATGTCGCAAATCGACAATTCCAAACTCACAACTATAATACTCTCCGGCAACCGAAATTACATTCCATGGTCACGATCAGTCATGCTAGCACTCAGTGGCAGAGGAAAGATGGGCTTTGTCACTGGTAACAAAAAGAAACCCGAACCAGCAAGCACAGTGACAACAACAGATGAAGAAAATACAAAAATAGAAGAATGGCAATCGACAGATCATATGATCATGTCTTGGCTAATAAATACCATGGAGCCACAAATTGCTCATGTTTTCATGTATCTCAACTCATCAAAGGAAGTGTGGGATACCGCAAAAAAACGATATGGTCAGCAGCAAAATTTTGCCCATATCTTCAATCTCAAACAAGAACTTGCACAAATCAAGCAAGGAAATCAGACCAATTCTCAATTAGTGACCGAAGTCACAACAAAATGGAAAGAGCTCAAAGTTTACCTTCCACCAATAACCGATCCAAATCAAATCCAAAAAAGAGCCGAACAAGATCTAATATTTACTTATCTGGGTGCCCTTGATGCGAGCTACGAAGCCGTTCGGTTTCAAATTCTTCTCTCAACCGAAATGCCAACCTTTGATGAAGTAGTAGCAACAATAGATAGAGAGGAGTCAAGGAGACTCCTCATGAACCCGCAGCAACCTCAAATTTCAGAAAACAAAGCCTTCTAAGCTCAATTTCACACAAACCCTAGAGATGGTGGCAAAGGAAGGGGAGCCCCGACCGCCGATCGGTGTGACCACTGCCGACGCGCCGGTCACAACCGAGACGGCTGTTGGTTCCTCCACCCTCATCTACGTCCAAACCGAGTAGGAAGGGGCTATGGCGGTGACAGAAAGGGGGAGGCAAAGGAAGAGAGAAGAGACACAAGAAGAGGGTATGTTTCTGTTGGGGGAGGCGAAACACTAGAATCCCTTAAAGGGTCCGCTCCCCTTAATGGATCTGCTGTCCATTTAATACAATCCAATCCAGAGGCAACTTGGTATCCAGCGGCACAAGGGAATTCAGCCCTTTTAATTCAATCAAAACCAGCGGCACAAGGAAATCAATCCAATCCAGCGGCACAAGAGAATCCAGCGGCAGCCACAGTGGATCCAGACTCAGATCAGGTGCAACAGCTTCTACAGCGACTTTCTGTGCTGCTTCTACCTAAATCACAAAAAAATTCTAGTATGGCCAATTTAAGTTATAATTTAAAAAAATTTCAGCATGGATTATTGATTCCGGGGCAACGAATCATATGACAGGAAATATAAATTTGTTAGATAATTATAAAAATTATGAGACGAATCAATATGTGACCGTTGCCAACGGTGAACGAATGAAAATTCTAGGAAGTGGTACAATTAAGATTTTCTCCAAAATAATTCCAAATGTCTTACATGTCCAAAATTGTTCATCAAACTTGTTGTCCATTAGTAAAATTACAAGGGAATTAAAATGCTAAATTATTTTCTCATCAAACAATGTGATTTTTCAGGAATGGTTAACCAAGAGGATTATTGGTGAAGGTGTTTTGGATAATGGACTCTTTATTTTAAATTGTAAAAAAGTCAATTTAAATGTTAGCAAACAAGAAGACTTGGGCACTCTATGGCATCGAAAAATTGGGCATCCTTCCGACAAAATTTTAAAATGCATTTTTGATTTTCTAAAATCAGATTGTAGTAGTTGTGAAGTGTGTAAATTAGGAAAACACACTAGATTGCCCTTTCATTTGTCAAATTGTAAGAGTGAAAAATCGTTTGAATTAATTCACTCGAATGTATGGGGACCCGCCCCTATTGAATCTTTTAGTGGTTATAAATATTTTGTTATTTTTATAGATGATCTCTCTCGATCAACTTGGCTATATTTACTAAAAAATAAAAGTGAGGTTTTTTCTCAATTTCAAGACTTCTATAATTTTGTAGAAAATCAATTTGATGCAAAAATTAAAACCTTTAGAAGTGATAATGGAACGGAATTTGTAAATAATAATTTTTCAAATTTCTTTAAACAAAAAGGAATTTTACATCAAACCACATGTGTTTACACACCCGAACAAAATAGAGTTTCAGAAAGGAAAAATCATCATCTCCTTGAGATGACACGAGTACTCTTATTTCAAAATAATGTTCCAAAAAATTTTTGGTCGGATGCCGTGCTTACCGCAACATACCTAATTAATAGATTGCCTAGTGCCAATTTAAATTATAAGAGTCCATTAGAAATCCTTTACCAAAGAAAAATTAAAATTGATCACCTTAAAATTTTTGGATGTACATGCTATGTGCATAAAAACAAACAAGACAAGTTGGATTATACATCAATTAAGGCTATTTTTCTAGGATATTCTCTACAAAAGAAAGGATACAAATGCTATGATCCAATTAACCACAAATTCTACATTTCTAGAGATGTATTGTTTTTAGAAAATGAGCCATATTATAAAAACCTTGAAGAAAATACTATCACCCAAGAACAAACAAACATATTTGCATGGCCACAACTTAACACCATGGAAGAAAATGAGACATCAATAAATGATGCAAATGAGATAGAGGAAAATTCTCAAATAGAGCAAGAGGAAGAAAATGTTGAGGAAACATCTCTTCGAAGGTCAACAAGAACGATACAACCCTCAACAAGGTTAAGGGATTTTATTACTTACAAGGTACAATATCCAATACAAAATTTTATTTCTTATGAAAATATTTCATCTAATCATAAGACCTTTATTACATCTCTCCAAAAAGAAGTAGAACCGAGCAATTACCAAAAGGCCATTAAAGTTCCAAGTTGGTGTAAAGCCATGAAAGAAGAGCTAAAAGCTCTAGAAAAAAATGAAACTTGGGTAATTGTTCCATTACAAAAAAATAAAAAACCAGTTGGATGCAAATGGGTGTATAAAATCAAATACAATAGTGATGGCACTATAGAACGATACAAGGCAAGATTAGTTGCCAAAGGTTATACCCAAACATATGGCATAGACTACCACGAAACTTTTGCACCGGTGGCAAAAATGAATACCGTTAGAATTTTGTTTTCTCTTGCGGTAAATAACGGTTGGGATCTTTACCAAATGGATGTTAAAAATGCCTTTCTCCAAGGAACACTTGAAGAAGAGGTATATATGACACTACTGCCTGGTCATAAAATGAAAAAAATTCTAATTTAGTTTGTAGGTTAAATAAATCAATTTATGGACTAAAGCAATCTCCACGAGCATGGTACGGTAAATTGAGCTCTCATTTAAATTCTTGCAATTTTAAAGTAAGTAGTTCCGATCACTCTCTATTTGTTAAAATTGAAGGGGGAACAACAACTATAGTCTTGGTATATGTAGATGATCTTATAATCACCGGAGACAACCAAGGAGAAATTAAAAAAATTAAGTCCCAATTAAAGGAAAAATTTGATATCAAAGACCTAGGATTGTTAAAATATTTTTTAGGCATAGAGGTGGCACATTCTAAAACCGGTCTCTTTATATCACAAAGAAAATATATCTTAGATTTATTAAGGGAAACCGGAAAATTAGGATGTAAGCCAATTTCCATACCAATAGATGGTAAACATAAATTGAATGCCGAGGAAGGAATACCCTTAGAAGAAATTAACCAATTTCAAAGGTTAATAGGTAAATTAATTTACCTCACCGTAACAAGACCGGACATTTCTTTTGCCGTAAGTCAAATTAGCAAATTCATGCATGCCCCAAGAACACCACATTTAGATGCAATAAATAGAATTTTAAAATATTTAAAAGGAACTCCCGGAAAAGGAGTAGTGATGAGAAATAATAATTCTAATGATATATGTGGCTATTTCGATGCAGATTGGGCCGGAAGATTCAATAGAAAATCAACTACTGGCTTTTGCACATATGTATGCAAAAATTTAGTCACATGGAAAAGCAAGAAGCAAAATGTCGTGGCACGGTCAAGCACCGAGGCGGAATATCGTGCCATGGCATCAACCGCAAGTGAGTTGACTTGGATCAAGCAACTTCTCACGGACCTCGGAATAAAAAAGGAAGATCCAATAAAAATGTTTTGCGACAACCAAGCGGCACGACACATAGCGTCTAATCCCGTATTCCATGAACGAACGAAACATATTGAAGTGGATTGCCATTTTATCCGTGAAAAAATTCAATCCAAGGAAATTGAAACACCTTATGTAAGAAGTGAAGACCAACTAGCAGATATTTTTACGAAGGGGTTAGAGCCTAGACCATTCGAAGAAAATATTATCAAGTTAGGGATGATCGATATCTACACCCCTAACTTGAGGGGGAGTGTTGAAAAATAGAATGATTAGAGGCTAAATGGGCCTCAGATCCGTTTAGGGATTTTTATCATCATTGGCCACAATTAGAAAAAGAGAGTTACTAAAATAGAAAAGCATCTCAATCTTTTTCTAAAATAGATAGTACAGCTGTACATAGGCAAATAGGCAACCGTTAGAGTAGAATAGGGTAACGTTGTATTTCTTGGCTATTAAAAAGCCCTTACTGTTGCAATAAGAAAAACTAAGAATCATTTTTACAATTCATCACTGTTTTTTCTGCAACTTTCTCAATTCTACAAAAATCAACATTTTGTTTCAACTACTGCAGGAGCAAAAGGCCCATGATTCTATTCTTAAAGTATTGAACTTACAAAGGTTTGGTTTCTTGATGTTTAATTCTTAACTTTTTATTTAAACCTACATCAATTCTTCATTTATAATATAGTTGGTAAAGCTGATATCCACTTTCATTACACTTAAGATTAAGATTAATGCAATGTATTTAGTGTTGGTGGGGTCCCTCGCATGCCTAAGCTGGACGAATGGACAGAGAGGGCTAGAACATGTGACTCTTTGAATGAACCAGTGAGTATTAAGACATACATCTCAACATTTATTTTTCTCATGTTAGTTCCTTTTTCACTGAAGTCCCTCGATTTTGTTGTTTTCAGGTTAGAATTGCCTTGGTTGGGAAGTATACTGGCCTCTCTGATGCCTACCTCTCTGTACTTAAGGTAAGATTGGATAATTTTATTTTCATTTTCCAGTTTAATCATGTAATGTATTGCTTCTTTAATATGTGACAATTGGCTTGTAAATTTCATGTAGGCTCTGTTGCATGCATCTGTGGCTTGTAATAGGAAACTTGTAGTCGATTGGGTCCCATCTCCTGACCTTGAAGAAACTACATGTGAAGAGGTTATATTTCCTTCTTCTTTTAATAGCACTGATTGAAAGTGATTTTCATAATTTTTATACTACCTTGTACTTTTTTCTTATACCCGTAATTTTATTTTATAGAATCCAGAAGCTTACCACACAGCATGGAACCTACTTAAGGTTAGAAAGCATTACTTTTCTATGAATATAAATTATTTCAGTCTTAGTTTAAAATAATTTTATGCTGAGTATACTTTTTATATCTTAACAAATGATATTAATTTTTTTAGGGGGCTGAAGGTATATTGGTACCTGGAGGTTTTGGAGATAGAGGGGTAGACGGGAAAAATCCTAGCTGCCAAATATGCACGTGAAAATAAAATACCGTTTTTAGGCATCTGTTTGGGGATGCAAATTGCAGTGATTGAGTTTGCCCGATCAGTTATGAAGTTACCGGGTGCAAACAGTACTGAGTTTGACCCGGATACCCGATCGCCATGTGTCATCTTTATGCCAGAGGTAGTTGTCAATTTTGACCCCCATGTATCTATTTATCAATTTTTACTAGTAGTTGTGCAGTCAAATTGTATTCTTGGATTATACATGTACAAAAGAATAATTAATTGAATTTATCAGGGTTCAAAAACACATATGGTGGGACGATGAGGCTTGGATCAAGACGAACCTATTTCCAGACAAGCAATAGCAAAGCTGCTAAGTTGTAAGAAATCATATCCAACACTTTTTCTTATAGATATTTTGGTTTAGAACTTTTTATAATTAGTATACATCTTTTGATAGGTATAACAATGTTAGTTATGTTGATGAGCGGCACCGACACAGATATGAGGTAAAAACAATCATTTAATTATTTCATCTACATTTTTCTGTTCACACATTCTTTTCTTTTCTTTTCTTTAACTATATTAATTATTTTATCCTTTTAGGTGAATCCCGAAATGGTCCCGCAGTTTGAAAAAGCTGGTCTTAGTTTTGTTGGAAAAGATGAGACACAAAAACGAATGGAGGTGTGTTATTACTTATTATTTCTTGATTAAAACCATAAAAAGCTTGTTTTTTGTATTGTAACATTTAACAGCTATTATTTTTTTTCTTAAATGGATTTAGATCATAGAACTACAGGACCACCCGTTTTACGTGGGTGCACAATTTCACCCGGAGTTCAAATCAAGACCGGGAAGCCTTCTGCTCTGTTTTTAGGTAAATGCTTGTGCTAGTTTACTACTTTGTACTAATGGTACAGTTAGCACCTAACCTGCAATGTATGTAATAAAAGTTGGGGTTAGTAAGGTACCAGTTAGAGCAGTATGAAAGCAACATATTCTGGCAATTGCGAATGGAAATGGAAACTACTATGCGAATGGTAATGGATTGCAGGTCTAACTTTACATTAGTCGTTTAATTTGGGATTTATGGTTTTGTCTGTGTGTAAATTTTGCGTTCACGGGATATGAGTTTATCTCTCTTTCTATCAAAAGTTTTTAGAGGAAGAGCTGAGATGAGATGAGATGGTGGTCCTGTAGTTCTATCAAAATGAAAATCGGTGACCAAGAGTTTAGATGCCATAATTCGTCGCAACCTCTCTTCTTTATTGATAATTTTAAAATCCAACAACCAAACAACAAATCTTAATTGTTGATCTTGTTCTTCTTCACAAGGGATGTATATCTTAAATTTTTTTAGTGCATTTCTACAAGATCAACAATTTATAATATCAGGGATCTTCTTCACAAGACTATTCTATCTCTGTTAAAAGCATGGCTTGCACATGTGTACTTGATTTGTTGATTTTATGTTTTTCTTTTATTATTTTTGTAAGTGCTAATAGCAGATGCTCCTGGAAAGAGAGTCAAAGCAAAAAGAAGAAGATATGTTTTTTACCTTGCCTTATATGAGGCTTATATGGACCTGTTCTACAAGTACTCATTTTCCTAGATGGATCTGCATGTAGTCTAATCATGTGATGGTGCCTTAAGATACAAAGATGTTATGATTATTTTAGTTAATGTTGATATTCTTGCAGTTGATATCTATGTAACTGAAGACTGACCATTTTCATTGTATATTTGGTCTGAAGGAATTGTTGTGTCTGCAAGATTTTATAATCTCAACTCTAGTAGTAGTTTTGAATTAATGAACAAGAAATATAATATCAAGCATTGGTTATTGAGTAATTAAAATGTAAGATGACCCAATTTTGGCTTGCCAGTTGTCACGTCTACAGCTGCAAAAAAAAAAAAAAAAAAAAAAAAAATTTCGTGCTGGGCACCTAAACCGACGGTTTTTTAAAAAAACAGTCGGTGATGGGCGCCTACACCGAGTTTTTTAAAAAAAACAGTCGGTGTGGGCGCCTACACCGACTGTTTTTTCAAAAAAACAGTCGGGTTGGGCGCCTACACCGACTGTTTTTTCAAAAAAACAGTCGGTGTTGGGCGCCTACACCGACTGTTTTTTCCAAAAAACAGTCGGTGTTGAGCGCCTACACCGACGTTTTTCCAAAAAACAGTCGGTGTTGGATGCCTACACTGACTGTTATTCACCCGTCGGTAAAGATTATCTATACCGTCGCCGCCATCACCGACGCCTCAATAACAGTCGGTGAAAGAGTTTTTTAACAGTCGGTGAAGAGGTTTTTGTACTAGTGATAGCTCATCCCTATATATATATATATATTAGAGAAAACGTCATTAATTCTTTTTACAATGCTAATTAGATCAACAAAATAATAGTCTCAGGAAAATATTCATGCTTATATTAACTTCTCTGAATTAACTGGCAAAATACAACTTATCTTTGCAAGATGTGGATCATTTCTCAGGGGCAGTGCAAACCAATAAATAAATAAACAAATAAGCAAATAGATAAACAATAGAAACAAAATACAGATCTTGTGGAGTTGTGGTGAAATTTTTTTGTTATTTTTTGGAATTTTGACTTGCTAAACATGAATTTCGTACAAAAGTCTGATATATTAACCAGTTTTCCAATGAGATAAAATTTAATTAAAATAACCTGTTATATATATACACTTCCAAATATGCTACTCCACTAAAGAAAAAAAATGTACCTAATTAATAACAAAAAAATGGCATACCTAATTGCACTACGCAATGCCAGGAGATGACTACGGTGGTACGATAACCTGATTGTATCATTCAAGGCTTTCTTCAGCGATAATCTGCTGTTATCGAGCTCGTTCACACCTAGAAATTATTAATTATTAATTATTAAAGGGCTGTAGTGAAAATCGACACTAGCAAAAGAAGATGAGAAAGAAAGGAATTGTATCAATATGTAAATACTTACCGTTTTCAGTGATGTAAATGACAGGATTCTTGTAGTTGGTTTTGGTATAAAGCATTAAATCTTGTAACCCAGGGGTGTATATGTAAATCCAAGATGTCTTGAATGGCTGTGTACAGAATAATTAATGTTTTTAGAAAAAACAGAAGACTTTCAAAATAATTAGTAAAATTATTAAAAAAAAAAATCACATACCTGTGGTAATTGTATACCGTTGTGCTCACCTGGTAAAAGTACAGAAAAGGATGTACCAGTAAGATTCCTGTCTTGTTTGCAATTTTTTATAACAGAAAAGAACTTTCAATGATAATGAGACTTAAAATACAGTAAAAGAGGATGTACCAGTAAGATTAGCCTGAGAATCAGTGTCGTAACTCAGGCGTAGTGAATTGCTAATAGGATTGCTTATGGCATAATAGGTAGCATAATAGTTTATACCAAGAAAATCATATGATCCTTTCAGTGACTCAGTTGTTCATTTGTAAATTCTGGTAGACGAATTCCCACTGATTTTCTCATGCTTACTGGGTAATCTCCATATGTCAAAGGATTCATAAACCTACATGTAACAAATTATGAACTAATCATAAATTAAGAGGATTCAAATGCCTCAATTTTTAAAACTTTAATAACTCATAATTTAAAACTTAACTATCAAAATAAAACCGTTAGATATGATCTACATCAATTTCTCTACGCACATGTAAAAGATTACGATATTTCAACTTTGTTTTGATTGTTTTCCAAGAACTTGTGAAAATACATTGATGTGGATAATTTCTAGATATTGATTCTTCAACTTATTGATTCACATAAGAACAAAACCGAAAAGTGATAAATATTTTATGTGTATATAAAGAAAATAACATAGATCACATCTAACGGTTTTATAAATATCATCATATCATATCATAAATTCATAATAACTATAGCAGGAATAAAAGATTCAAGAAATAGTCTCAGAGAAGAAGAGATCATACCATCCATACATGAAATCCAAGCTACGCTTCGCAGCGATAGTATCTGCTTTTTGGATGAAGAGTGAGGAAGAAACCAATGTGTAACAATTGTAATACCAATTTTGCCCCTCTGGGTTCCCTGGTCATAGCAAATCTAGTAATGACCTTCTGCTTCTTTCAGTAGAGTCACAACTTTCTTTTCCTTAATTCCAGCTTAATTTGTTACATTTAATATATGATACTTAACAGTTAAAAGTAGGCTAAATTATTTTTAAGTGAATTATATGTAGTTATGTGTGCCTCTTCTATCTTAGTAATTCAACAAAAGTGTTGTTTTACCTGATATTTTTCTTTGTAGAGCTTGACAAGCGGCACTATGAGCTAGCAACATGTTGTGACCACAAATGTAGGGCTCAGTTGCTGAGTTACCAGCGCTACATTCGCCGGCTTCCCAGGGGGAGCATCGTCCCGGTGCAAATGTGCCACTGGCATAACCCACTGAGCAAAATGAATATGGCTCGTTGAACGTTATCCAGTGCTTCACCCTGTCGCCGAATTCCTTGAAGCAAATATCGATGTAGTCGACATAGTCTTTTCTGTAACGGTTCCTTATCGTTAGATGATCAACATATTTCTCTGAGTGAGGCTACGGTACTATGCATAGCACGGTTGGGTCCGTGCTACGGCTCAATATTTGAGTTTTCAAAATTCTAACGGTCGATCCGAACCGTTCAACATGATTATAAAATGAATATGTACTTGCAAACCAAATTTTACATTTTTTCGAATTTTTTTACTATTTTTTTAGATAGGTAGAAAATCACTTGATCTGAAAATTCTGGACCATCCAAAAACAGTGATTTTCTACCTATCTAAAAAAATAGTAAAAAAAATTGGAAAAATGTAAAATTTGGTTTGCAAGTACATATTCATTTTATAATCATGTTGAACGGTTTGAATCGACCGTTAGAATTTTGAAAACTCAAATATTGAGCCGTAGCACGGACCCAATCCGTGCTATGCATAGTACCGTAGCCTCACTCTATTTCTCTTATCATGCAAAAAAATTAGAAGTTTGGTAGTTTGAGGAAGTGCTTGTGAAAAAAATATGGAGGAATAATTGTCACAATAAAAGGCTTCTTGTTATAAAAAACTAGTCATAATGAAAATCATACAGAAAAATTTGTTATTATATTTGATTGAAACAATAAAAAATCTGAACAAATATACAAGCTAATAATTTTCATTTTTCTTTGGATATATTTGATTGTAGATATAGTTGTTGTAGTGTGTTGGAAAGAATACTTCGATGTTAACACCACACATGCATCTCTCAAACTTTAGAACATGCAGTTTATTGTTATCATAAATATTATTTTGCTTTGAAATTTATAGGTTCATAAGTGACATTTGTAAGGTCCACATCAGTTGCTATATCATTGTCATAGTATTTGATTTGTCATTATGCATATAAGTCTAATCAAAATCAAATGATTCAGATTATGACTTGTCATCATTTGCATATCTATTATATCTATTATATATATATAATCCGCGTCGTGGAGCTACAGTACTCCAATAGTGACACACGCCCTCTACACCGTTCGATCTGGATCGCATGGTTGAGGCAACAACTCTCTCGCGCGCTTCCACCGCTCCTCTTGGCTACGTGTACTCCAACAGTGAATATTCACACTTACAACTAGGTCCCACTTGCCAGTGCCTGATTTTTTTTCTTCAAACTTCTCTGGAAAATTCTACAGTCCTCTAAAGAAAACGCGATTCCTCATTACCACCACTCCTCCCTCTGCCTCCTCTCGCTCCTCCGCCTCCATGGCGACCTCCGTGCACAAGAAGAAGAAAACGCTTCCATCCGAAATCCCCAAGGTTCTCTCTGCGGCGCAACGCGCACAACAAGGTACCGATCTATCTACCATTCTTCTCTTAAACTTCCTCTAACTGCACTTCAATTGATTCCTTCCGTTATCTCTCATGGCCTTCGTAGTTTTCTGCGAATTTTGTTGTTTCTTTTTGCCTTTTATTGAATCAATTTTGGTTTTAGCTTATTAGTGTCATCTCCGGAGAAATCGCGATTATCGATCGTGTGGGCTGTTTTTCTGTGTGTTCGGAGGTTTTTTCGTTGTTTTTTTCTCTACTTTTTCACCCGATTTAGGGTTTAGTTTATATTGAACAAAATCAATTCAATTTCTTGCTTCAGTGAACTGATTTTAGAGGTAACTCAAAATTTTTGTTTCTTTTTGCATGTTTTCTTAGCTGAGGGATTACTTTATTCAACGTCGTCTCAGGAGAAATTGCGATTATCAGTCATCTTTGGAGCTTCTGTCAGCGTGCACTCAGGTACTTTCTCTTATCTTTCTTTTGCCACTTGATTTAGGGTTTAGTTAATGCCGAGTAAAATTGTATCACTCTTTAGTCAGGCAAAGATTTGCCATTGATACTAATGATTTTCTGTATACTGGTATCCGTTATTTCAGCGACAGTAAAAGATTAGGGTTAAATAAAATAGAATGTCACAAAATAATTAACATGATATTGTCCACTCACTTATACAGCTATGTCCAAAGTCACAGGTAGTGGAAGGAGAAATTTTAGACACCATTTCTTCGAAAAGCACCACAACAACATCAATGTACTTCACCTAAAATTCTATTTATAATTGAATTAGTGCTTATTTATGTTTATATTACACTTTTATACAAACTATTTAGTTGCTTAGGCCACCATAAAATTTTGATGCTATATTTAAAAACTACTTACAGTAAAATAGATAGTTTTATTATATTTATATCAATTAATCGAATTTATATATGTGTCAGTGGGGCTGTTGGAGGATCAAGCATGAGCTTAGAAACCCTTCGATAATGTTTTTTGTTTCCCATTATTGATCAAGTCAGAAGTGGGGTTTGTGGAGTCGCACTATTTTTTGCATCATATGTTCTAATTCCTGCATTGTGTAATTAACAGAAAATGAAGAGGTTGTTTTAAAAAAAAAAATAGATAGAAGGTCAAAATTAGCTCCAATCTTCATAAAGTGCCAATTCAAACTTCAGGTATAATTTCTTACAAAACTTATATATTATTTTCTATTGCAGAAGAGCTTTCTTTACAAAATGCCTGATTAAATGACCTCATCATGCAGTGGAGATGAGAGATGCATTAAATGCATACTTAAATTTGAAAGGTAATAATTAACTCATAGTCTATGAATGTAAGGTTATCAGTATCTTCCGTAGACCATTACAAAACCAAAATTGAAAATTTGACAGCTAGATTTGAACAATTAATTCCTGATATAGCATTAATACTGCATTCATTTATATAGTAATTCCCCAATAAGACTTTACGCTCAATTGGATGAAAGCTACCTTTATTTCACCTCCATCTGCAATCAGGCTATGAAAAGACAAAAAAGAGCAACACAAATAAGAAATGGTCGAACATGTCTATACTCAGTTACCACTTACCAGAGTGCCTATTGGTGTCCGAAAGTGGCAATTTGGTTAATATAGTACTTAAGATCGTCATTCCTTTATTGATTTTCATTACATTTAATTAATTTAATTCTTTTTTAAATCTGCAACCAGAAATATTCACACGTGTGCCCATGAAAAGATGATGCTCCCTTGGATCTATTTTTTGGCAAAGATTCTGCAGGGAGTAGAATTTGGGAGGGGTACAAGGACAAGAAAACGTGAAACTACCCCTATTCCTCCTGACTGTGAGTTTTTTTTAAACTAAAGACAAAGGATTGGTTACAAGTCTATATTAGATCATTTGACGTACAATTTATATGGATCAAGAGCCCATCTTGAATGGGCTGAAAACCTAGCTAGCTATGCAAAATTGGACTAGTATACATAATTCCTTCTACTATCTTATATTTTAGACTGAGACCTATGCTTCAGTATATTACATAGACGATCTCTCTGGCACTTTTGCGAGGTGAAATGATTTCCTTATTTTTTCTGGGAAAATTTAATTTTTTTAAAGTGATATATTATTCAACACAAAGTAATTTTTTTCTATTGTTTTAATGTGCGGCAAAATAGAGTTTCTTGATCCAATCAGGTATGGTTCTTCGATTGTAATTGAAAGTCTATCTAAAAAAACAGTGAGTGTCAGTGACCTACTGGAAAAGTCATGCCATGTTTCTGGGATCATACCAGTATGTTTACCGTATAGTATAGTACAGTACCAGAATACATATCTAGGTCTTAAAAAACAGCATATGGCTTGGAGCTGGCCAGTACCGCACATGACCTGTTTTGTCTTTCAAAAATCAAGGTAAATATTTCATTCATTGTATAAGGGAAGTGCTGAGGTGTAATGTGCCACTTTTTTTCTCCCTAAAAATAATAATTAAGTTTCAAATTTCTCCAACTCATGGTTGCTCCCTAATTGCAGGATCTTAACAACTTGGCATGCTATCAGGATTAATTAATTGAATTGACAAGAGCACTAATAAATCTCCTCTAACAAATTATGTGGAAAGCAGTAGCTTAACAGCTCTTTAAGATATGGAAAAGAGGTACCATTTTAAGTTTGTTTAATTTGTTGTTTTGTATTTACTCCTATTGTTTTTAAAGGCTGCCCTTTCAAAATTGATGTATAGGTTAAGAATTTATGCAAGAAAGCTAATAAAGTTGTGGTTTAATGTGTTATTCCATATTTGCTCCTATTTTTTTTAAAGGTTACCCTTTTTAAATTAATGGAGAGGTTAACATTTTATGCAAGGAAAGCTAATAAAGTTGTGAACCCAAATATCCTACAAAGATTTTAGCATTTCATACGCTTCTTTTGATGATGTAAGTGTTAACAACATATTTTGTTGCATCCTTTTTGTAGAGTGAGCTCTAGACCTGCTGCAATCAAGTGCAGTATAGATTTGAACAATGATTATATAATGTCTTGATTTAGTCCATAAGTGGTCATTTTATATTGCATGTTCATTTACTTATCTTTTTTATCACATTATTTATCTGTTAGGGTAACTTGTCCGCTCCAGAACACAGCAGCAACCTCTCACTGGCGCTACCCTAGCCGCCCTCTGCCTCCTCCTCTCTCACACTCGACAACATGTGTGATCTCCTACGTATCAAAACTGATCGCGGCGCCATGATCGGCGATGATTCAGTCTGGCTTCTCCATCAGCTGCAAGCCCATCTACCATTTTGTCGTCACCTCCATCTTCAATGGGTATGCCGTCATCCACTTCGGCTGTGTTGCGAAGATCAACCCTGAATCCCCACTCGCCAAAGTCTGTGTTCTGAGCTGTGGCATTTTGACTGGTAAGTATCTGATTTAGCCTCAAACTATTTTGATTTCCATTGTTGATGGTTTATGGATATGAAATGGAATTGGGGCTTCTGGATGTCAATTAGTAAATAGTAAGTTATGCCTTCTTTATAAAAAAAAATTAGTGAAAGTAAGTTGTTACTATCTTTTTTATGATATATAGTTAATAGATCTGATTTCTATTTTGTTTTTTTTATTAGGTCTTGATGCTACTTTTTTGGTCTGTCTCTGGAATCCAATATAAGATCTTCAGTTCACCTGGTTTGATTCTTGATTTGCACAATTATCCCTTTCACTATGCACAGGGGCAAGAACAAATTTAGAGGAAATTATAGTTTTGCTCTTGTAAGTTTATTACTTACAAGATGTGTAGAGCATTTTGCAAACCACTGACGAAGCAAAGCGAGGCAATCCTCTAGTTTAGTATATCTTCTGATCAGAATTTAGTATACTTCTATTTAGTGGACCTATACAAAAGGCCTATTTTACGTGAGCTAAAATTGATTCATGGACCCTTTCGTTTTCATTTTCAATTTGCTTGGTGGAGAGAAGAGAATAAATTAATACTCTTTTCTGGACTGATGGATATTTGATTGAAGTAAAGCCCAAAATGGGATCAGATTTTGAAATTTTCACAATGGTTACATCCAAGTTTTGAAACTTATTCTGGGTTGCATTGATCAGTCCTCTGAGCTTCAAGTTTTGCTCACTGGTAATTTTCAGCATAGGATATTTATGCATGTATGCACTGCAAATAATGCAACCACAGATCAAGATTTGGATATATCAGTAAAGAATTAGCAAGAGACAACATAACCACCCATCCTACACCACTGATCAGAAAAAAAAAATGTTGAAACAAAATGCTGCAACATAGGTTCAAAGTATAAACTCCTCTCTCTCGTATAAAATTTCCACAATCCAGTTATCAATTTCCAACATTTGGTATCAGAGCTTCAGGTTCGAATAAGAAGTTAGCGAAGTAGACAAGGGCGTTCGTAAATATAAGAAGCATCACGAGTCGATGTCTTCAGGAGGCGCAACCATGGCGCAATCGACGGTTCCCATTTTAATTGGAGGAAAACTACGACATGTGGAAGATCAAGATGCGGACGCTGCTGCTTTCGCAAGGATTGTGGGATATAGTCAATAAAGATTCTACGGTGCCGACTACGGGAGTTTTGACGCCGGAGCAGAAACAAGAACAAATGAACGATGCGAAGGCCTTGTTTCTAATTCAACAAGGTGTTGCCGAAAGTCTATTTCCACGAATAAGTGGTGCAACTACATCCAAGAAGGCATGGGAAATTTTGACGTGAGGAGTTTGAAGGCTCCGAGAAGGTGTGAAAGCGGTGAAGCTGCAAACACTAAGAAGACACTTTCAAAACCTTCACATGAAGGAGTCGGAGACAAATCAAGGAGTACTTCTCGCGAGTCATCGAAATTGTAAATCAAATGCGGAAGTATGGCGAAGACATCTCAGATCAGAAGGTAGTGGAAAAATTTTTAATTAGCCTCACCGACAAGTACGACTACATCGTTACGGCGATAGAAGAATCGAAAGATCTATCAACGCTTTCGATTCAACAATTGATGAGCTCATTGGAGTCACATGAAGAAAGAATGCTCCAACGCGAAGGAAATTTGGTAGAAGACGCATTTCACTCCAAGATGAGCTTCAGACCTCGATATAACTCCACGAGTCAACAAAATATCCATGAAGAAGGGCATACTGCGACAAGATGCAGAAAAGCAGTCGGAACAGAAGGAGGAAAGCACCAGGTTCGAGTTATTCAAATTTATGGTGCGATATACACAGAAGGTCGAACCACAGCTACATCAGAATGTTGGTCAACAAAGAGATGTAACAAATGCAAGAAGGTCGGCCACATAGCACGAATGTGCAGAACAAGAGTTAGCGACCGAGCAAACTTCATAGAAGAAAATGAGAGTCAAGAAAGTATTTTTATGCGTGCCACTTAGCGAAAGAAGAGAAAGGCGATATCTGGTTCATTGATAGCGGTTGCACAAATCACATGACTGGAAACCGCGAATTATTTCACCACATCGACACTTCGTATGGGACAAAGGTACGTATGGGAAATGGCTCAATTGTTCAAGCTAAAGGAAAATGAAGTATTGCCGTACAAACTAAGATGGGTCCGAAATTTATCCGAGATGTACTACTGGTTCCGGACCTAAAACAAAATTTGCTGAGCGTGGGACAATTAGTGCAAAATAGGTATGTAGTTCATTTTGAAGATGGAGGCTGCAAAATTTTCGATCGAAGAAATAAAAATCAAATAATTACAAGAATACAAATGGAGAAGTCTAGAAGCTTCCCACTCCAATAAACTACGCTCCGCATTTGGTGCTAAGAAATAAGGTGATCGAGCCGCAAGAGAAAGGTGATACACAACGCCAAGACGGGTTAAGTTCAAACACCTACTTCAAGTACATGTTCAAACCCGAGTGCTAGTCGAAGAGCTAAAGAATGGTCTACTATATCGGAGTCATTCCCCAAGCAAGTAAGATTTTGTACCTGAAGTTACGAGTCATCAAATTTTTCAATAGTTGAACCTCAAAGCTTTGAAGAGACCGAGAAGCATGAAAATTGGATAAAGGCCTTGAAAACAAAAATGCAAATGATCGAGAAGAACAACATTCGGAAGCTTTCAAATCGACCAAAAAATCGTGAAGTCATTTACAAGACAAAGTTAAACTCTCGCGGCGAAGTCAAAAACTACAAAGCGAGATTGATGACAAAAAGTTTCATACAAAAACCCGACAACAACTATTGGGAGACATATGTTCCGATGAGAAGGCTAGAGAAGTGGCAATCATATCGACTTGGCGTTGAATCGGCATTCCAAAATAACTACCTTGATAAAGAAATTTACGTGAAGGAGCCACACGGAATTTCATATAAAGGAGGAGAGAATAGAAGATACAAAAATCAATCGGCAAATCAAAATTTAAAGAGAACCAACTCTGTGCTGAGGGGGAGTGTTGAAGTTCAGCACCGAACTAAGGCCCAAGCCCATTAGCTTATTCTAGAATAGTCAAGAAATAGTCAACCGACATATCAAAGTCGGTAATAGCAAAGTCGGTATGGAATTAACTAGAAATTACTAGAGTTATATAATATATAATTTAGAGATAGGACTAAAGTCGGTGGTTGAAATAACTTGTTTATTCTAGAAAAATCTTGTACCGACTTTATACTTGTATATATAGATGTAGCATGTGTGTGAGGTGAAGAATATATATCAAAATATTGTACTAAAAAAAACTTTGTACTCCTCTTGAATAATAAAAAGATATTAAAGATTATAAACTCCTCTCTCTCGTATAAAATTTCCACAATCCAGTTATCAATTTCCAACACAAAGGACACTGCCATATCGAAATAAAATTAATTTAATATCGGACTGTAATGGTTCACGGTACTGTATATGGCAAAATATTATGAAAACCGAACATTTCTACAATAGATAGTGTAAAATTGACAAATTTTGTTACCTAATGAAAATTAATTTGATTTGAAATTTTAGTGTCGAAAAATACTGTCAATGGAGCCAGGTAACATAATACTTAATTCTGATTAGATCCGATACTTCAATCAGAATCCACACGAATATTGAAGGGACCCCCTGCATTCACTTCATGCCGGATTGGCCCAGATTCTGATCGACGGTCCAGATCTAAACAAAAATATTTTGTTACCTCAGAGGATATGGACTCCAAATTTGGGCCAGCTTAAGCCACTTTGTGGTTTTTGGATGCGTGAACATTACTCCGTACGAGTTTAACTGAAGAAGTATACAAAATATACAAAAATATTAAACAAAAAAATCATTTGTAAATTAAAGATGCTTCCACCAACTGGTCTGTAGCAGTACACACTTGTGTGTTTTGTCGATCGACAATGATCCCATTCCTTTTAAATCTTGGGTCTCAAAGCCGATTTGTGCAGACGTTCGATTAACCGGTAGTACAAAGGTACGAAAATGCTGATTCTTGCTAATCCTTTACTTTTGTTCTCTTTTATTGTGAAACTGCTTGCTCTGGTATTGCGTTGAGCGCTGGTACCCTTTATTAACCTCTTATTGTTAAAATTTTAATTTGGTTTCCTGCAGTGCTTATATGTGTGCTATAGATTGTTAGGGTTTTGATTTCTGGTGTTGAATATTTTTTGGGTCTTGTCTTTGGCTGCCATTAAAGATTTTATTACATATTTTTTTTTCACTTGGCTAGTTACATTTAACCCTGTTATATCAAAGATACTTGGCAGCATCTGTCAGAAATTCTCAAAATATATATATATATATATATCTATATATATATATATATATATATCAAAGATACTTGTGTGGTGATTTCTATAAATAATTTGTTATGCTATGCAGCGGATAGATCAACAGTGGATCATTTCTCATTTGTCCTCCACATATGAATTAATCTTATTAATTAGTCTATTGCCGCGTTTAGCTCAATAGAATTGCATCGCAAAGTTTACCATGAATTTATAATCCTTCAGTTCTCCAACTTCCGGATTTACATGTCGAATCGGCTGCCTCGACAGCATACTCGACTCGGGAGTATTATTGGATATATGCTTTTGACAAGGTGGTAAGAGCAATCACTGATTGTATTTGGTTCAACCGAAGGTTAGTTTGGCTAAATGGATTAATGGAGCAATTGGATATATAAATAAATATTATCAGGGAGGATTAACAAATTGGTACATCAACTAAGTAACATTTTAAAGATATGAGAATTAGTATATCTTCTGATCAGAATTTAGTATACTTTTATTTTGTTGCAGGTATATATCTTCTTGGAATGTGATACAAAGATATGAGAAACTTGTTTGCTGAAGGGGATGAGGTCAAGATTCAAAGTTATTGACATTGCTAGGTACAGGTTTGAGATATATTAAAGTAGTGTCAATGCAAAAGAACTGGAAACATGACATACGCAGAATAAGTATCCTTAAATTTGTTTTCAAAATCCTCATTATTCCCTGTACATATACATTTTTGGGATACGATTTGGGGAGAAATTGGAGATCTGGACCATATAGCTGATGCATTTCCTTGTTGAATTTTTTCTTTTCTATAATTCTTCTTTATATTATCAGGGAAAAGCAGCACGGATTTTGATGCAAACACTAAACCGGGTTTTGACCAAATATTATGTACTTAATTATCAAGAATGTAATTAAATATTAAATTGTGACTTTACAATATTGTTTATCCTTCTTAGGAGGATGGTACCTGTTCGGCACAGCCGCAGAGCTCCTTTAACCCTCCTTACTTCTAATCTTAGTTAATCCGGCCGAACACTCCTTCCTTAGTCCGGATTTAGAGACCCCCTTAGCCATGATTCTTAATCCACCCTCACCCTTTCCTTAAGATACAGGGCTCCTTAGGCCTCCTTTAGAGAATCTTCCAAGTGTTTCTGGACTATTTTACCCTGGTTTGTACAGCCCCTTAAGGAGCGATCTTCTTTTTATTTTTTCTATTCTTTCTTGCTTAGACTATAGCTCAAAGCCCGATGGCACGAAAATAAGAACACCCTTTTTACCTCCGACCTAGATTGTCGGCTCTACAATAAAAAATCCTCGTAAATCTAACATTATAGATGGCTTCGTCTTGATTTTATCTTTTTATGGCACCCATTGATGGGTACTATCTTTCTCTTTGAAATTTCTCATTATAAAATCTGATAGTAAAGTGATATTTAATTTCTGAATTTTTTCCAATTATTTCATGTTTTTTATCGATGAGGTGAAGGAGATTATTGACATCACTTTAATTTTTGAATAATTATTTTAGTACCCACACTACAGTAACCGCACTGTACCCGCAATTCCATACGTCATAACTGTATGGGTTGCCGGTCCCCACAAGTATCGGACCTCCATTTTGAATTTCAAATATTCCTTTCTCTCTGTTTTTTCTTTTTCGAAGGCTTCGGCGATTTTGAGGTGATTTTAGGTCGATTTGGAGGCGATTTTTTAGGCGATTTCGAAAATGGAAGCGATTTCGTGTGGTTCTCACAAGTTTAATCGGTGAGTTTGAAATGTGATCAGCTAGATTAATATTGTTGCTTTTCAATTTTGTTTTTGTTCTGGTGAATAATAATGATATATCATTTCGTTTCTATTTCATATACACAATCGGTGTTTCAGTGTTGCTGGATTTTGAGATGTTTGTGACAATTTAATTGCGAAGATGCTGTAATTGTCTATTATGTGTTCAGATATAAATACTTAGTAGTTCAGATATAAATACTTGATGTGTTCAGATATAAATACTTGATGTGTTTAGAAATAAATACTTGATGTGTTCAGATATAAATACTTGGTAGTTCAGATATCAATACTTGATGTGTTCAGATATAAATACTTGATCTGTTCAGATATAAATACTTGATCTGTTCAGATATACAATTCATTTTAATAAAGTGACAGTTACAATTTAAAGTTAAAAAAAATTAATAACAACTAATTATTAAAAATACGTTATATGGTGGTTTAATTTATTTATTTGAAAAATATATAATAAACTTCCGTTGGGCCGATTATTATATATGAATTCATATAAAACCATAGAAAATAATAATAGATTACTATTAGTGCAACATATATACATATTGCTTTTGTACACATGCAATCCCATGTGATCCATATAACATATACTTCTCAAGATCCAATACAATGTTTGTATAAAAGTTATGTCCTTACCACTTAGTAACCATGCGATCAAGGTTTGTCCCAAGTTTCGTTAAGTTGGCTCATAACTCTTGGTTATGATCTAGTTTCGACCAAATTCATACAAACTAGTTGTATTAGATCCAACATTAAAAAAAAAGAGTGTCCATGTGATCCAGGACATGATGCCTCTTGGTTAAAGGTCTCCAACATTTCAACCTCAAATATTTTTTTAAGATTCTTATTCATCCAACGTAATATAGATATAAATACGTTAGTTCGTAAGTATAAATACCACACCCTTATAGTTATAATACTTTGTTTCGTAAGTATAAATGTCACAAGAATAGAGATATAAATATTACCCGCACATAAGCTAAGTCAATATTTTTTGTTGACAATTTTAGGTGGTCCCCTAATGCGGGAACGACGCGAGAATTTTTCAAAAAAAGGTGCGGGTAACGGTTATTTAAGAGAATTCATATATCATATATGTAGTTCATTGTATAGATATAAATACTTGTCTTGTATAGATATAAATACCTCACAATGTTACTATTAATACTTGTAAAACAAAATTACAGTTTTGGAATGGTTACGGTCCCCACAAACAGTTATGGCAGTTTAGGTGCGGGTACAGTGCGAGTACTCAGTTGCGGGTACTCATATCAGCTTCCTAAATATAAACCTCATGCGAACAATTTATAAAGCACTAAAATATCAATGTTGACCGCTACGTCCCTTTCTAGAATATCTGTCCCCTTTCCCTTCCCTTTTCCTTTGATTAATTCAGAGTTGATTAGTTTTGAACTTGGTGCTGTACGTTTTCCTATGTTTGCTTAACTCAATAATTGAAGACCTTCGTCCAAACTTCGCCTCTCATTTATTTCCCCCACGCGTTGAAATTAGGGACCATCGAACCGTACAGTTATCTTTATCGGAAGTTACCCTGAACTTGCCTCTCATTTATCCTTATTAGGACCTTGACCATGTAACGCAAAAAGCACAGCGTAGAAAATACGTGCCGACACTCATAGACTCATAGTTAAGGATAAGATATGATGTGTTCTATCACTATCCCTAGTACAGAAACGCAAAGCATACGTACACTATATATTATATATGTTTGTTCAAAATTCTTATTAAATATGTATTCAAAGTAGAAAAATAATGTTTTGAAAATTTATTCTGAAAATATGGTCTAATCTTACATGGTTTCACTGTTTATAATATGCTACAACATTCATACACGGTTGTACAGAATAAAACTGTGAACACTTTGACCAAATTGTACACGGTTTTTTTACTCCAACAATTCTACATAGTTTTACTGTATAATTCGTGTGTGATGAAAAAATATAAATTTTTTTCACGTCATTATTCTGTGCATTCCTGTTAAAATGCATCTGTCTATTTTTTCTGAGTCATTTCTAAAACATCTATTTCCTTTCCTAGAGGTTGTACATGACCATTCTCTAAGTAAAGAAAATCTAAACAGGTGAGGCTAGAGCGAGAGATAAAACAAGAGAGGCGATATCTTTACCGAAAAGATAATTTCCGATGACTTAACTTCAAACAGCCATAAAACGATGCTCAAATGTCCGATTTGAGTAAATGACCACTTTTCGGAGAGCTTGCGAGAAGAACATATCAATGTTGACCGCTACGTCCCTTTCTAGAATTCATAATTACAAATAAAATAAAGGAAAGAGCCTGAAAACTTAAGGTTAAGTTTTCGATTAAGTTTTTCATTTCTAATTTTCAATTTTTTTGTCCTTTACAATACTTTTTCTTAGCCATTGTTCATGTAAATGTATGAAGTCTCAGATCTAGGATTTGTTCTGTTATATTTTTATTTATTTTAATTAGAATGTGATTCTTGTAACTAATAATATATGATGTAATTATAATTGTTATTTATATATTGGTAAATGTAGTGTTGTAGTGTTTTTTTTTTTAATTTAGTTTAGTCTTTATGGTTTTTAGATCTAGGATTTATTTGAATTTAGGTCTAGAATTTGATTTGAATTCAGATCTAAAATTTCATGTGATTTTTTTTTTAATTCTTGAATTTCACACAGTTTTTAATAAAAAAACCGTGTAGGATTAGAGTTATTGTACATGGTTCGAAAACCGTGTAAAAGTCCTTTTTTTTACTGTGGTTAGTAGCGGTATCTGTACTAGTTAATTTCCTTACTCAGTCTTGTCTGAGGATGTGCATGAGTACTACAACTCAATTTGGAACCGTAGTGTGGCAACCTTGCGACAAAAATACTTCAGTAGCCCATGGTCATACATCTCCGTGGGGGAACGAGAGTAGGTCCGATGGGCATCGGACCTACACCCAACTCCTCCGTGGGTGCAGGTGCTATCCTGCTAATTCTTGCAGCAGTTCAGACACACTACACTATATATCCACCCAAATAATTAATTTGTTGTTAGTTTTGTTTATTTTACTATTTGCAATGTTGTTTTCCTAATAAGCCCGTGATATTGCTGCACTTCCTGAACTGCCTACCTTGTTAATTTTCTTTTTTCTTTTTTCGTTTGGTTTGGTTTGGTGTTGTATTCAAGTTTGTCTTTGCACATTTGCTTCCCAATGTATCCGCAATGATGTTTACAATTTGGAGTTGAATTTGTCATTAATGTACTATGTTGGTCCCACTATGTTTTGTTATATGTATCTCTCATTGTACTTTGTTTATCTTGTGCTATTACATTTTATATATGGGGCTGGTTTTAGCTTCTTTTTTTAAACAAAAAAAATCAATTATCTTATAAATTAAATAAATTGTGGACTTAATTCAAACTGGATGCAACACAAACCTCTGTAAAATTGACCAGCGATTTTCAAAGTGGCTTAATAAATAGTAAAAAAATTCAAAAAAAATGTAAAATTTAGTCTCCAAGCACATTTCAATATAGGGAACATGTTGAGCAGTTCGGATCAGTTGTTTGGATTTTCAAAATGAAAATATGAGCATGAAGTAAAAATGACATCTTACTTCACAACTCACCATAGCCCAGCTCATATATATATATATATATATATATATATATATATATATATATATATATATATATATAATATAGAGGTAGATTACGGTGAGTTGTCAAGTAGAACAACGTTTTACTTCACGCCATATTTTCATTTTGAAAATCCAAACAACCGATCCGAACCGTTCAACATGTTCTAAATATTGAAATGTGCTTGGAGACTAAATTTTATATTTTTTTGGAATTTTTTTACTATTTATTAAACCACTTTGAAAATTGCTGATCCACTGTGAACAGTAAAAAACAGTAAAAATTTCTGGATCACGGAATCAGCGATTTTCAAAGTGGCTTAATAAATAGTAAAAAAATTCCAAAAAATATAAAATTTAGTCTCCAAGCACATTTCAATATTTAGAACATGTTGAGCGGTTCAGATCGGTTGTTGGATTTTTAAAATGAAAAATATGGCGTGAAGTAAAAAAAACCATTTACTTCGCGAAGCACCGTAGCCTATCTCATATATATATATATATATATTAGAGAAAATGTCATTAATTCTTTTTACAATGCTAATTAGATCAACAGAATAATAGTCACAGGAAAAATATTCATGCTTATATTAACTTCTCTGAATTAACTGGCAAAATACAACTTATCTTTGCAAGATGTGGATCATTTCTCAGGGGCAGTGCAAACCAAAAATAAATAAATAAACAAATAAGCAAATAGATAAACAATAGAAACAAAATACAGATCTTGTGGTGAAATTTTTTGTTATTTTTTGGAATTTTGACTTGCTAAACATGAATTTCGTACAAAAGTCGATATATTAATCCGTTTTCCAATGAGATTAAATTTTATTAAAATAACCTGTTATATATACACTTCCAAATAAGCTACTCCACTAAAGAAAAAAATGTACCTAATTAATAACAAAAAAATGGCATACCTAATTGCACTACGCAATGCCAGTAGATGACTACGGTGGTACGATAACCTGATTGTATCATTCAAAGCCTCCTTCAGTGATAAACTGTTGTTATCGAGCTGGCTCACACCTAGAAATTATTAATTATTAATTATTAAAGGGCTGTAGTGAAAATCGACACTAGCAAAAGAAGATGAGAAAGAAAGGAATTGCATCAATATGTAAATACTTACCGTTTTCAGTGATGTAAATGACAGGATTCTTGTAGTTGGTTTTGGTATAAAGCATTAAATCTTGTAACCCAGGGGGGTATATGTAAATCCAAGATGTCTTGAATGGCTGTGTACAGAATAATTAATGTTTTTAGTCAAAATAAAGATAACACAATAGCTGGAAGATTTTCAAAATAATTAGTAAAATTATTAAAAAAAAAAAAAATCACATACCTGTGGTAATTGTATACCGTTGTGCTCACCTGGTAAAAGTACAGCAAAGGATGCACCAGTAAGATGCCTTTCTTGTTTGCAATTTTTTTATTACAGAAAAGAACTTTCAATGATAATGAGACTTAAAATACAGTAAAAAAGGATGTACCAGTAAGATTAGCCTGAGAATCAGTGTCGTAACTCAGGCGTTGTGAATTGCTAATAGGATTGCTTATGGCATAATAGGTAGCATAATAGTTTATACCAAGAAAATCATATGATCCTTTCAGTGACTCAGATTGTTCATTTGTAAATTCTGGTAGACGAATTCCCACTGATTTTCTCATGCTTACTGGGTAATCTCCTTGTGTCAAAGGATCCATAAACCTACATGTAACACATTATATATGAACTAATCATAAATTAAGAGGATTCAAATGCCTCAATTTTTAAAACTTTAATAACTCATAATTTAAAACTTAACTGTCAAAATAAAACCGTTAGATATGATCTACATCAATTTCTCTACGCACATGTAAAAGATTACGATATTTCAACTTTGTTTTGATTGTTTTCCAAGAACTTGAGAAAATACATTGATGTGGATAATTTCTAGATATTGATTCTTCAACTTATTGATTCACATAAGAACAAAACCGAAAAGTGATAAATATTTTATGTGTATATAAAGAAAATAACATAGTTCACATCTAACGGTTTTATAAATATCATCATATAATATAAATTCATAATAACTATAGCAGGAATAAAAGATTCAAGAAATAGTCTCAGAGAAGAAGAGATCATACCATCCATACATGAAATCCAAGCTACGCTTCGCAGTGATAGTATCTGCTTTGGATGAAGAGTGAGGAAGAAACCAATGTGTAACAATTGTAATACCAATTTTGCCCCTCTGGGTTCCCTGGTCATAGCAAATCTAGTAATGACCTTCTGCTTCTTTCAGTAGAGTCACAACTTTCTTTTTCTTAATTCCAGCTTAATTTGTTACATTTAATATATGATACTTAACAGTTAAAAGTAGGCTAAATTATTTTTAAGTGAATTATATGTAGTTATGTGTGCCTCTTCTATCTCAGTAATTCAACAAAAGTGTTGTTTTACCTGATATTTTTCTTTGCAGAGCTTGACAGCGGCACTATGAGCTAGCAACATGTTGTGACCGCAAATGTAGGGCTCAGTTGCTGAGTTACCAGCGCTACATTCGCCGGCTTCCCATGGGGAGCATCGTCCAGGTGCAAATGTGCCACTGGCATAACCCACTGAGCAAAATGAATATGGCTCGTTGAACGTTATCCAGTGCTTCACCCTGTCGCGGAATTCCTTGAAGCAAATATCGATGTAGTCGACATAGTCTTTTCTGCAACGGTTCCTTTTTGTTAGATGATCAACATATATTTCTCTTATCATGCAAAAAAATTAGAAGTTTGGTAGTTGAGGAAGTGCTTGTGAAAAAAAATATGGAGGAATAATTTGTCACAATAAAAGGCTTCATGTTATGAAAAACTAATCATAATGAAAATCATACAGAAAATTTTGTTATTATATTTGATTGAAACAATAAAAAATCTGAACAAATATACAATGCTAATTAATAATTTTCATTTTTCTTTGGATATAATTTGATTGTAGATATAGTTGTTGTAGTGTGTTGGAAAGAATACTTAGATGTTAACACCACACATGCATCTCTCAAACTTTAGAACATGCAGTTTATTGTTATCATAAATATTATTGAGGAGGGTTCCAATACCACATGTCTTTCATACCTCATTATGCCTCATGTTTATATCTTCATTTTCAATGCTTAAACTATCGATCCGAACCGCTCAACATGATAAACATACTAAAATATGCTTGGAGACCAAATTTGTATAATTTTGGAAAATTTTTACTATTTTTTAAGATAGATACAAATCACTGTTTTTGGTCGTTAAAAAAACAGTGATTTTGTACCTATCTTAAATATAGTAAGAAATTCCTAAAATTATAAAATTTAGTCTACGAGCATACAATTTGAGCGGTTCGAATCGACAATTTAGACTTTAAAAACGAGAATATAAAACATGAGACATGATGAGGTATGCAAAGGCATGAGGTATAATTGGAACCCTCCCCAATATTATTGTGCTTTGAATTTATTAGTTCATAAGTGACATATGTAAGATCCACATCAGTTGCTATCATTGTCATAGTATTTGATTTGTCATTATGCATATAAGTCTAATCAAAATCAAAAGATTCAGATTATGACTTGTCATCATTTGCGTATATAGTATTTGATGCGGACCCTCATTTAACCTAAAAAAAAAGAAATTCAAAAATCCAAACATAACATCACTGTTCAAAAATCTCGAATCATAATCCCAAATCATTTAACTTCTTCTTTTTTGGTTTTTTTGCTATTAAAATATTAATTATAAAAGGTTTCTAGAAAATAGATGAAATATCTTAGAATTTGGATGTACTAAAAAAACTGCGAAAATGATTCGAATCCAAATTTTGGACCGGGATAAATGGCTCAGATCCAAACTTTTTTATTTTTTCCAGTGACACACCAAGCAACAATATGATGAAAATGTTGGCGAGAAAAAATCTGGCCATTGATCCTGGTCCAAACTTTGGACCCAGGTCATTTCTCGCAGTTTTTCTAGTGCATTCAAATTATAAGGTACTCTATCTATTTTCTAAAAGTCTTTTTAAGAAAAAAATATTAAAAATATAAAAAGATATTGACAGAGTTATCTTAGCTTTTTGTAGAGCACAACCAATAAAGTTAAAATAAAATATATATGACTGATGTGTTGTGTAAGTCAAAATAAATCTGTAATATTTCTACCCAAATTTTATTATTGATAGACCCAACACAAGTAGAGAAAAATGCAGAGCGAATTGATAAAATAACATGTCAAGTTTATATAAGACACACTCACATGATAAGTGGGCTCAAGAAACCCCAAATATATATCTTCATTTAATTGCTTGCGGTACGTCCCAATGAAATATTGTCACAAATGGTTGCATTTATCATTAATTTCCAACAATTTCACTATTAGGCAATAGTTGTTGGATCTGAACATTATTTATTTATTAGTACTAAAAAAAATATAAAATCAATTTCTTTAAGAATATGCATGGTGCGTCTTCTACTTAATTTTTGCTTCTCTCTATTTGGTGCTTAATAAAAAGCCACCTATCTATATATATATATATATATATATATATAGATTGGGCTACGGTGTGCGTTCGGCGAAATAAAGCGAGTGTTTTACTGCACCTCATAGTTTGCGTGTAAAGTTTCAAAATGTCATAGAACCGTTCAAATTGATCTCCATATGAAATTGTGCTAGGAGACCAATTTTACATATTTCTGGAAATTTTTTACTATTTCTTTAGAATTTTGAAATGTTATTTTTGATGGTCCAGGATTTTTTGAAAAACAGCGATTTTCAAAAATTCTAAACAAATAGTAAAAGCAATGTCTAAAATATAAAATTGTCTCCAGCACAATTTAATAGGGAGACAACTTGAACGGTTGCGGATCGACGTTTTGAAGTTAGCAAATTGAACATAGAGTGTGAAGTAAAACCACTTGTTTTACTTCGCAAGTACAGAGCTGGCTATGGTGAGTTGTGAAATAAGATGTCATTTTACTTCACGCTCATGAATTTGCATTTTGAAAATTCAAACAACCGATCCGAACCGCTCAACATGTTCTAAATATTGAAATGTGCTTGGAGACTAAGTTTTACAATATTTTGTTTTGTTTAATTGTTAATTGTGCTTCTGCGTGTCAATGTTTCTTAAAATTAATGCATAGCAAAATGCTCATACATATATATTAGTTTGATGTTGTTCATTATTATACTCTCTTATGCAGGTGGGATTTGGTTGGGATCATTCATACAGGAGACGAACGGTGGTAGCTATATACTCTTTCTTCTCACAATAATGTTTTCAAGAAATATTAAAAAATTCATGTATGATGGTATCTAACTCGGAGTATAAATGTGAAATATTGTTAAAATAATGATGTGTATTCGGAATCTAATTGTTTTAGGTACTACAGAATCGGCTTCGGAGTTATGATTGTGTCCTTTTTGAGGGGTAGAGGTAAATAGTACTGACGCTGAAGGAGTTTCTGCTTGTAAAAAAGTGAAAATTCGCAGTCCAAAAGGCAGATAATTAGCATTGGTTTGCCAGGATAATTTCCTCTTGAGGGGCAAAATTGGAAACATGCAGATCTTTTATGGAGAATTTTTGTACAGCTGGAGGTATGCTAAACACTTTCCTCTTTTCTCACCAAAAACAAAATGCTTTACTTTTCTAAGAGGTAAATATTTTTTTATTTACTTGATGCATATATCTTTTTATAGGAGGAAAGACAGATTAGGTGGAAGGAGCTTGAAATCAACAAGGGAGAAAAAATCACAAATCAAACGGTTTTTGCAAATCAGGCTAGATTTTATGAAATATTTGTTGTCAAATATTCCTTTTGGATGCCAGTGCCAGCATTTGTGCCACTAATCACATACTTGACTTGCTCGCGTAATGGTCCAAATGCCCATGATATCGACAAACTAGAAGAGATGTTCAAATTAGGGTTTCTAAACTACTATGTCGAGCATCCTATGTTCTCTGCAGCAAGCAAACCGGTGTATGAGTGAGTATTGATATGTTATTATTCTTGTTTTTTTTCATACATAGCCTCATGTTTGTCTCCTGTTCACTAATACCATAGGTAGGGGTGTCAATGATATCCTTTTACCTGTCCTGTAAGGTTTTTTTTCGTGAGCTTATTAGGTACAGATAAAGACTATTTCATACCCGGTACCCTAAACAGTTATTATTAAAAATAAAATTTATAAAATTATAAATATATAATGGCTAATATACAAACGTTTGTTCCTGGACTCAGGAACAAACGGTTCGGTTCTCCGATTTTCAAAGTCCAAACAGTCGATTCAAACCGTTAGATATTCAATCTATATTAAAATGTGCTCGGAGACCAAATTTTACATTTTTTATAATTTTTTTACTATTTATTAAGCTGGTTTGAAAACCGCTGATTTTATTAAACTTATGCACCATTGGAAAACAGTGATTGAATATCCGAGTTTGTTCACTGATTGAAGTTGTTCGCTTCTCACATCACTCGATGGATTGAGACAGAAACACAAATATTTCCTTTTTAATTCAAACGGTGGGTCAAAACACCTTATCAATTAATCAGACTTGAATTTAATTGCTCAGTCAAGAGGCACAATTACCTCAAGCATTGCTTTTTAATTGTTGTATTGGGTAGCAGTAATAGCAAATTATCAACTACATGTAAATTTAACTAAAGAAGAAACCATTTAAAGTTGAATTATTATTACCACCAATTGTTATTTCATAAAATAATGGGCCGGACGAACTACACGGATCCGGCCCAAAGGTGTACAGCTCTGCTAGCAAAACCTCTTCCTTAGTTCAGCGATAACAAATTAGGATCTCTAGGAAAGATCTAGGCTGTTCGATTTACATCCTACGGTCTTAATAAAGTCTGACCGAAGAGCTTTGTACTCCCCGATAATTGCATGTGGTGGTATCCGAGTTCTACAGCTGGAGCAGCTGTCATCACAGCTTGAGCAATTGCAGATTATATTTCCTGTTCTGGTCTGGAATTGATTACCGGATTAGGACATCTTGATATGTTGGTTGACCTGAAAATTTTCGAATGTACAAACCTGATATCACTAACGATGGATGGCTTGCAGTTAGTGGAATCTACAGAGCTTGTCAGTAATTCCTCTCACGAAAAGCCACATATTGACCGGCAGAGCATTTCATCACTTGCAAGGATGGAATTCATAGGTTGTCATTTGCTTTGTGCTCTGCAAGACTGCAATAGAGCACTGAACTTCTTTTACATTTATGTAACTGTCAGTCTTGGTATGATATGTCGACTGATTAGATCTGTTTAATTATTTCGCAGTTATTTTCAGTGATGTCATCCTTTCAACCATCAATAAAAATGAATTACTATTCAATTTATTATTTGATTTGTAATAAATGGAAAGCATTTTCATTCTTTCCTTATGGCATTGATTGTGTTTTTATTATAATTTTTTTGTTCTTTAATTCTTCTTCTCTTAAGTAAAATTAAGCCAACAGTAGTTAATTGTCCTTTGACCAATATTTGCTCGTTCTCTCTGGGGAGGTCTCCTCTGTTTTCGCTTTCTGATAAGGCATTTTTTTTTTCCTTTTCTAGGCATAAAAAGCATGAATAGATAGATGAATTACAAATGCTTGATGGGTTTGATATCCATTGTTTTAATATTACATGCCAGTTCTCCATGTCTCAGTGTTAGTTTGGCTCTCTCCATGGCATCAACCATTTCTAGGATCAATTAGCATAGCGCCTATGGAAGGTATGTTGGCAAACAAACTTATAGGATTCCAAATCTTGCACCAACTTAAAACATAGTTTCGTATCTTCTTGTTGCAAAACAATTAGCATGTGTCTCGAATTTGTTGATTTCCATGTGGATTGTTTTGTAATTATTTATTTTTTCAATTCGGAATAATGGTTGTTGCCTCAAGTTCTATTTTATTGGTTATCAATTAAGCGCAGAAAAATGGAATAGAAGTGATAATAATGTCCCAAATAGAGAATCATTTTGGCATAAATATGCTGAACTTCTTGAAGTGGTCCCTTTGTTTGTTAAAATAGTCCAATCAAAATTTTAAAATGGTCACTACTATTTTTAAACAAATTCAAACATTTTCAAAGATTATCACTAACGCTAGTTTACATATTTTTTTCTAAACAAATATAGACTAACAAGGAAATATATTTGACTAAAGTCATAAATTAATGAAAATCTATTTTATTACAGAAGAGGCTTTAAATGTCTCTATTTTATCTCTATTTTTAATTCTTTATTGAACTGAAATTCTAAATAGCTATTAAAATGATGAAACAAATTTTTTTTTTTTTTTTAAAGCTTGGTAGCAGCTACCAAGATTATTAAAATGAAACAGTTAGATATATCTTTTGCTCTCTGATACCTCGCATATTTAGTCTATTTTAGGCCTGTTTTAGTACCAGATTCGTGCCCTAATTCACCAGAATCATGTGCATTTCGTCGATATATCTTTAGAATTTGGTACTGCTGACTGTTTGTTTGTTTTCTGCAGGTTTGGAGCAAAACACACGAAGAAACGGCGATTCAGATGATGAGGTACGACCCTTACCAGGCTTGGTACGGGTCTCACCAGACTTGGCCATTTTTCAGCTCATCACACCTGGTACGGCCAGGCCGTACCAATTTGGTACGGGCCGTACATAAAGGCGCCCTGACAGATTCAAATTTTGGCAGAGGCTATTTAAAGTGGGGAACTCTCCAATTTCGGCATTCATTCCATTCCAGATCCATTTGAGAGCACAGTAAGAGAGAGAAAGAGAGCTAAGGAGCTAGGAGCAAGAAGGAAGGAAGAGGAAAGAGGCGAAACTCGACGGATCTAGCTTCCTCCTCTCGATCCCTTCGATCCATGGCTATCTCTCTCCCTTTTATTGTATTTTTAGATCAGATCATGTGCTGTGAGTAGTTATTTTAGTTTCTAGGGTTTAGAGATGAATTCTTGATTTGTTTTGACTTTCTTTGACTTGTATCTTGTATGAACTCTTTTGATTGATTGATTGTGATTTTCTTTGCTATCTCTTGCTTTGCTTGCTGTGATTGTGTATGATGTGCCTCTAGGTTTAGATCGAACCTATCAAGGTCATGTGATCATCTCAATCTCTCATCCAAATCAAGTGCTTAGGGTATAATAGTTCGAATTGAAGCCGAGAGGTTGAATTCTCCTCTAATCGACAGATTAGAGGGTGCCTTAGGTCTCCAATCAACCAGCTAGGGTAGATCTGTACCAACACACGAGAGTTGAGATGTAGAAATCCCTAAAAGGCAATCAATTGCATTCCAACCTAGATCTTGATCCAACAAACGATGGTTGAGGGTTAGGAACCTTAGGTATGGTCAATTGAACATTTCTAAAGAGTTTAGCACAAGGTACCAGCAAGGAAATGCATCAACTCGAACTGGTAAGCTCTGTTCTGGGAAGCCAGTACGGGTCTTACCAGAGTGGTGCGGGCCTTGCCTTACCAAGTGGGGTACGGCCTAGCCGTACCACCTTGGTACGGGCCGTACCACTAGAGGCAGATCAGAGATGAAGTCTGAAACCCTGGAAACGCCTTTTATCCATAATCAAAACACAATTTACATTTCTTCTAGCATTTTATTACATCTCTCTGAATTGTTTGAATTGTTTGATTTGACCCTTTAGGAACTTAAATACAAAACCAAACCTTTCTCACTGCTAGTTTTTGATTAAGTTCGATAGATTCTAACCTCGCAATTAACCGTCCCTGTGGATCGATACCCGATTATACTACTCGATAGGGGTTGTGCACTTGCATCCCTTACTCGTGAGTGTAAACGCGGTTTTAAAAGGTACGCCCTCAAGCGTACCGAAACTTGCGTTGCGCTTTGCGCGCATCAAGTTTTTGGCGCCGTTGCCGGGGAACGGTAACCAATTGCTTAGTTAGATTTATCTTACTTAGTTGATCTAGATTTTATCTTGTATCTTTCTTGCTTTTTCTTATTCAAAAAACACTAAAAACTGGCTTTTGAACCCCCCCTGCAGGGAAATACAGGCTGACATACAATCTGAGAAGCAAGGGGCCCCTGTTCGACCAAACTCCTCCAGACTCAGCCGAGACTGCTCAGCCACCCTCTGGTACGGCCCGCACCGATTCAGGCACGACCAGGCGCCACCAGCCAGGTCCCGACCCGTACCAAATCTGGTACGACCCGTACCAAGACACCTGAACCTGAAGAAATTGGCTGAGGCAGACAACGAAGCCCGATATGAGAATGGAGGAAGAGGCCAGGGAACAGCGAAAGACAAGGCTGAGAGAAGAGAAGGCCGCATGCCGGACGATGAAGCGGATGGTTCCATGCCTCGGACGCTGCGAGAGTTCAACGTGCGAGATCTGGAGACGCGCGAGGTGCAATCCGGCGCCACACATTCCAGGACAGCAACCGAACTTCAATCCGGGGGTTGTCACTATGGTGCAGCAGAACAACCTTCCACGGACTCGACCACGAGGACCCGCAACGCTCACCTCCAGGACCTTCTCGAGTGCATCACGACCATCAAAACCAACAGTGAGAATGCTGATTACACCAAGCTTACTTTAGTTCCTTTCACTCCTCGGGATAAGGCCAAAGAAATGGTAGGACCTTTGCCTAGGGACTCTGTTAGGACTTGGAGGGATTTGTCCAAATTGTTTTTGACCAGATTTTTCCCTCACAGAGGACAGCCAAGGTAAGACAAGACCTGACCAGTTTTAGGCAGATTTTTGATGAACCCCTGAATGAGTCCTGGAGAGGTTTAGAGAATTGCAGTACTCCTGTCCCCACCACGGTTTACCCGATTGGCTTTTAATTCAAACGTTTTCGACGGCCTGAATGAGAGCACTCGTGCTTACGTGGACGCTGTTGCGGGAGGCGTGATGACAAGGAGCCTTTAGAGGCTATGAACTTGATCGACACATGGCGCAGAACCAGCAGTGGTCCGCCGCGACACGTCACGCCAGCGAGGAGGCCAAGGAGGTAGCCAAGGAGGTGGCAAGTACGAGCTCGATCACATCACGGCTCTCACCGCCAAGATGGCCGCCATGCAGCGGCGATGGACAAGCTCATGTCAAGGCAGTCGAACAGCAACCTCAAGTCTGCGTCATGTGCGGAGACGAGAGGCACGCATACGAGCAATGCCCGCTGGTGCAACAAGACGAGGAAGTGAGCAGTCAACTCTCTGAACAACGAGCCTTCCTTCTTCCCACCCTCCCTTCAGTCGATCCTACTCCAAGGATCAGGTTAGCAGCAGCACTGGAGGTCGAACCAGAACAACCCTGCTCCTTTCAACAACTCTTCGTTCAGACCCCCTTCAACAACAGCTTCCAAGGCCGCATACAACAACACAACTGGAACATCGACGAACACAATGAACTACCACCTCCGAACAACAATGATTAGAGCCCAAGCTTCGAGCAGCAGCAACAGCAACAATGGCAACAGGAACTTCTACCAGAACGCTTCCTTTCCCAATCAAGGCAACCGAGCAGCCCCCTCTGACCCCTCAAAGTCATTTGCGCCTACCGAAGTGAACAACTTCACTCACGAGCAGGGCAAGATGAATCAGATTATGTGGGAGCAGATGCAGAGCATGACCACTCAAATGGCTGCCCAAAGCAAGTTGCTGGAGCAGCTGAGCCAGAGGTCACCTCAAGCCACTCTCAACCCGGGAAGCTTCCGTCTCAACCCGAACCAAATCCAAGAGAAGAGGCTA